>OX418221.1:15896239-16496239 GCA_948455865.1 Conomelus anceps
CCTCAATTTAATCTGCGAACATCACTCCTGTTGAAGAGTTTAACGGTAATCTTTTATTGCGTTTAATTTTACAGCCAAGCTGCCATTGCGTCTTTATGCATCTTTCTCAATCTTCTCTTCCTATTTTTTCTACCTTCTTCTCTTCTGTTTTCCCGTTTGCCTCAAAAGAGAACGGTTTCGTTACAATCAGAGTTCTTTTTAATTTTTCGATAACCAAGAAAAATGTCATCTTGACAGACTAACGGTATATGTTTTGAATAGAAATAAGTTCATCTGCGTCTTCTCTTTAGAACTTCTATGACTAATCAAGACCTTGAACTTTATCTTTTCCTCAAAAAAATTTATAATTGTCAGTGTGAACGTAAAAATCAGACAAAATTAAACTTCATTGAATTTATTAGTTCATACTCACAAGCCAAAGTTAATATTTTCAGTTCTTTCCCTATCTATCTGAAATGAGTAGACAAAATGATACTGCTTTCAAATATTAGTTGATTCAAACCAAGGACCCAGTGGCGTAGCCAGGATTAGATTTCGGGGGGGGGGGGGGGGTACTCCTCACCAAGCGCATTGGCTTTTCACCGGGGGGGGGGGGGGGGAGGGGGTTCTGTGGTATAGGAGGGTCCGGATTTTTTTTTAAATTTAGTGGTGTGAAAAGCTAATCTAGACAACTTGTTAGGCTCTAAAGTTCAAAAGAAAGTTTTGAAAAATTACTACCCAAGAACCTAGGTGGCCAGGTTTCAAATGATAAAAGTTTGATATACCGATATCTGTGACTATTTTGAGTCAAAACCCTTGAATTGGAACTAATCATACTTAACTTATGTACTGAATCTCAAAATTAATACAAATTATTATAAGTTTCATATAATTTATGTAATTAGCCTAAAACGCACCCAACCCAAAGTTCATGAAATCGGAATTTTTTTATCATAGCACACTGATTTTACACGCTTGCATAGAGAACTTGCATTTATTTGTGTGTTTTCATTTATAAAATCCCGATTTCATGAACTTTGGGTGCGTTCAGGCTAGTGGGTTATACTGAATTTTAACTTCAAAACTAAATCTTCTACAAGATGAGTTTACTCTAAAAGGTGATTTATCAATAATTAACAAAGTTAATCCACTTCCAACTTGAAAATTGCATTTTATTTAATGTAATAAATAAACAATTATGGTAGTCACAGTTTTCTAACATGTTTTATTCGATTTCGTAGCTCATTTTAAATCAAAATTATCCATTTGAGCACCTAACAAGTTTCTATATGAGTAAATATTGAGGAAAAATTTGAAAAATGCATTAATCTGACTATAACTGTAGCTATATTCCATTACACAAACAGGGTTTCTGTAATCTGTTCGTTATAATACAACAAAACAGATAGAACCTTTCGGATTTAATAAGTCCTTATCTATTAGTTAGAATTTTTCATTTCTAAAATTTCGGGGGGGGGCCGGGCCCCATGGGCCCCCCCTGGCTACGCCACTGCAAGGACCTTATTTTTAGTTCTGTTTCCTTATCTATTCATCCTGTATCACGTTCCCCCTTTATCATGTCCACCAATAACTTTTCATAACTTCATCTTCCTTTTCATCCCATTCATTTATTGAAATAACCAATAACGTTGAAGGGAATCAAGCCTTGCTTTATGCCTGTCTTTTACTGGCTGCATGCCGTTATACTGCTGTTTGCTGTTGTCGCTTCATTGGAGCAGAAAAATTTAATCCGGCATTCACCAGATGAAAATAGAAATTGTGCTTGGTCACGGTAAATACAACCCTCTCCTCCGCCAGTCAATCTTCCAACCCCATTCACCCCCTCCCCCTCCCCAACGATCTTTCAACCACTTATCCTCCCCAAACTTCTCCAGCTACACAGCAATCCTGGAGTCAAAAATACAGTTGCAGCCACTCCAGGTTCCCGAAACACTGTAGATCATTTTGTTGGTAAATCAGGAGGCAAGGCTCTACATTTCTATTGTACGATGATAACCATTTAATATCAAAAGAGCCCCAAGGATTGGACGAACATAATAAAAAATCAGTGAAAAAATATAAGTATGCATATAATAATGGGTAAGAAGAAGAGGAGGAGGAGGAGGAGGAGGAGGAGGAGGAGGATGAGGAGGAGGAGCAGGGGTGAGGAGGAGGTGTAGGAGGAAGAGGTAGAAGAAAAAGAAGAAGAGGAATAGAGAAAAAATTAAGAAGAAGAAGAGAAGGAGGAAGAGGTAGAAGAAGAAAAAGGAAGACACAAGAAGAAGAAAAGGAAGAGGAAGAGGAAGAGGAGGAGGAAGAGTAATAGAAGGAGGAGGAGGAGGAGGAGGAGGAGGAGGAAAGAGAGGAGGAGGAGGAGGAGGAGGAGGAAGAGGAGGAGGCGAAGGAGGAGGAGGAGAAGGAGAAGGAGGTAGAAGAAAAAGAAGAAGAGGAATAGAAAAAAAATTAAGAAGAAGAGGAGGAGGAAAAGGTAAGAAGAAGAAGAAAAAGGAAGACACAAAAAGAAGAAGAAAAAGGAAGACACAAGAAGAAAAAGAGGAAGAGGAAGAGGAAAAGGAAGAGGTGGAGCAGGAAGACGAGGAGGAAGAGGAGGAGGAGGAGGCAAAGGAGGATGAGAAATAGGAAGAGGTAGAAGAAAAAGAAGAAGAGGAATAGAAAAAAAATTAAGAAGAAGAAGAAGAGGAGAAGGAAGAGGTAGAAGAAGAAAAAGAAGACACAAGAAGAAGAAGAAAAAGGAAGACAGGAGAAGAAGAAGAAAAAGGAAGACAGGAGAAGAAGAAGAGGAAGAGGAAGTGGAGGAGGAGGAGGAAGAGGTAGAAGAAAAGAAGAAGAAGAAGAAGAAGAGGAAACAGGAAGACACAAGAAGAAGAAGAGGAAACAGGAAGACACAAGAAGAAGAAGAGGAAGAGGAAGAGGAAGAGGAAGATAAAGAGGAAGAAGAAGAGGAAGAAAAAGAAGAAGAAGAAGAAGAAGAATACAGAAAAAGTCGAAAAAGAATAAGAAGAAGAAGAATACAGAAAAAGTGGAAGAAGAAGAATACAGAAGAAGTCGAAGAAGAAGAATATGAAGAATACAGAAGAAGAGGAAGAAGAAGAAGAAGAAGACGAAGAAGAAGAAGAAGAAGAAGAAGAAGAAGAAGAAGAAGAAGAAGAAGAAGAGGAAGAATAAGAATACAGAAAAGTCGAAGAAGAAGACGACGAAGAAAAAAGTATTAACATGATAAAGAAAAAGGAAGATATAAAAATAAGGTAAATTAAAAAATAGCAATAAGAGAGAATAGAGATGGAAACTTGAAGCTCTTGAGATTCAGGACGGTATAGTAATACTTTACTATACCGTCCTGCTTGAGATTACAGTTTGTTTTCAATATTGACTTGGCATCCTTTTTCACATTCGTATTAAAAGGACATTTGTGAATGAAATGTTCACTTGTGAGGCTTTGTACCAACAGTCCGTGTTTGGATGGAAGATGGACTGGAGAAATTAAAATATTTATTTCAATTGAGTGTCTCGCGCCCACAAAATTCAATAGAATCAATAATTATTCTCAAATGCAAAACCAAATTCTACTTGAAAAATTGAATAAGTTATTTCTTGCTCTTCCATTCCAAATAATTTGCACATCTCTCTCCTCAGACTCAGTTACACACTATCACCCCCCACCCCTCCCCCCTAATTGAAAGAACAAAATCTGAAGGCACACTCATCACACAAAGAATTATTTTATTTATCAGTTTAGTCAAATTAGACAAAAATATGGCCATCGAAAGAAACAATTGATAGAGAAATGTTTTTTTCACCAATCGCCACCTTGGGTAATGTCATCCAAAAGTCCCCATGCTGGGGGGGGGGGGGGGGTGAGCTCGTTGTGGAAGAGGGATGGAAAGGTACAATTTTTTCAGTTTTTTGCTTATAAATCAGTTACAATAACTCAAATCGATTTTTTCTTTCTCATCAAAGTTAAAGCTGACAAGATTCTCTACAAAAATTATTATTTCATGCATTTTTTTTTAACAAACTGCAAGTGCGTTACGGGCTTTTCAAATTCGGGGGTTGCATAGTATATCACACGAAGAATGTTATTTTAGAGCTATTCCGTCTTGAATGCAATCAATTATAATTTAATTCAATGTTTGGGAAGTTAAACAATCATAGATACCTTTTTTGGACGTGGAATCTCAATGATGATTAAATAATCATTTCCGGAATCACTTCTCGGTGGTTCGGAACCCACCTAAAACTGTAGGTCCAACTCATCAATTACCATCATCCAATTCATTACCCACGCACAGGTCTCAGATCTATGTGGGCTTCATAAAAAAAAATAAAAAATAAAGGCTGATGAGGTGAGGTTGGTGGTTCCCACAATAAGCTTATTTTGTTAATATTTTAATTTCTATCTTCAGTGCATAATGTTTTGTGTTGTTTTTTGTGGAAATAAATTTGAATTTGAATTTTAAGACAGACAATAGAAGATTTATTTGAATAAATGGACTCAATTCACATTTCAACACTTACTTTTCTGTACAGAACCACTCCTTGCCAACCCATTTACTTTTCAATATGATTAGGAAGGGGTAGCAGGGCAGTTACATATCCCCCCACCCCAAACATAGGTGGATATAGGATTATGGGTTAACCTATCGAGTGATGACTCATTCTACTCAGCTCATTTAGGCAGACCTTCTTCATAAGGTTTTTCCTGATTCCAGACATTGGCGACCATCCTCGGGGCATCAATATTTTTCTTTTTTATATTTATTCATACAGGAAGAGGAATTTACTACGGATCTCTTATTAAAATAAAAATTTGAGGAGTTTTTATTATATTAATATTTTGATGGCTACAGCTTTTTTAGGTTATATTAACATGGGGACAAATAATATCGTTTTGAGGAGCAACAGTAACCCTAGTATTGGCAGACCAGTTTCATGTATGCATATGGAATACGACCTATCTGAAATTTCATATGGAAGAACATTGCCATGTTGACCCTTATACTTGGAAGAAACCCATTTTTGAACATCTAAGTCACTGATTTATAAGCAAAAAAATTGTACCTTTCCAGCACCCCCACCCCCTCATCCATCATTGAGTGGGACTTTTGATATGTTATTTAGTTAGATAAAGGGAGCGAAAAAAAAACATTTCTCTTTCAATTGCTTGTCTCGATTTGTCTAATTTGACTGGGCTGAGTCCCTTTTACACTAATCATCTTGAATAATCGAAGCCATTTGGTGCGAATCAATATCAACCAAGGTCACCCGCCTAATCACTGTCGGTTCCGTTACAGTTCCGTTCTCCGTTCCACTTTTCACCCCCCCCCCCAAAGGTCGTTCACGTTGATCCCCAACTCCCTCCCTTTCCATCACAACTGTCAGCCAATCAGGTAGCTTCACTTCGTAGACATGAATAAACCAGGATAATTGTTGGGAGGTGCATTATCTGAATAAACTGTAGCAGCTCAACAATTCATGACAGGCGGTATTGTAGCAGAGTTTTGACGTAACATCTACACTCTACAGAATCTTCTTCATCGAAGAATCTTATCATGCCAAGTGTACCACTCATTCCGAAGTATGGAGAAAGGAGCTATTAATATTATTCATATTTTGGATACTTATTACCTCCACCAAATAATATGCTCGTTTTATGCCTTATTGTGGCCTGAGGTGAACTGACTTTTGTTTATCTCAAATACATAAAAAGCTTTTCCTACAACTGCTCGTAAAGTAGTTCTTTATGTACTGAAAAGTAATTGTAAAATACCTCTTTACTGCTCCGGAAGCGGTAAAGTATTTTACGCTCGCCAGCTGTTTTCTTTACGCTTCTGTTTTGATTTTGATGTCTTCTCATTGGTTGATCACGGAATCCGTGAAATTCACATAACCTCAACAATGGCGAACGCTAACCAAATCCGCGCATTATTGTGTTGGAATCCAGAACTTTAGTTGTAGGAAAAATATTGAAAGAATTCGCGCGTGAATCTTCTTTATCGCTCTCGCAAAATTACTGCGCTCGAGCGATAAAGTCGCGCTTCACGCTCTTAATACATAATAGTTATTTATGTATTAAGAGCGTGAAGCGCGACTTTATCGCTCGAGTCAAAACATTTACTGCGCGACGCATAGCGGAGCGCAGTAATTTTGCGAGAGCGATAAAGAAGCTTCACGCGCGAATTACATACAATATTTTTCCTAAAACTGCAGTTCTAGATTCCAACACAATAAAAGCTTGTAGTTTGTAACATCACAGACCATGCGCGGATTTGGTTAGCGTTCGCCATTGTTGAGGTTATGTGAATTTCACGGATTCCGTGATCCACCAATGAGAAGGCATCAAAATCAAAACAGAAGCGTAAAGAAAACAGCTGGCGAGGGTAAAGTACTTTACCGCTTGCGGAGCAGTAAAGAGGTATTTTACAATTAGTTTTCAGTACGGTATGAGCAGTTGTAGGAAAATAACTATTATCAATATTGTGTTGGTTTCCAAACGTCCCTGTCGAATGACTGTTGGACGCAGGAGGTAGATCATAGGTGTGCTGGATAGTATACGCACCCACCTATGCAGCCAAACCCTGCATCCAGCATCAGACTTTGTTTCATTGGGCTTGGCATACTGATATAAAACGGTAACCTTAGTGAGGAAAGCAATCAAAAATTACTTCACTCTTCGTTTTTGTATTACGCTCTTCGGACTATAGCACAACGTTCAGGTCTGAAGAGTCACCTACAGTCGTAATCGGCTGTGGTACTATACATATACATAGATTATTTCTCAGATTTCCAAGATTGTTTTGATAAGTTCAGTTTTTGCCTCTCTACTGACACACTCATTTCATACTGATCGTAAGTCGGCCTTGACCTTCCTCCAACAACCTAGTTTCCTTTCTCATTCTCGACACTCCCTCCGATCTTTACCTCTGGAATCTGATAAGTAGGCCTACAGTCTAATTTTTTGGTTTCTATCTGCTCTCTGGATACATTCCAACAGCGTTTTTTTGCATCACTTGCATTGACTTCCATGTACTTACATTCCATAACAGCATCTTCGTGTCTTTCTAGGTTGACATTGACTGCATTTCAGTGAGCTTCAATTTTCTAAATTAAAATTATTCAGTTCTATTCTAATTTACTTGTGTATTGGTCTTTTTAGTTACTTTCTACATGTTCACAGTTTTTAGTTCTTGATTTGATTCTTATTTTTGCTTGTTGCTCCTCCCACCAGAGGGCGTGATCTGCTTTGGCTTTCAGCCAATAATGACCGTCAATAAAGGTCAGCTTTAGTTCTTGATTTGATTCTTATTTTTGCTTGTTGCTCCTCCCACCAGAGGGCGTGATCTGCTTTGGCTTTTAGCCAATAATGACCGTCAATAAAGGTCAGCCCATCACTTAGCCAACATTATTATTCCGTGTATAGTATATATTAAGATTGATAATGGAGTAACATCCGAAACTAGTATCTCTATATTTTTAATAAATGTGTTTGTGACAAATTCGTCTTATTATTCATTTTGTGATATATAACTTTCATCACTCAAAATGTGTTTTAGAAATCTGTATTGAATGAACACAGAATTTAGTTTTCTTCTGTCTTTGACGCCATTTCCAAAGTATGGCTGGTGGGAATGGTTTGAAATTATAATAAAACATTGTCTTGAATTCTGTCTACCCTTAAAGTTTGATTTCCATTTATTATTTCTTGATAATAACATGAGAAATTATCAAATCAGCTCTAGGAAGTATTTTTACTTTTTACTCCTCCCACCAGGGGGCGTGACTTGACAGCCAATCACAACGTCCGATGAAGGTCAGCCTCTTTCCCGCTTAGCCAATAGTATCATTTCATGCTTAGTGTATATTAAGCTTTTCTTATATTAAGATTTAGTTTGATTGAGATTGATAATGGTGTAACAACCGAAACTAGTTTCTCAACGTTTTAATAAATGTGGTTGTGACAATTTCGTCTTGTTATTCATTATGGATACCTTCCACAATATCACCTTTGCCACTACAAAGAAAGTTGAAGTATTTTCCGGCAGTACTTGACGTCCAACATCTCCTTATGCTAACAAAAGAGAAGAACCGCTCTCAGAATCTGGTTGCATAACCTTGCAACACCTCCAAATCTTCATTGATGATGCTTTGAGCTAGATCCAACGGCTGCTTTGACCCCGTGTGGGTTTCCTGGCCTGTACCCGTAGTGGTGGAGAATAATCGATAGTTAGCACCATCGATAGTTATCGATAGTCAACACCTTTACTATCGATAGTTTTCGATACCTTTATACAAGAAAATGCAAATACTGTATTTTATTAGCAAATATATATGTATTTTAATGTAAATACTGTATTTAAGAAGCTACATAATCATAACATAACCTAAGCACAATAGGACCTGAACGTTATAAAATACACTATCGAATGCGCACGGCAAACTATCGTTTTCTACCGATATCCGTAACTATCGATAGTACTATCGATTATTCTCCACCACTATTAAAAACCTATAGCTTGTACTAGTAGGAAGATAACGCATTATGATAACGGAAATTCATGGAGCAAACAACAGAGCGGAGATTTGAAAGGCGGTGCAATTACACGCGTCTAAAAATACCGAGCCTTAAAAAACTCCTGCAGACCACCCTGCGCACACAGTGCTTCTTTCATCACCTTCTTGGTCACCACCTTCTCTTTTTCTTTCTCTCATTCTTCTCCACTTTCTATTTGTTTCCCACTCACTCTTCTGACCTCCTATCTCGCCATTGTTATCAATTTACCACCAACACTATACTAACCAAACAAAGATCGTTTTTCATCTTCGTTGGTGTAGTTCCATCCAGTTGTTGTAGTAGTTATCGCAGTTGTTCTTCCTCTTTTAGTTCTTATTCTTGTTTTTCACTTTTTCTTATTATTTTTCTTCTTCTTCCTCTCTTACTTATTTTTCTTCTTCTTCTGTTTCTGCTTCTTCCGCTCTTACTTATTTTTCTTCTTCTTCTCTTTCGTCTTCTTCTTCTTCTTCTTCTCCTCCTTTTTTTTTCTTTGAGGATGAAGCCCACATAGGACTGAGATCTGTGCGTGGGTAATGAGTTGGATGATGGTGATTGATGAGTTGGAACTACAGTTTTAGGTGGGTTCCGAACCACCGGGAAGTGATTTAACAGCAGAGAACAGTGTCTTTTTTGCTGGCCAATCTAATCGGTCACCGTTATAAAAAAGGACCTACGAGAACGCAGCTCATCTCTATCTGATTGAAGAGATACCTGCTACGGCTCGCGGCTATCACTTCCTTCTTTTTCTTCCTCTTTACCTTCTTATTCTTGCTTTTCTCTTCTTCTTCTTATTCTCCTTCTACTTCTTCTTCCTTTTACTCTTCTACTTCTTCTTCTTCTTCTTCAAAAAATTATTTTTCTTTTTCTTCTCCTCCTTCTTCTTCTTCTTCTACTTCTTTTCTTCCTCTTTACCTTCTTATTCTTGTTTTCTCTTCTTCTTCTTCTTCTTCTCCATCTACTTCTTCTTCCTTTTATTCTTCTACTTCTTCTTCTTGAAAAAATTCTTATTTTTCTTCTCCTCCTACTTCTTCTTCTTCTACTTCTTTTTCCTTCTTCTTCTGCTCCTACTTCTTATTCTTCTTGCACTTCTTTTTCTTCTTCTTCTTTTCTTCCTCTTTTTCCCTTCTTATTCTTGTTTTTCTCTTCTTTTTCTCCTTATCCTTCTCCTTCTTCTTCTTCTTTTTCTTCTTCTTTCATTCTTCTACTTCTTTTCTTCCTCTTCACCTTCGTATTCTTTTTTTTCTTTATCTTCTTCTCCATCTACTTCTTCTCATTCTTCCTTTTATTCTTCTACTTCTTCTTCTTGAAAAAATTCTTCTTCTTCTTCTTCTTCTTCTTCTTCTTCTTCTTCTTCTTCTTCTTCTTCTTCTTCTTCTTCTTCTTCTTCTTCTTCTTCTTCTTATTCTTCTTCTTCTTCTTCTTCTTCTTCTTCTTATTCTTCTTCTTCATCTTCCTCTTCACAGTCTCCCTCTACATCTTATTTTCTATCATATCATGTTCCTCCATATTTTTTAAATCTTTCCTTTTATCTTCTTCTTCTTTTTTTTCAATCTCTCACAAAATCGAATCCAATACGGATCAAGTAAGAATTATTTTGCATCAGGGCAGTCTTCTTCATTTACTCCTCCTCTCAGCTTGTCTCTTACTTTATTCTCTTTCACTCTGTTACTCTTTCATTTTATCTTTTTCCTTTTTTTGTCGTCTTTTGTTCCGCTTCTCAGTATCCATGGCACTTCTAACTTTCTGTTTTCACAACTTTAATGCTATCAGTCTCCAAATTTTTCGTGCTTTGTGCATCACATCCATTCTGGCAGACTCTTATTTCTCATTACTTAACGTATTCCATTATTATTTCTATTCTTCTATCGTTTCTTCTTCTTCTAATCCTTCTTCTTTATTTTCTTTATCCTCCACCTCTCCTTCTTTTTCCTACTGCTACTCCTCTTCCACCACCTCCTCATTTTCTATTTTCTTTTCCATCTCATTCTTTTCTTTTTCCTTTTTTCTACACATCCCTCTTCATTTTTCTTGTTCTTCTTCTTGTCGTTGTTCTTCTTCTTGTTATTCTTTTACTTCTTCTCCTCCTTCTTCATTTTGGAAATAAATTTAATCTAGACGATTTATTTAAAAAATAATTGTTCTTCATTTTCATCTTCTGTGTCTTCTTCTTCCTCTTCTTCTTTTCTTTCTCATACTTCTTCTTCTTATAACTCTTTGTTTCCTTCTTCTTCTTCTTCTTCCCACTGCTGCTCCTCCTTTTCTTCTTTTTTCTTTTCCACCTCATTCTTCTTTTCATTTTTCCTCCACTTCCCTCTTCTTTTTCTTCTTCTTCTTGTCCTTCTTTTTCTTGTTCTTCATCTTCTACGTCTTCATCTTCCTCTTCTCCTTCTCCTCCTTCTTCTTCATTTTCTACATCATCCTCCTCTCCTTCTTATTCTTTATACTTCTGCTTCTCCTCCTCCTCCTCCCTGTCGTTTTTTTCTCCTTTTCCACTTCATTCTTCTTCTTTTCCTTTTCTCTCTTCTGTGTCTTCTTCTTCCTCTTCTTCTTTTCTTTCTCATCCTTCTTCTTCTTCTTCTTTTTCCTACTGCTGCTCCTCCTTTTCTTCTTTTTTCTTTTCCACCTAATTCTTCTTTTCATTTTTCCTCCACATCCCTCTTCTTTTTCCTTCTTCTTCTTCTTTTTCTTGTTCTTCATCTTTTTCATCTTCTACGTTTTCATCTTCCTCTTCTCCTTCTTCTTCTTTATTTCCTACATCATCCTCCTCCCCTTCTTATTTTTTATACTTCTGCTTCTCCTCCTCCTCCCTATCTTCTTTTTTCTTCTTTTCCACTTCATTCTTCTTCTTTTCCTTTTCTCTCCAAATTTCTTTTTCTTATTCTTGTCGTTGTTCTTCTTGTCACTCTTTTTTCTCTACTTCTTTTCCTTCTTCTACATCTTCTTCTTCTCCTCATCCTTCTCCTCCTTCTCCTTCTTATAACTTTGTTTCTTTCTTTATATTTTCTTCATATCCTCCTCTCCTTCTTCTTCTTCCTACCAATGCTCCTTCACTCCCTCCTGTTTTTCTGTTTCTTCTTCTACTTTTTCTTCCACTTCTTTTATGTCTTCTTCTTCTTTTTCTCCTCCCCTTCCGTATTCATATTTATACCGCAATTTGCACGACTGAACAGCATTCCAAGTGCAGGTACTGGTTGAACCAGACAAAACAATATTGCATAACGTTTTAACACTCAAAAGATGTATTAAAAAATGCTAGATAGCAACAGCCTACTAGTATAAAGCTTTTAGTTGGTATTTAAAACCAATATATAGGTATATTTTTGCATTTGCTCACTGTGAGTTGTACGTAAATCTCTGATAAAGTGTAAGACAACAACGTCATTCGTTCAGGACATATAGGAACGGCAGACACATAGCAAGCAAACATAGCTTACAGATAAAACAAGGTTGAGTTATAAATTGAAGTAGTGTATTATGAAGCAACAATCACACTGGCTGCGGGAGATAATTAACGTTGATAACGCACAGAACGCGGGCTTGACGTCTGTACGCGACATCTTTACGACCAAAATTACAAAGGTTTCAGATAAAATTTGAAAAACGGCTACCGGTTCCGTTCTTTTTTGTTGTAAATGAAAAACGTTTTATGCGGAGTTTTGAGCGAAGTTACATTCAAAAGTACTGCGTTTTATTGTACACACATTGCGTACAGGTGAGCGTGGGCCTAACAGTTTTTAAAAAATTACATTGAAAAGGAAGATGAGTTTCCATAACTCGAAAACGTTCGGCCTAGAGAGTGAGTTTTAAGTATGACTTATTCTTAATTAAAAATTGAATGCAAATGTTAAATTCACCAAATAAGTTAATATTAACAACGCAGTTCGGAATGGAACAAGAAATGAGGGAAGTGATAGCCGAGTGCCGTAGCAGGTATCTGTTCAATCAGAGATAAGCTACTAAACTCCTGTGTCCCCTTTGTAAGGGTGACCGATTGGATTGGCCAGCAAAAAAGACTGTCCTCTGCTGTAAAATGACCCGATGGTTCGGAACCCTTCTAAAACTGTAGGTCCAATTCATCAATAACAATCATACAAACCTATGTGGGCTCCATCCTCGAAAAAAATCCACGAATTAAAAAGGAGTTGATTTGAACGTATGAGTCATGTTCTAAGTCAAGCAATTCAAATTACATTGTAATTACTAAATTAAATTGTATTAATTTCTGAAAACAAACTGCAAAAGCAATCAAGCTGGGCTTTGCTGATGCAAAATTTTTGAAAATTCATACATTATTATTGTCTTTTTTGTATTTTATCAAATTTTTATTCTGTGAAATTATTAGATGAAGTACAGCATTATCAAAATTTCAATAAAGAAAGGCAATGACCGACTGTAACCGAAGTTACGATGGAGCGTCGAAAATTCGAACTAACTGGGACCATAGGCTGTTCCAATTCATTCGGATTAAGTTAAATTTATCAAAATGCCTTATGGTCCTACTAGTTATGCTCAATTAAAATTTAATTATTGATCACCTATGTACATCATTATATGCAGTAAAATGAAGAGGAAAAAACAGGCTTTACAGCCTAAAACTTCTTCATCTTATACATTTCAATACAGAAATGACAAATAAAGGTTATATCTTGTCACAGTTTCACTATTAATTGTCACTAGAGAAAAAAATATGATCTATTTATTTTTGAAAAAATTGTACATAAAAGTTGATAAAGAGAAATTACGAAACAAATAATACGAAAAAATTATAGAATTTTGAATTAGTTAGTCTAAAAATTTCGAGCCGAAAATTAAACACGTTCACAATTCCGCAATAAATTATGAAATAAATAAAAATACTCTTCTGTACAGTACTTACAAGGTCATGTTTTTTATTAAGAAATCAGTTAATAATAATAATAATAATAATAATTTCTCTGGATGATACTACGAAACATCCAGAGGATTTTATTCAAAAAACAAACATACAGATATTAAAGAGAATCCCGACTCTTAGAATTGCTACTAAATATAATTTTATTCCTAATTACGATACCCCACTATAATAATATGTGTCGGGGTGATCATAATAATAGTTGTAACGAAAGTAAATAGAAAGTAAAAGAAAGTAGAATATAGTTTTACTCAATTGTTCCCGACAAAAAATTATGGATTGACAGATTTATTGTCAGAAAGAACTGGGCTTCATAGGTAAAAGTAAGTAACGTTGTATCTATTCCTCGCACTTAATAAACATGCATATCTCCGAAAATATTTTATGTACGTTGGCGTGCATTATATTTTAAATAGCTATTTGCAGATAATCTCTTCAGCTAAACAATACTTAATAATAATATTTTACATAAATAGCAAATCAGAAACGAAAACCGAACGATAGAGACTAGAGAAAAGGAAAATAAAAAAATGCAGGGTAAAGAGGAAAGTTGTCAAATATCGATGTAGGTCTGAGAGAGCGAGAACCAGATATTGAACAAGATTTGTCTGGTGTCAAATTTTGCTGTCACGAACTGTAAATCATTATCTGCCAAATCGTTATCGGGACAGCCCACAAACGGATGGCACAATAAAAAATATTTCAAGAGGGTTGATAGAAGTTCGGAAAGTGACAGTTTTTCACGTTTTACGCATCATTCCTAGCTCTGTCATGATCTACATTTATTTCCGATCGTTTTCCTCTTTTTTTATCTCACTAAAAGACCGTGATTTTGTAAAAAAAGCAAATTACATCTAATTTTTTCCAATGCACTTTTATTCCAAAACTTCTACTTTACTATTAGTTGTTACTTTAGTTTTAACTGTAGGCTTCACTTGTCAAGTTTTTTTAAATTACTGATGATGCTCACACGGGTCCGAGACTTGTGCGTGGGTAATGAGGTGAATGATAACACATAGATGCCAGACGGAGGAGCGGGATTCGAACCCACGACCGCTGAAGCGACAGTAAGCTGAAGTTGCGATGCCTCAACCTAAAATGTTGAAGCTAAACGGCCTGCCACCGCTTATTATTTTACTTTTACTTCATTTTATTTCGATTCTTCTACTTATTTATAACCGAAACAATAGAGATGCGATATAGGACCGTGTAAACCAATCTTGATGCTTCCTCAATTCAAGGTCAACTTGAAAAGCCTTTAGAATTAGGGGTTTTTCAAGTTACCTTGAAAACTAAAACTGAATAAAACCAATGCGTTGCTACAAGGAAAGGTCAGTTAAAAATGCGGTGTTGTATTATAAATTACAATGAAAAATCAAATTCAATATCAGAAGTCTTCCATTTTATTTCATTGGTTGAAATGTTAAAATCTCTTCTCACCTCCACTCACCATTTCCTCATAAACTCTCTTTTTCCTTATCTACTCTTTTAAATTCTCTATCACTCCCCAACTCCCTCTTTCTTTCACATACCTTCTTTCTCCTATTCGTTTGGTATCTATCAACGAAACCTCCCTCATCCCCTTCCTCATCATCATCAACATCATCCATCCTCGCTTCTCAGAACGTGTGAACTCCGGCAGACACGTTTATCTCCTGTAAAGTTTATCTCGTGTCAAGTGGCGGACTATAAACTGTCCGATACGTATATCGTTCGTCTAGTCTCATTCATTGGCTCTTCCCAAATCAATTGATATTGATTTAAAGTTTACAACTGATTTTCCGATTTACTGCCTGTTGTTTGTCACAGTTTAGAATAGTTAATACTTTCTTCTATTCGTCTTCTTTCAGCCCGAGTAATAATAGAGTTAGGTTGTTCATTTATAGTTATTAGTTATTATATTTATGCATTTATCTTTGAAAACCCAGGCTTCCCTATTCACCGAAAACTTGATTATACAAGAATTCCGTTGATGTATTATGATTATTATTATTATTATTATCATTATTATTGTTATTATTATTATTATTATTATTATTATTATTATTAATATTATTATTATTATTATTATTATTATTATTATGTATTATTATTTTCGTGTAGCCGAACTCTCAATTTACAAAAGTTCCTATTAAGTTCAAGTTAAGGGTAGTCAGGTTGAATGAATTGTTACAGAATATTCCTCCGTTACCCAGCGATCTACTCAAAAAATTTTAGCTATAATAAAACTTTAAATAACACTTTTAAGTGGAAATAGTGACTCACGTTATGGCGTGACGGCCGTTTCACTCTGTTGTTAAGAGCATCGCCAGATAACCCACAATACACTCGCATATTAATTTTTTTTTGAGGATGAAGCCCACATATGTCTGAGACCTGTGCGTGGGTAATGAGTTGGATGATGGTGATTGATGAGTTGGACCTACAGTGTTAGGTGGGTTCCGAACCACCGGGAAGTGATTTTACAGCAGAGAACAGTGTATTTTTTGCCGGCTAATCTAATCGGTCACCGTTACAAACAGGACCTACGAGAACGCAGCTTATCTCTCTGATTGAACAGATACCTGCTACGGCTCGCGGCTACCTGCTACTTCACTACCCTATTAGTGGAAACAAGATGGATCTTCAACATCATTAGGTAGGTAGTTTGTAAAAGTTATAATCGACTATTGTTCACTGTTAAATTACAGCACTTACAAATTGGTCTAGCTATTTATTTCTCGATCAATGACATCCAATTTAGCCTTCAATGTGTTTTGTAACTAGATTTTTTTGCAAAACGTATTTTATTTCACAATTTTGTTATATTCTTAATCGATCAATTTAGCGCTTGCGAGATCAAATCTGTAGAGCAACCGGACGTAAATATTGTGTATAGAGGATCGTAAATATTCGATATTTTATAAAGATTAATGAGTGTGGAAATAGCGAAACGTTATGCTAAAACTCTCAATTATCTGACAAAATTTGATGAACGCACCTGATCATTTCATTTAAAAGTAATGATGATTATTGTATAGTAGCACAATAGTATTTTGTAAGAAGCAGAAGAGTACAATTTCGGAAATATCAATCTTCAAAACTACTCAACAAAATATTCCAGGACAGACACTATCCATGATCTGTGTTAAGAATTATTTCTGTTCAATTCAGAATTTGTAAACCTCCTTTAAAAAACTCGTTTTGTTGAGTGATTTAGAACAGCCCTCTTTATCTACAGAGCTTTTGCGTTTCTGCTAATCACAATCTCATAAAATTAATTGGATAATATGTAATCAAACCTTCAGTTCTGCTAATGAGGGTTATATTGATTAAACTCTACCATTCCATTTATTGTAGATTGATTCAAACCAGAAAATATTAGATAAAGATTGGCAATTAAAAATAAATAAATATTTAACTTTTTAGTACTCTAACCCTACAGAATCAGATTTACCAAATTTATGTATAAAAGTAGAAAGGCATCAATTCAACACCTTTTTGAGATCGTAAATATCTAAATCACATCTTCCAACAAACACTCAATCTCACTACTACGAAACAATCATCTATCTATTACATCATATACATGCTCGTCACCTCATGTTTCTTATTCTTTCTCACCACCTCTTCTCCTTTATTATTATCCTATTTTATAAATGCTTTCATTCAAAACCAATATTGGGGATGTCACTCTTCATATCATACAATGCTTCAACAACATCTTCTCACTACTACGAAAATATTCACCTCTCCTCATCATCAATGTGAACGTCAGCTCCACTTCCTTTTTTTTTTTGTCACTACCTACAACTTCATCAATTCACAATACTCTCATATTTATCATCTTATCCGTTTATCTTTATGTCACTAATTCATATCATTCCTAATAACTATAATGTCTTTTTTTCGGAGGATGAATATAGCTCTGAGACCTGTGCGTGGGTAATAAATGGGATAGTGGTGAATGATGAGTAGGACAGCTAGTTGCTCAAATCAGGTCAGATTTCACATGTTTTTTTTTCAGAGGATGAAGCCCACATATGTCTAAGCCCTATGCGTGGGTAATGAATTGTTTATGACAGTTTTAGGTGGGTTCCGAACCACCAAGGAAGTGACTTTAGCAGAGAACACTGTCTTTTTTGCTGGCCAATCTAATCCGTCACCCTTACAAAGAGTGCCCAGGAGTTTCGTAGCTTATCTCTGATTGAACAGATACCTGCTACGGTACTCAGCTGTCACTTCCCAGTATGATTTCTATGTGATGTAAATAACACTGCTTCCCAATCACACATGAAAAACTTTGTAAATGCACACAAGTAAATCCTATTAATCTAATCTAAAGTCCAATTCCCAGCAAATTCACTGTACCAATTCCACCCATGCAACGACTTGTGACAATGTCATGCAAATAACGTGCTCTGTCGTTTCACTGTTACGTCGGTCGGTCGGTCTTCTGATTTCCCTCCAAATCTCCCACTTGCACTCTTATCTGTTATCTTCCAGCTCCAGCTCTGGCATCCATGTTGTGCTCCATGACACTTTCCTCCCTCCCTTCTTCCAGTTTGTCCTCCTAATCATCAGCTGGAAAACGATGCTCCAGGTGGAACAGTGGTCACGAAGGGTAGAGGGGTTGTCGTTGTTTGTGATGACAGCTAGGTGGGCTGTTTACTCGGGCCAAGCCTCATAGTCCACAAAACACGTTTGCCTGCATTTGCTCTTCTGTCCGTTGAGAGACCTTACGTTTCCCCCCTTCCATTCCCTTCATCGGTTCTCCCATCTCCCCGTTCTCTTCATCAGTATTTCTCTACTTCACTAATTCACAAGTATAGCCTACCGCGTCACTCCTTTCTTTACTCTCTTCATCTTCTTCTCTCGTCTATTCACCTTCTCTTCTCATCTCTCTCCTCTACCGTCCTCTTCTTCCGTTACTCTTCTTCTCATTCTACATTTTTCCTTCTAGTTGTACTTTTTATGCTTTTTCTCCTCATCTTACTCCATGGTTTCAAAAATATTCTTACTCTTCTTTTTTAATTTCGTCCTATTTATCCAATTTCTTCTAATCCTTCTCATTGCTCTCCACATTCTTCTTTTTCTTCCTCTTCCTCTTTTTCTTATTTACTTTCCTCCTTGTTTTTATTCTTTTTCTCTTCAATCATTGCTCTCCGCAGCCTTCTTTTTCTTCTTTACATTACTCCTTCTTCTTTTACTATTCCTGCTCATTCTCCATCACCCCCTCTTACTTCTTTACTCCTTGCTCTTCAAATTCTCCTTCTTTTACTTCCTCTTCTTTTTTTCTTCTTTTTCTTCTTCATCTTCTTCTATTTCTTCTTCTTCTTCTCCGCCACCTTTTTTTCTTTTTCTTCTTCTACTTCATATTCTTCTTCTCGTCCTTTTTTCTTCTTATTTTCCTTCCTCTTCTTCTTCTTCTCTTTCTTCTTCTTCTTCTTCTTCTTCTTCTTCTTCCTCCTCCTACTCCTACTACTCCTCCTCCTCCCCCTCCCTCTCCTCCTCCTCCCCCTCCCTCTCCTCCTCCTCCCCCTCCCTCTCCTCCTCCTCCCCCTCCCTCTCCTCCTTCTCTTTTTCTTCTTCTTTTTCTTTTCTCTTCTCCTTCATCCCCACTATCATCTTTCCCTCTTCTACCTTTACTTCTCATTCTTTTCAAAATCTTCTGTTTCATACTTTCATCTCTAACTACTTCACCACTTCCTTCCTGTCACCTCTAACTTCTCTCACAACTTCTTCACTCTCCTATCCTCCTCCATTTTTCTTCTTCTCTTATCCACCACTTCTTTCTGTCATATTCCCTGTTCTCTATGCTCATCCCCTCTTTTTCGCTCTTGTTCGCCCTGTTTCACGCTTATCTCCTCTTTTTCGCTCTCCTCTACTGACCTCTTCACTTCTTTGCTTCTCCCACTCTAATCCACTACACTCCTCTAATACAGTGTTCCATTCTCTTCCCATCAAATCCCTCTTTCACTAATCCACTACTTTCTCCCCACCTTCTACCTCCTGTTCTCCTCGTTTTCCTCCTCTACTATCAACCTTTCCCAACTCCAAACAGTGGGATAAGCCGGGCTGATTACACCGGTCTCTTGCATCTGTTTCCCCTCTCTGTCGCACTTTCGTTGTGATCCCCAGCCGTTTCGAACCCTTTTGCTGAGTCGAGTGATAATTTGTTGCAGTTGGGTAGCTTTGCAGTCGAATGGTATGATTGGGCTAATGCTATTCATTTATCTACAACTTTTACCACTTGGTGTCCACTACATGTATGCAGTGACAGTGACTGTCTGAGTTTATGAAAGAGGGCTTAGTTTCTGAAAGCCAGGTTACAGACACAAAATTAAGTTTAAGCTGGAACGTCAGGTAGTTGAACATTGAGACTGAGTCACCCTTATACTAATTTTTATTTCTACCATTAAAATCAGAGAGTATATTTTATGCTTCCAAATTGAATAGCAAGAAAATTAAGGAAAGTATTCACTTCAACTTCGTCTTTTACTTAACTTTCCTTGAGGCTACCTTATCTCGAGGAAGAATTGAAAAGCATTTTCTCGAATTACTTCCCAAGTTTCCTTGAGTTAAGCCTGTAATTATGAAGCAAATTAGAATTCAATCCACAGGTGACTTGAAGCAAGAAAAAATTCAATTCAAAGGTAACTTGAAGCAAGTTTAAAATTCAATTCAAAGGTGACTTGAGAAGCCTTTTAAGTAAATTCTCTTCCCTTGAAGTCTACTTACCTTCTCTTGAGTTAGGTTAGCCTCAAGGTAATTTTTTAAATACGATAAATACGGTTCACACACGGAAGTCTTGTATTGCGACATTTATTGCGATACACAGTAGCAGTCTTGGCAATGCAGACAGTTGATACTTGAGTAGCAACTAGATTCATGTTTTAGGAAAAAAAAGTTTAGTTTGCTCTATTAGAGGACTCTGTTGCAACAAATGACCCCGTTTGGATGGAAAGAATTTGCGCTTATCCTTAAAGAGAAAATCGACTGATTTCCCTTATAATGAACAATTCTGAGAAACTGATCTGATTTTCATGTTATTAAAATTCAGAGAAACTGAGCTGATTATTTAATAGTTATCAGAATCAAATTACAGTAGAACCTCGATTATCCGTCACTTTTTAAAGCTCCGAATTATTAGTATTTTTTTATTTTTTTTGAGGATGAAGCCCAGATAGGTCTGAGACCTGTGCGTGTGTAATGAGTTGGATGATGGTGATTGATGAGTTGGACCTACAGTTTTAGGTGGGTTCTGAACCACCGGGAAGTGATTTTACAGCAGAGAACAGTGTTCTTTTTGCTCGTCAATCTAATCGGTCACCGTTACGAACAGGACCTACGAGAACGCAGCTTATCTCTATCTGATTGAACAGATACCTGCTACGGCTCACGGCTATCACTTATAATATACAACCGTAAGCCACTTTACTCTGTAACATATTTCTGATGATGGAAGCACGTTGACTATTGAAGATTGGTGTGCTTCTAATAATCTGAGTCTCAACTCGTTAAAAACCAGTGACCTACAGTTTAGTTTCAACACAAGGTTTACTAGCTTAGGTTCTCTCAAATTCTTAGGTCTTGTGCTGGACACAAATTTAAATTGGAAGTACCGCATAGATTATATATATCTGGTAAGCTCAGTAAAGGGATATTTCTTTTGCGTAGACTCAGCCATATTGACAACCATGATGTGTTAATGAGTGTCTATTATGCTTACATATATAGTCACTTGGCCTATGGTGTCCCACTATGGGGAAATTGCTCCACGGCTGTTACAATTTTTAAAATACAAAAAAAGCCCTAAGAATTATTTGTCATGCACCACCACTTGCAAGTTGTAGACCTCTTTTCCAAAAATTAGGTGTGCTGACTCTTCCTTCACTGTATGTTTATGTCTGTTTGGTGAACATGAAGAAGAATCTGGGCAAATATGTTGTAAATTGCAACATACATAATTAATTATCCTACTAGAGGCTGGGAGGATGTGAGAGTGGATTTGCACCGTTATGCTGGCACTCAAAGAAACTGGTAATATATTTCAATTAAATTATTTAATAAACTGTCAGACATTTGGAAATTGAACAATTTAAAACATATATTAAACCATTATTTTAAATAAATGCTTGTATTCGATTAAGGAATTTTTGGTATAGAGACAAATTGTTTGTTATGTGTCACAACTTTAATATTTATCAGTGTTATGACATGTAGACATGTAAATTGTTATAACTGATTTTGTGACGATTGTTTTAACATTTTAAAATGGTTGTGGCAATAAAAAATGATTGATTGACATAAATATATAAATATAAATTGAACTATCTTTTTGTACATTGTCTTATTTTTTCAACTTTCTCAAACGATTAGTGACTGATCAGATCACGTTTAATGCAATTCGATTGTCCTTCTATTCGGTTATCCATCTATTTGGTTATCCAGTCTATTCAGTTATCCGTATATTCGGTTATTGTCTATTCGGTTATCCAGTCTATTCGGTTATCCAGTCTATTCGGTTATCCAGTCTATTCGGTTATCCATATATTCAGTTATCGGTCTATTCGGCTATCCGTCAGGGCCCCGGTCCTAAAGGTGACATTTAATAGAGGTTCCACTGTATGCTATTTGATTTTCAACTTGCAACTTATCACACTCCTTCCAACACTACAAGTTTCTTATTGATATTTCAACAAATAGAACCCTATCACCCTGTCTCACTGCTTTTACACTATTTTATGACTTCAGTACAAGTTTTTGAAGGAGCAGACTACAGCATTCAAAACAACATTGAATCAAACACAACTTCAAGTCTCAGTTTCCACTCTCAGAAGAAAAGTTCACAGTGAATCTTTGAAAGCGGTGAACAGAGTATGAAACGAAAGCAGAACAGATAGGGAAGGGAGGTGACTCAAAGCAAATTATATCGGCCTTCTCAGCAAATATCTACTTGAGTGTTTCTGATATCACTACTACTACTACTATGCACAGGTACTGCCTAAGCAAGAACTCCGTGTAGTAAACTGAGCAAGTACTATGTCTGTATTACAAGTATGTAATAGGACTTGTCTTCTAACACAGGCGACAAATTAGATTACAAACCAGGAAAGTTTTGTTTCGTTTTCGTTTTCTGTTAGTATGCAATCTGTGACCGGAGAGTGGAGCAAAAAGATGAATAAACGTGAGGAAACAGAAAATGGAGAATGAAGAGAGCGAAAAAAGTGCATTGAGTAGAGAAATCAGAGAATGAAGCAACAGATATGGGAATATCTATATCTATAGAAATATGAGACAACCATATCTATAGAAATAGGAGACAGTTATATCTATAGAAATACGAGACAACCATAACTATATAAATAGGAGACAACCATAACTATAGAAATAGTAGTCAGCCATATCTACAGAGAAGATATAGCTGATAGGCAAACTACTGTTGCAATTGGTGGAGTTAAAACTTGCAAGTCCTAGACAACCCCAACTCCTACAGCCCCTGATATGGATAACCACCCTTATTTTTTCATGTGTTCAATTAATCACAATTCCAATTACGATTACAAAACGAATGATACATTTGTTAAAGATTTTAACACAGCTTGATATCTTATAAAATGTATGATGGATTCAAAATAAATAAAAACTACAAGCATTAATACTTAATAAAAATCTCAAAATATATTGGAAATTTATTGAGTGATATGCAAAGCAATCAATCAAATATAAGTTTAGCTTCAGTTATTAGAGAGAAATTACATAAATACAGGAGAGCGTTTTTACCTTTGTGTAAGTAGATGAGGGAAAAAATATATAGGAGAATAATATAAGAAATTGGGAGAAAAGAGGATTGGCCACAATACCAAAAAATATTAAAATTAGTTTTTTACAAAATTGCATAATTATTTTTTGATGTATTATTTGACAAATGAGTAAATATATTGTATAATCTAAATCAAATGATAAAGTATCGTTCATTGGAAATTCATGTAATATTTTAAAACTATTCTATGTTATTGTTACGAAAGCAAACAAGCAGTTAATCACGCACTTGTTCTATTTATATCATTCCATTGTTTTCATGGACAAATGAAGCTGGCAATCTGATCTGATTTTTCTCATTCTCTCTCGTTAGATGTCTTTGTCACGCTTATTATTCAAGTCTGCAACTCTCTCACTCAATTGATCTTCTCGTCAATTCTGCATTCTTCTTGAACAATCGAGGCCTATATTCCAAGCATTCTTGAAGATTCTCGAAGTGTCTGGTGACCTCCAATTCTTGGAATTATACAACTACAACAGCTATATAAAGGAGTCCACGTGAACCAGTGAGTTTAGTTTTTACAAACCCGTGTGACAGATTGTATTACAGATATTGGGAGAGAGACAATCCAGTGCCAGTGAAGTAACAGTGCTTTATTCAGTCTTTAGACAGTGTCAAGTGCAGGGACAAGTGTTTACTGTTTATGCAGCTAACTAATAGTTTAAAGACGTTGTGTTAAGTGATATTATTTGGGACTGTCAAATAACGAATTGGACTGTGTTTTTGTAAGTGATTAGTTGTTCTTTTTTTAATAATTTCTTTCTGCATTATTGTACAGTTTATTGGACTCTTGTTTATTTTATTATTGATCGGCCTGTAATTACTTATTCATTAAATCTTGTAAATAATTACTGAAAATAAGTATTAGCTAGTCATTTGTTGATTTGTTTTTCTTTATTGAACTTACAATTAATTTGTGTAAATAGACTTGTTTTGTATAAATAAAGTGCAAGTGTGAACTTAAGTGTTGCCAGCCTTATTTTAGCTATTAGAACCAGTAACAGTATGATGGATTCAAAATGAATAAGAACTACAAGAATCAATACTTAATAAAAAATCTCACAATATATTGGGAATTTATTGAGTGATAGGCAAAGCAATCAATCAAATGTAAGTTTAGCTACAGTTATTAGAGAGAAATTACATAAATACATAAAGAGAGCGTTTTTACCTTTGTGTGAGTAGATGAGAGAAAGAAAATATATAAGAGAATAATATAAGAAATTGGGAGGAGCTATTGGCCACAATACCAAGGTGTCTAGTAATATGCAGTGAATAAAATTTTCTATTTTAAAAAATATTAAAATTATTTTTTTTACAAAAGTGCATAATTATTTTTTGATGCATTATTTGACAAATTAGTGTATATATTGTATAATCTAAATCAAATGATATAGTATCGTTCATTGAAAATTCATGTCATATCTTAAAATTATTCTATATTATCTTGCTATTTCAAAGGAACAGCAAGAAATAAGAGAAAACTCCTGAAGAGGACAAGAAGTTCTTTTAAAGATTTTCTCTCTTTAAACGAATATAGAAGACAAAAGGTCAAGGATCAACTAAAATTTAGTAAAAGAAGGGTGCATTGCGGGAGAAATTCGTTGAAAGTTTGAACAAAATTGGAAGAATAAAGAGAGAGGAGGGAAGAGAAGATAGAATGAGAGAGAAATCGCAGAGAGAAAAGTGATAACTAAAAATTGAAGAATATTCAGAAAAAAGTGCAAAATTGTACAGTGAGTGAACAATAAATTGGAGAACCAAGAGGAAATTAGTGGAGCGACAAAAAAGAGAGAAACAACGTCAAATAGAGTGAGGAAGAAACAGAAATAGAAAGAGTGAGAAAGATGAGTAAAACAACAACGACGTGTGCTTGGACTTTGAATTGCTTACACAGTTCAGATGGCAGCACTCAAGCTTAGTTTGTCTGTTGGACAGGCAGGTAGCTTTTATATTGTTTGCAGGCGCAGTTAAGACAGGACTGAGACTCGGCCGACTTGTGTCTGTGTTTACAAAGAGGCAGCAGGAATTCCATCCACTCTGAGCCCTTTAACAGTCGTTGTTCGTTAATTAAAAGCAGCGATAACCACCTTCGTCATCGCTGTAAAGTGCTTTAGACAGAGAGAGAGCAAAGAAGAGAAGAATAAAGAGTAATAATAGAAAGAAGAGGGAGTAAGAGGGAGATAAAATAAAAATAAAAACA
Organism: Conomelus anceps; assembly: GCA_948455865.1. Taxonomy (NCBI): domain Eukaryota; kingdom Metazoa; phylum Arthropoda; class Insecta; order Hemiptera; family Delphacidae; genus Conomelus; species Conomelus anceps. The sequence continues at coordinate 15,921,687 of OX418221.1, forward strand.
TTCCATTGGAGTGAATATTCGCGTGTGTTTTGATGAGGAAAACTACTATTTGTTTAGATTTATTTCGGTACTTCGGTCTCGCGAGAATGGATTTCGATTGGATGAGGAATGGTGGGGTGGAACTAACCGTAATGGACTCCCCACAAATAAAAGGCATACGCTTATTACTATTATTATTGGTTTAAAAGTTTCCAAAATTAGATCAAAAGTGGGGAAACATGACGACGAAAGACTAGAAGTAGAATGCCTCCAGGGAATGAAATTCATGCTGGAAATTCATGTTGGAACTTCATTTAATCAAACAAATAAAATACTACAAATGCGAAATTATTCACAGTATCTTAAACCGAACAGCAACAATTACATGATGTACATGTGATCAAATCGTGAGTGGCTTTGAAGATTCATGAAGTTGAATTATTGTGCTTCAAGGTGAAAGTTTTAGTGAAATAGACCTAACCTTAAATTTCGATTCTAATTTGAAGTTTCGTGGAAAGCAGTTTTGAGCAAAAATAGTATGTTTCCTATTGCCACATTGATTGTATGTTAGTTACATGAATAAATGTAAGTAATAATTGTGTATGCTCAATATCAGGGAAGAAAATAATTTATCTATGATAGAAACACACAATCCCAATCTGAGAAAATGTGTGGCATAAATGGGGTTTGTCAATTTCTTGTATTTTGTCCACAAACTTTTGGACTGTTGTAACATGATATAAAAGATTATCGCGATTTCAATATAAAAAATAAATGATAGGACTCAATGACTCACTTTAGGAATACCAGAAAATGAAACCGAATAGCCGTGGCAGAAATCTGTTAAGTCAGTTAAAATAAGCTACGAGCTCCTAGACCCGCTTTGTAAAGGTGGCCTATTGAATTGGCCAGCACGAAGTACTCTCTCTGTTCTCTGCTGTAAAATCTCTTACCGGTGGTTCGGAGCCCACCTAAAACTGTAAGTCATCAACCACCGTCATCCAACTCATTACCTACGCACAGTTGTCAGACCTATGTGGGCTCCGTACTCCGCATAAACTTCACTTTTACAAAGTGAATGTGAGTAGATTTACTGAATTGATCTTGGAGTTGCTTTCTACATGAGAAATATGGATTAATGGGAATAACAACTGAAGACACGGAGGAAGTGGGAATCCTGCAGTTTCATATTCTCGACGTAGAAAAGGACAGAAAATATGTATTGAAGATTGTAAAATCGGAGTGTTCCAATAATTCGAGCCTGATAAAATCCAAGCTAATGAATAATAATTATCATGAATAACCAGAACTTACCACGTTCTAGTATTTCAGCCAAAAATAGACTCGTGTATAATAAACACCTCCAGCTTGGGGTGAGATCGATTTCCACTTGAAAGCAGCATTAATTACAATATTATTCAGTTCGTCTAGAAATTTCTAGAGAATGAGTTCGAAGCTGAAAACGAAAATCGGACAGACGATGAACAAAAAAAAAAAAAAAACGAAAAAATAAAAAAACCTTGTGAGTTCTTTTGGCGGAGGTTGATCCGTTATTAGGGCGACTTAATGAAGCAGTAGCCATGTTTTATTCAAGCCGCTCTACGTGCTGGCTCTCTATTATCTCTTTACTCTGCGGTGTTGGTTCTCTTCGAGTCTATCTCGCATTTGTAGAATCTAGGTTCGACTTTTCAGCAACCATAAATAAATTATAATAAATGAAAAACATTCTATTATATCTCTGTAAAACGTTTTAATGCATTACCTAAGAATATTAGAGGCATGCCATTGCACATATTTTTGAAGACAATTAGAAAATTCTTGTTATTGAATCCTTGTTATGAATTACAAGAGTTCTATGAAATTGTAAATTCTATGACCATACACGTCTAGTCAATGTAATCTATTCTTTTTTATAAATCATTATTGTTGTTGTGTGACTATTACTTTTTACTTGTGTTTAATCATATTATTTGACTGCCATATCCAATTCACTATGGTAACTTTTTTCACTTGTTTGTGTAATTTATTATGTAATTATTCTGTGATGGGCTATATATTTTTTTGACTCTTGTAATATTTATATAACATCCTCCTGTAATGCATATTACATCCTCTTGTATGACTGTTGTAATATCATTGATGCCCTCAAAGGTTTCTACAATAAAATGATTTTGATTTTGATTTTAATGATTCTCCTACATGAATAGTGTAAAAAATGCCGAAAAAATCTATAATAAACTGTATTCATTTCCAGTTCAATTAGTCAGGTTTAGTTCACTAGTCATTTTCAACTATTATAGGATGTTTCTTCTCTCCAATAATTATTGTTTTTTATAGGCCTTCTAAGTACCGCAATAGTTCACTTATTTAGTTCTTATTGATGTCTTCTTTTCTTCTCTTCCTCCACGTTTCCTCCATTCTTCCATTCTGACACAACCTCCTTTCCCTTGACCTTCCTTCCTTGCTTCCTTTGATCTTTATGGAAAACTCCAACTATTAATCTATTTCTTAATTCTGTTCTTTGTATATCTTGTCTTGTTATATTCAATTCCACCATGTCTCTTTCAACTTCCACAAACCATCTGGGCTTTGTCTTGTTGTCCTTCATCTTTGTAAATATTTTGTGTGTTTGCCTGTTTATATTTAATCTGTAAAGATGTGCGTAGAAAGCCAGTCTTCTTTTCCTGATTGTATCTGTAATTTTCTCCACGTGTTTGCAGATTTCCGCGTTGCTACATGTATATATGAAATTTTCTCTCCTGGTTCCTAAGTTTTTCCTGACGGTTTTCCTTTCTTTCGTCTCCAGCCTCTGTAGATCCCATTATCTGTTCATGGCCAGATATTCTGCAGCATATAGGGTTTCTGGAGTTACAACTGTACAGTAGTGTCTTTGTTTTGCGTTCTTAAAGATAGATTTTTATTTTTAGATGTTTTTGGTAAGATTCTAGGCTATTCCCATTTTGTTGATTTTTTGGCTTATTGCTTCTTTCTCAGATACATCTTCCTCTATTATCTCTCCTAGGCATTTAAACTTTTTTACTCTTTTCATTTTGCCATATTTTGTGTTTAGGAAAGTTGGGGCGTTTTTAATGTTTGTCATGTACACTGTTTTTTCAAACGAGATTTGGAATCCAATTTTCTGTGCCAAATTATTGCTTTATTCTTATAAGCTGCAAACAATCTACTGTATTAATTTCGAATTTCCTTTCAACGCTAGAGTTTTGCTGAGAAGTTCCGCTACTACGAACACTAATAACATGAACAGCAAAAATAAATCTAAGTAAACTTTTTTAAATATTCATGTTAACAATTTAATAGCAAAAAATGACAATATATTTCGTAGCACATCTTTCAAAATACTCATTTCACTTTATGACGGTTTGATAATTGAAAATTTATACACCTACAAGTTATTGTAGTCATGAGAGGATGCTAAGGATATGTGTATTGTCCTAATATAAGCATTGCCATTATTAAATCCTTTAACGTTCAATCGGTTCCAATCAGTGTACAATCGGTTCAATCGGTATCCTGTCATTAAAAATTATTCATTTCTTCCATCTGAAACCCTCATTAAATTTAAAGAATATTATATTATTAGAAAAGACAGAAAACTTCACATTATTTTCAAATTTGAAGATTTCTGTAATTAGGATATCAAACTGTCATTTCTGATCTGCTGCATTCCATTTTGACGTGACTAGTCTGATATTTTCACCTTTATTATGCCATAAACACGAACTTACAAGCTTAAAAACTGTGATTCATGACAATAATGAGAATGAAGAATTGATGGTGAATATCAATTTATTTGAAAATGAGCGACAACTGAGAATGAGCATAATATAAGAATTAGTTTCGTTTTATGACGACAAAATGGAATTGGACATGAAGTTCACGCGACGATGTTGTAATTGATTCAACGATTGAATGGATAATAAGACAAATCAATTTGGAATCATTCACGATAAAATTGAATAAAAGAGAAAAATTATATACTCCCAAACATTACCTTTGTAAAAGGTATGAATTTCTCTCATCCAAAAAAGACATTAGAACCAAGCTCAAAATATAAAGCCGCGTCTCCACCAACCAAACATGCTCGGCAAACAGTGTTCGCTGGAATTATTTGATGTTGCCGAACATTGTTTGGTGTTGATTTGGTGTGGACGCCTTCACAAACATTATGATAATGGCGGAAGCCTGATGTTGGTCGTCACTGTTCGCTCACAGACAGAACATTTCAATTGAACTCACGAACATGTTCGGTGACCCATATGTTTTTTGTATTCGCCAGCAATGTTCGGCAGACATGTTCGGTTGGTGGGGACGCAGCTTTAGATTGAGCAAATAAACAGTAATAGCGCCAGGGTTGTAAATCATATATGAGGACAGTTATCATAGATCATAGATGATTGCATTTAAGTTACAAACGATCGATTACACATGCGCAAGAGAGCTGAAACATAGCGATTGAGAATTTGAAATAGAATTTATTGCCACACTGTCAATGCCAGCTGGCTGAATAAAAAATTTAAGGTTGAAAAGAATAGCTAATCAAATATTGAGCCAACGATAACCGGATACGGATTCAATTCATCAACAGACTGAATGGGGGCGGGACACTTCAATAAAACATGACTCTAGCGATCAATGAACTAAGGAACATTCATTCAGCTCGATGAACGTAAGATTTATACACTTATTTAACATGACCAAACCACAAAATTAATATGAAGACACAACATTGACACAGATTAACCTATATACAAACATTGGTATTATGAGCAGAACAGATATGTGTTTTCAGGTTTCTTGTAGTACAAATGTTATTTTTTAATTCAATGTCTTTTATGATATTGGCATTTTAGAGATGTACTATCCCTCAGCACAAGCTTTGCTTAGAGAGGGATGCAACAATTATTTCATTTATGATGTTTTATGTAGATATTCATTATTATGATAAGAAGTGGTGTAATTTTTGTTTGAATATAAGAATGTTCTATTGTGTATTGTTGACAATAAATAAAATTGAATAGATTGAATGAAAAAAAAAATGGAACTTGGTACTTTGATTTAGGCTTGGTGACGTGATGCAGTACAAACAAAAACACAGAAATGAAATGAATCAGACTGTGTAAATAGAAGCCACAGTGAAGCGGTATCCAGTTTTGTTTTCACGAAAATTACCCTACTCCACGTAGACTCAACTTAATCCTAATAATTAATTGTGGACTTATTCTCAGGACTCAGGTTTACCCACCCACAAGTTTGATTTTGTGGGGGATTAATCCACAAATCTATTATTATTGTTATATGTGTTTTGAGTCAGTCATATATAAGAAGGGAATTAAGATTATATTTGAACTAAGTTATTATTAAAAATTTTGTAATTTATGGATCTGTTTACTTCAGAATTGCAACACGATTTTTTTCAATTGTAGTTTATTGTTCTGCGAAATGAAACCTTTATGTTCTGATCTATAGAAAGACTATATTCTGATCTAGGGGAAGTGACAGCCCTTAGGGGCGCTCTTTGTAAAGGTGACCGATTGGATAGGCCAGCAAAAAAGACTCTGTTCTCTGCTGTAAAATCAGTTCCCGGTGGTTCGGAACCCACCTAAAACTGTAGGTCCAACGTCCAACTCATCAATCGCCATCATCCAACTCATTACCCACGCACAGGTCTCAGACCTATGTGGGCTTCATCGTCCGAAAAAAAAGATATCGATTATCAATTCCTTACATAGCCCAGTTAGTAGGGCAGACTAAGAGTTCTGGCTCAGTTTAACGGCGGTTAACTAACCACGGTTAAACTTTAACGGCGGTTAAATTTCAACGGGGTTAAACCTAACTTAATTTAATATAGGAAAACCTAATTTAACGGATCGGTTGAATTTTAATGGTGGTTAAATTTTAACGGTGATTAAATTTTAACGGTGGTTAAATTTTAACGGTGGTTAACTAACGATGGTTAAATTTTAACGGTGATTAACTAACGAGGGTTAAATAAACAGACTGAAAATTTTCATATGAAATTAAATTTATGTAGCTCACCAAGGCGTTCCAATTGCATGTATCAAGCACTCCGATGAATAAAATAAAAAAAAAATAAATAAATAAAAAAAAAATAAATAAAAAAAAAAATTAATTATCATTAATATTATCATGGAGTAGGTGTAAAATGAGAGTTCAAGGCCAGTTTTCTTTAACCTTAAATTTAAGGTTAACCTAAGTCAACCTATCCAAACCTAACCTAACCTTAAATAGGTAAGTTCAAGTAGAATCAACGCAATCTATCCGATCCCCAAAATTCCCATTTTCACGGGAGCTAAAATTCACGAAAAAATTTAAACTTTTTAACCTCTGAAGGGAATTTCAATTTGAAGACGCCATCTTGTTCAGCATTTCAAGGCATCCCAAATTCATGTATCAAATACGAATTTTCGATCACGATTAATTGGGGAAAAATAATAATAAAATTTTTGGGTCGTCTGTACTAAAAGCAGTACCGCTTCTGAGTCTAACGTAATCTTGTGGTATAGCAACATCTTATGATATAGTAACTCCTTGCAGTATACTCCAATTCACGTTAAAAACCACGAATTGAACTATAACACAAGGTATTGTTACATCTATATAAAAAGGGATAGAAAAAAAAATGGATACCTCACACAGTATTAATGGTAATTGTCAACGATTTCGTTGGCACACACCCAATACAAACGATATAAATTTATTATTTACTATTTTTAAACCAATTATATTAGAAACAATGATTAAAAATTCTGTAAAATTTGATGGTAATATAAGATGGTTTGTAAGTGTATCTATAAAATTCAAAAAGTTCAACATCAGTGGGGAATCTACTGTGAATACAACATTTCATGGTGAATCCAGAAATATTATATCAATAGAGAATAACATTGAAGAATTTGAAAACCAATTGAAGGAGGCAGAGGGTAAAATCATTGTTAGTTTTGATAAATTTCAACAGTGTGGTTCTGGTTGGATAATTGATTCCATCAATCATCTTGATTTGAACATGATAAGATATAATCCCATTGGTGGTTAATATGAACTCTCCAACCATTTAAGCTAGTGCAAATTGAATGGTATCATCTTGTTCATCTCACTAAGGCCATTCAAATTCAATCTCCGATTTCAATTATGGAATAAAAAATATGTTTTATATTAAACACCAACACTATATATAGGCTTGCAGACTAGATTTTTTCTCCAGTCTTCACTAGCAATCTGAACAGTAAACACATTTCTTAGTCAGATGCAGGTGGGTGGGAAGATAATGTTAGAATATACTATATAATTATTAAATCATTTACAACTGATGAGATGGCTAATAATAATATTAACTAAGTTGATGACTGATAAGATGGTTGATCTATTAATTTGAATGGTAAACAATGGGATGAGGATGATCTGCACAAGTGGATATAGCCTATGTTTGTTGATTCCATAGAAACAGCTATAATTCATTGGGTTCATTTCATGTTTTTTTTTTATTCAAATGAATCTTTGTATAACGTTTGTATTGAACATTATATACAATTTTCTGAATGGAATAAATTTGATTTGATCAGTATTAAATTATTATTGGTGACCAATGAGATCCAATGGATAATTTATTAATTACACTGGTAACCAATGAGATGGAAAATGGAATATATATTTGTAGCTGACAGGATAGGTAATCTTTCAATTGAATTGGTAATTAGAACTATTGGAGAGTATCAATATAATATGAAGGCTTGTGAATCCACCTTTTCCACTTCATGTGTGAACAGTGAAGACCTCTAATATTAATGTTGGTGAATTATTGCTAACTAATGAGATGGTAAATCTATTAATTTGAATGATGACCAATGAGAAATAGGGTATATATCAATATTATTTGTGGTTGACAGGATAATCTTTCAATTGAATTGGTTATTGGCAAGATAGGAAATAGAGTATAATGTGAAAGCTATGCCTCCTCATCCACACCTCACCTAATGTCTGTGAGAATGTTAGGATATGTATCAATATTATATTATTGGTGGTTGATAAGATGGCTAATATTTCAATTTCAATGATGATTTTACAAGATGAGAAATATATCAATATCATATAGACAAAAAGGCTAATTGAATTGCTGTCTGATGAGATGATTGATGCATTAATTACATTTGTGTTTGAGGAGATATACTAAAATTCAGGTATAGGTTTAATGAAGATGTAAATCTGCACAAACCCTATCTTATTCAGTTCACAAAATCGGTTCAAACTCATGTATCAAAGCCAGCACTATATAAAGGCTTGCAATTCTTCACTAGCAACCTAAACAGTGAGTACCACTCTCTTAATCAGACACAGGTAAGTGGGATAATAATGTTATTATTGGTAAATTATGAGATGGTAAATCTATTAATTTGAGTGATAACCATATTGTTGGTGGCTGACAAGATAGCTGATATTTCAATTGAATTGACAATTACCAAGGTTGGAAATAGAGTATATATCAATATAAAGCCTATAATTATAATGTGAAGGTTTATGAATCATCCTCTTCATCCACTCCTCACCCAATGTCTGTACAATGAGGATCTATCATAATCTGGTCTGGATGGTGATGATGTTTTGGGTATATATCAATATTATTGGTGACTGATAAGATGGGTAATATATTAATTTCAATAACAACTGACAATATAGGGTATATATCAATGTAGTATTATTGGTGACTAACAAGAAGGTTAATTGAATCGATGTCTGATGAGAGAGTAAATCTATAACAAGAATGGTGACTATCCCATTCAATGTTGACTAATGAGATGGCTATCATTGATATCTGATGAGAAGATATTTATTTGGAAGTTCAAGTTATTCTAACCAAGAAGATATGGTGAATTATACTGGATTTGAGGGTATACATGTATTATTGATAACTGATAAGATGGTTAGTTACACTGGTAACAGGGGATATAGCAAATAGTATGGTATGTTATAACTTCTTAATTTTAACTTTTAAATCTGAATGAAACTCAAATATTTCTCTGTACTATTGGGTTGTGTTAGTGCTATGCTTCTAATTATTATTTTTTTTTGTTTTGGAAGAAATCTAATTCAAAGTAGAATTTCTCATTTCAGATTGGATATAATATAAAATTTCGATTTTTCATGGAAAATTTGTGAAGAAAGCATTAGTGGGCTATGACTGTTATCTATATCTTTACTTGATTGTGTTTTGAATAAATGAATGATATGGTAACAGAAGATGACTAATCTATCGATTTCATTGGTTACTAACAAGATGGTAGGATAGTCATTGTTAAAGTTCAAACTCCAATTACATCCATATTGTGAGGGCTCTCCACATTCCATTCATTCTATTAATTTCATTGATAACTAAGGAGATGGTAGGTCTATTTATTGAATTTGAGACTGATGACCAATCAATTAATTACACCGCTGGCTGAGGATTTAGTAAATGTTGATATATGTACTAAATGTTAGGGTAGATTGAAATGTAATTTATTAAAATTGATTACTAACAAAATGACTAATCTATCAATTACATGATGAGGAAGAGGGTATATTATATTCTATTAGTGACCAACAAGATATTATTCTGTTTGAATTAATAACTGATTGAAATGGCAAGTGATGAGATGACTAATCTATTTATTATTTCTGTGTTTCATGAGAAGGGTGGTAATGTGTTGATGTAATTGGTTGATCAAATTTGTGACTGATGGATTGATTGCTGATGAAGTAAATGGGTATATTATATTAATGGTGAGTGAAAAGATAGCTAATATTTTAATTAAACTTGCAACTGACAAGATGAGCAATCTATAATAGAGGTGAGGGCTGATGAGACAGCTAATCTTTTTTCATTGAATAACAAGATGGTGGAGCTGTTAGTTTTATTGGTTTCTAATGAGATGGAAAATCTTTCAATTGAAATGATGGCTGACTAGTTTATCATTGATGTTCAAGGAGATTGAGATGTAGTGGATAGTCTCACATGCTACCTAATGAAATGATCAATGAATTTATTGAATTGGTGACTCAATAGATGGCATTGATTCAGTTGGAGACTCTTAAAAGATGGTTAATTACATCAGTGGCTAAAAATGGCAAATATTTTAATTGAATTCAAAGATGGTAGGGTACTTATTTCAGTCCAACTTTTCAAAACACCCATAACATGCACCCCTGTAATTTCTACATGCTTCTCAATTTATTAATCACATTGATAACTAATGTAAAGGTTAATCTATTAATTTAACTGACAATGTGGTTTGTTGAGGAGATGGGGAATAGGGTATTACATGTTAAGTGACTGACAAGTTGACAATGTAGAATTGGTTGCTGGGGAAATTGATAAGTACATTAATGACTGAGGAGATGGTGAATAGGTTCATAGTAAATGTTGGGGTGTGCATATTGTATTACTGATGTACATAATGTATTAATTGATGGTTGATGAGATCTTTTAATTACATTGACAGCTGGGGGACGTTTAATCTATCATTTGCATTGAAGACTGTGAGAATGATATACTAAATTTAAGGATATATATATGTAATATTATTGGTCACTAGCAAGACAGCAGGATGTTTACAGTTTAAATTCCCAATACACCTATAATGTGAGCCTCTATCATTTCCACATGCTTCCTTATTTATTTATGGACTGATGAGATGACTAATCCATGTATATTTATGACTGAAGAGATGGTGAATCTATTCATGAATGCAATGATTTATAGAACTACTTCTGCTCAATTTATTAACTTAATAATCAATAAAAAATTACTGTTTGAAGCTCAAATGAAGCCTCCAACATTAATTATATTTGATTTTTTTTTTTCGTATAATTTACATTGAAACGAATGGGGGTGTGAATCTCTTGAACAGAGACTTTTCATCTACCGGACTCAACCTAAACTACCCTGGGTCTGGGGGTACCCCCAGACCCCTCCCCCTCCAACCTGTAATCAAGTATATCAGTAACACTATATTGGGTATGAAGATGAAATACACAGAGGAGTACAACTCAAGCAGTCTTGTCCATTGGAGACCTATCATACCTTTCAGGGTCCCCCTTCCACCTTATAATAAATTCAAAATCCAATCTATACTTCCATGCAAAAGGTGGGTACATTCAAGGGTCTATCACACATTCTATTTTCAAATACAACTTTCAATGAAAACTATAACTTTTCTAACTGTTTTTGTCTTAAATGTATTATACAATTAAGTGAACAATTACTGTCATTGCAACTAAATAATACAGTGCATTTTATTGATTTTAGATTCATCATTGGTTCATTTATTATGTAAATGTGGGTTAATGCATTTGGGTGTAGGTGGTTGAACCTAAGTTAATTTATGTGGGTTTAGCTACCTACATATACATTTGGATGGGCTCAGGCATGAGCCTCATGCCTGAACCCATCAAAATGTAGATGTAGGTACCTAAACCTAGTTTAATGTATGTGGGTGTAGAAACCCAAACTTGTGTAGGTGTAGGTGGCTGAATCTGAGTTAATTTATGTGGGTTTAGGTATCTACATATACATTTAGATGGACTCAGGCATGAGCCTCATGCCTGAGCCCATCCAAATGTAGATGTAGGTACCTAAACCTAGTTTAATGTATGTGGGTGTAGAAACCTAAACTTGTGTAGGTGTAGGTACCTGCGTAGGTGTGTAGGTGTGTAAATGTAGGTACCTAGTACTGTGTAGGTGTGTAAATGTAGGTACCTAGTAGGTGTGTAGGTGTAGGTACCTATGTAGGTGTGTAGGTGTAGGTACCTATGTAGGTGTGTAGGTGTAGGTAGCTAAACCCATGCAAATGTAGATGTGGATGTTTAATCAAAACTTCACACCTAATATAAGATAAACATTGATATATACTCAAAGAAAGGTGGAAGGGGGACCCTGAAAGGTATGATAGGTCTCCAATGGACAAGACTGCTTGAGTTGTACTCCTCTGTGTATTTCATCTTCATACCCAATATAGTGTTACTGATATACTTGATTACAGGTTGGAGGGGGAGGGGTCTGGGGGTACCCCCAGACCCAGGGTAGTTTAGGTTGAGTCCGGTAGATGAAAAGTCTCTGTTCAAGAGATTCACACCCCCATTCGTTTCAATGTAAATTATACGAAAAAAAAAAATCAAATATAATTAATGTTGGAGGCTTCATTTGAGCTTCAAACAGTAATTTTTTATTGATTATTAAGTTAATAAATTGAGCAGAAGTAGTTCTATAAATCATTGCATTCATGAATAGATTCACCATCTCTTCAGTCATAAATATACATGGATTAGTCATCTCATCAGTCCATAAATAAATAAGGAAGCATGTGGAAATGATAGAGGCTCACATTATAGGTGTATTGGGAATTTAAACTGTAAACATCCTGCTGTCTTGCTAGTGACCAATAATATTACATATATATATCCTTAAATTTAGTATATCATTCTCACAGTCTTCAATGCAAATGATAGATTAAACGTCCCCCAGCTGTCAATGTAATTAAAAGATCTCATCAACCATCAATTAATACATTATGTACATCAGTAATACAATATGCACACCCCAACATTTACTATGAACCTATTCACCATCTCCTCAGTCATTAATGTACTTATCAATTTCCCCAGCAACCAATTCTACATTGTCAACTTGTCAGTCACTTAACATGTAATACCCTATTCCCCATCTCCTCAACAAACCACATTGTCAGTTAAATTAATAGATTAACCTTTACATTAGTTATCAATGTGATTAATAAATTGAGAAGCATGTAGAAATTACAGGGGTGCATGTTATGGGTGTTTTGAAAAGTTGGACTGAAATAAGTACCCTACCATCTTTGAATTCAATTAAAATATTTGCCATTTTTAGCCACTGATGTAATTAACCATCTTTTAAGAGTCTCCAACTGAATCAATGCCATCTATTGAGTCACCAATTCAATAAATTCATTGATCATTTCATTAGGTAGCATGTGAGACTATCCACTACATCTCAATCTCCTTGAACATCAATGATAAACTAGTCAGCCATCATTTCAATTGAAAGATTTTCCATCTCATTAGAAACCAATAAAACTAACAGCTCCACCATCTTGTTATTCAATGAAAAAAGATTAGCTGTCTCATCAGCCCTCACCTCTATTATAGATTGCTCATCTTGTCAGTTGCAAGTTTAATTAAAATATTAGCTATCTTTTCACTCACCATTAATATAATATACCCATTTACTTCATCAGCAATCAATCCATCAGTCACAAATTTGATCAACCAATTACATCAACACATTACCACCCTTCTCATGAAACACAGAAATAATAAATAGATTAGTCATCTCATCACTTGCCATTTCAATCAGTTATTAATTCAAACAGAATAATATCTTGTTGGTCACTAATAGAATATAATATACCCTCTTCCTCATCATGTAATTGATAGATTAGTCATTTTGTTAGTAATCAATTTTAATAAATTACATTTCAATCTACCCTAACATTTAGTACATATATCAACATTTACTAAATCCTCAGCCAGCGGTGTAATTAATTGATTGGTCATCAGTCTCAAATTCAATAAATAGACCTACCATCTCCTTAGTTATCAATGAAATTAATAGAATGAATGGAATGTGGAGAGCCCTCACAATATGGATGTAATTGGAGTTTGAACTTTAACAATGACTATCCTACCATCTTGTTAGTAACCAATGAAATCGATAGATTAGTCATCTTCTGTTACCATATCATTCATTTATTCAAAACACAATCAAGTAAAGATATAGATAACAGTCATAGCCCACTAATGCTTTCTTCACAAATTTTCCATGAAAAATCGAAATTTTATATTATATCCAATCTGAAATGAGAAATTCTACTTTGAATTAGATTTCTTCCAAAACAAAAAAAAATAATAATTAGAAGCATAGCACTAACACAACCCAATAGTACAGAGAAATATTTGAGTTTCATTCAGATTTAAAAGTTAAAATTAAGAAGTTATAACATACCATACTATTTGCTATATCCCCTGTTACCAGTGTAACTAACCATCTTATCAGTTATCAATAATACATGTATACCCTCAAATCCAGTATAATTCACCATATCTTCTTGGTTAGAATAACTTGAACTTCCAAATAAATATCTTCTCATCAGATATCAATGATAGCCATCTCATTAGTCAACATTGAATGGGATAGTCACCATTCTTGTTATAGATTTACTCTCTCATCAGACATCGATTCAATTAACCTTCTTGTTAGTCACCAATAATACTACATTGATATATACCCTATATTGTCAGTTGTTATTGAAATTAATATATTACCCATCTTATCAGTCACCAATAATATTGATATATACCCAAAACATCATCACCATCCAGACCAGATTATGATAGATCCTCATTGTACAGACATTGGGTGAGGAGTGGATGAAGAGGATGATTCATAAACCTTCACATTATAATTATAGGCTTTATATTGATATATACTCTATTTCCAACCTTGGTAATTGTCAATTCAATTGAAATATCAGCTATCTTGTCAGCCACCAACAATATGGTTATCACTCAAATTAATAGATTTACCATCTCATAATTTACCAATAATAACATTATTATCCCACTTACCTGTGTCTGATTAAGAGAGTGGTACTCACTGTTTAGGTTGCTAGTGAAGAATTGCAAGCCTTTATATAGTGCTGGCTTTGATACATGAGTTTGAACCGATTTTGTGAACTGAATAAGATAGGGTTTGTGCAGATTTACATCTTCATTAAACCTATACCTGAATTTTAGTATATCTCCTCAAACACAAATGTAATTAATGCATCAATCATCTCATCAGACAGCAATTCAATTAGCCTTTTTGTCTATATGATATTGATATATTTCTCATCTTGTAAAATCATCATTGAAATTGAAATATTAGCCATCTTATCAACCACCAATAATATAATATTGATACATATCCTAACATTCTCACAGACATTAGGTGAGGTGTGGATGAGGAGGCATAGCTTTCACATTATACTCTATTTCCTATCTTGCCAATAACCAATTCAATTGAAAGATTATCCTGTCAACCACAAATAATATTGATATATACCCTATTTCTCATTGGTCATCATTCAAATTAATAGATTTACCATCTCATTAGTTAGCAATAATTCACCAACATTAATATTAGAGGTCTTCACTGTTCACACATGAAGTGGAAAAGGTGGATTCACAAGCCTTCATATTATATTGATACTCTCCAATAGTTCTAATTACCAATTCAATTGAAAGATTACCTATCCTGTCAGCTACAAATATATATTCCATTTTCCATCTCATTGGTTACCAGTGTAATTAATAAATTATCCATTGGATCTCATTGGTCACCAATAATAATTTAATACTGATCAAATCAAATTTATTCCATTCAGAAAATTGTATATAATGTTCAATACAAACGTTATACAAAGATTCATTTGAATAAAAAAAAAACATGAAATGAACCCAATGAATTATAGCTGTTTCTATGGAATCAACAAACATAGGCTATATCCACTTGTGCAGATCATCCTCATCCCATTGTTTACCATTCAAATTAATAGATCAACCATCTTATCAGTCATCAACTTAGTTAATATTATTATTAGCCATCTCATCAGTTGTAAATGATTTAATAATTATATAGTATATTCTAACATTATCTTCCCACCCACCTGCATCTGACTAAGAAATGTGTTTACTGTTCAGATTGCTAGTGAAGACTGGAGAAAAAATCTAGTCTGCAAGCCTATATATAGTGTTGGTGTTTAATATAAAACATATTTTTTATTCCATAATTGAAATCGGAGATTGAATTTGAATGGCCTTAGTGAGATGAACAAGATGATACCATTCAATTTGCACTAGCTTAAATGGTTGGAGAGTTCATATTAACCACCAATGGGATTATATCTTATCATGTTCAAATCAAGATGATTGATGGAATCAATTATCCAACCAGAACCACACTGTTGAAATTTATCAAAACTAACAATGATTTTACCCTCTGCCTCCTTCAATTGGTTTTCAAATTCTTCAATGTTATTCTCTATTGATATAATATTTCTGGATTCACCATGAAATGTTGTATTCACAGTAGATTCCCCACTGATGTTGAACTTTTTGAATTTTATAGATACACTTACAAACCATCTTATATTACCATCAAATTTTACAGAATTTTTAATCATTGTTTCTAATATAATTGGTTTAAAAATAGTAAATAATAAATTTATATCGTTTGTATTGGGTGTGTGCCAACGAAATCGTTGACAATTACCATTAATACTGTGTGAGGTATCCATTTTTTTTTCTATCCCTTTTTATATAGATGTAACAATACCTTGTGTTATAGTTCAATTCGTGGTTTTTAACGTGAATTGGAGTATACTGCAAGGAGTTACTATATCATAAGATGTTGCTATACCACAAGATTACGTTAGACTCAGAAGCGGTACTGCTTTTAGTACAGACGACCCAAAAATTTTATTATTATTTTTTCCCAATTAATCGTGATCGAAAATTTGTATTTGATACATGAATTTGGGATGCCTTTGAAAGCCGAACAAGATGGCGTCTTCTAATTAAATTTATCTTGAGCGGTTGCAATAGCAATACCTTGCGGTATAGTTCAAATTTTTTCGTGATTTTTAGCTCCCGTGAAAATGGGAATTTTCGAGATTGGATAGATTGCGTTGGTTTGATTTTGACTTACCTATTTCAGGTTAGGTTAGGTTTGGATGGATTGGTTAAGGTTAATCTTAAATTTAAGATTAGGTTAGACTCAGAAGCGGTACTGCTTTTAGTACAGACGACCCAAAAATTTTATTATTATTTTTCCCCAATTAATCGTGATCGAAAATTCGTATTTGATACATGAATTTGGGATGCCTTGAAATGCTGAACAAGATGGCGTCTTCAAATTGAAATTCCCTTCAGAGGTTAAAAAGTTCAAATTTTTTCGTGAATTTTAGCTCCCGTGAAAATGGGAATTTTGGGGATCGGATAGATTGCGTTGATTCTACTTGAACTTACCTATTTAAGGTTAGGTTAGGTTTGGATAGGTTGACTTAGGTTAACCTTAAATTTAAGGTTAAAGAAAACTGGCCTTGAACTCTCATTTTACACCTACTCCATGATAATATTAATGATAATTAATTTTTTTTTTTATTTATTTTTTTTTTATTTATTTATTTTTTTTTTATTTTATTCATCGGAGTGCTTGATACATGCAATTGGAACGCCTTGGTGAGCTACATAAATTTAATTTCATATGAAAATTTTCAGTCTGTTTATTTAACCCTCGTTAGTTAATCACCGTTAAAATTTAACCATCGTTAGTTAACCACCGTTAAAATTTAACCACCGTTAAAATTTAATCACCGTTAAAATTTAACCACCATTAAAATTCAACCGATCCGTTAAATTAGGTTTTCCTATATTAAATTAAGTTAGGTTTAACCCCGTTGAAATTTAACCGCCGTTAAAGTTTAACCGTGGTTAGTTAACCGCCGTTAAACTGAGCCAGAACTCTTAGTCTGCCCTACTCCAGTTACATATTCCTTACATAACTCATGCTATAGCAAAAAAGGCCCAGAAAAGTGTAAATACACGAAATAGGAGGGAAAATAATAACAAGAAGAAAGTAAAGAATAATTTATTAATGAACAAAGAACTGTAAGGAAATCATCGATTTCGACTGAAGCTTTTTAAAATTCAAAATGGAGTGGAATAGAAGTGACATAATGTAGTAGCCATCATGCGGGCTGGCATATTATCAAAATTTCCAATAAATCACAAATGAATATAATTAATTATGATATTATGTTGCATGAGAAAAATAGGGGCTAATAATTTGAGTTGATAAACTAACATCATAAAAATTGAATTATAAAGTGTTGTTTTGTCATTTGTTCACGAGATTTTCTTTCAGTTTCATGTCATTTTATGGATACATTCTCAACCCAAACACTTCCAAGAATAAATTAGTGTGTTGTACATTTTTAAAATAAAACGTGTTTTTGTCAGTCTCCCTAACAAAGGTCATTTGTCATGTGATCTAGTGACTTTTAACTTGTTCTATTAGGTCATGAACAGCTCCACATACCATTGCATTCAGTATTGGCACTTGCTCACTTCGACAATGCACTTGGCCATCAGTCAAAAATTATCAACATTCAAACAGGACTCAAACTTCAAATCAACTCTTATTCAATTGTGATGATTTTCAATAGATTCAAGTGGGATTTTACATTTAAAATTTAATAAAAAGAAATAGAGTTCCGGTTTTGGTAAACTGATTTAGGCTCAGCGCCTTGAATAGAGTAAAATCGAGTCGTTACTAACTTAGGAATTGGATAGAGCACCAAAATCAGAGTTACCTGTATATTAATGACTTCTCAAAGATAGATTAGATCAAGTAGACTCCAAGTAAAATCAACCTCACCTGTAAAAAAAGAAATTGGAATTAGAATAAATGTGACTAGCAATCAGAAAAATTTGAAAAATGAGACTACCTACGAGTATCTTGAGAAGCCCAATTTACAAATCCAAACAAAGAATGAAGTGTAAAAAAGAAAAAAGTAACGACATAATATTAATTTTTTTGAACTGTGATGGTGTTTTGTTGAAGTAAAATAAAAAATAATTCTGAAAAAGACTCCTGAATTATTGTGCTTCAAGGTGAAATTTTTAGTGAAACAGACCTAACCTAAGATTTCGATTCCAATTTGAAATTTTGTGAAAAGCAGTTTTGGGCAACAGCATTCACATTGATTGTAGGCTATTTTAATTAATAAATAAATAATGATTATTGATTCTGCAAAAACTAAGAGATAATTTACAATGAAATGTAAATGGGGAAGTGATAAACGCAAGCCGTAGCAGGTATCTGTTCAATCAGATAGATAAGCTGCGTTCTCGAAGGTCCTGTTTGTAACGGTGACCGATTAGATTGGCCATAAAAAAAGACACTGTTCTCTGCTGAACATCACTTCCCGGTGGTTCGGAACCCACCTAAAACTGTAGGTCCAACTCATCAATCACCATCATTCAACTCATTACCCACGCACAGGTCTCAGACCTATGTGGGCTTCATCCTCAGAAAAAAAATGTGTTAAGAATGGACAAATAACACACAAGAAATATATTTGATAACGATTATTAAACTTCGTGTCAAATGAGAAAGTATTTAAAATGAAATAGAATTCAAGAAATAAACAATAGAACACTTTTCCTAACAGTTGAACTATATTTCACAATCAAGTGATGAGCCTTCATAAGTCAACCTCATCAAAGGTTTATCTTTCAGGTTTCTATTTTCTAATTATTACAATTTTTATTGTTTTTACATCAAAACATTTTTAAAAAACTAAAAAAACAGTCTATATATCTCTATAGTATTTCTAATACAAATTTCGACTTTAATCAATCTTTTCATTCTAGAAAATACAAGACTAATTATAGAACGATGATAAATGAGAATTCAAACCCGAAAAGAAGGGAACAAAAAGAAAAGAAATGGAAGAAACAAAGATGAGAAGATTAATGTTGAGAAAGGAGATGCCATTGAAAAATCTCCGTACTCTGCTTCTATTAATTATGTCTTAATTCAATTAGCTACTTGAATATGAGAAGAGGGTGAGAGAGAAAACACAAAAAAAGTGTAAAGGAGGGAGACAGAGTTCTGAGGAAAAAGGAAGGTGGAGATATTCCATATTCCATTTTGGGCTGTGGAGAAGAATGGAATATGAGAAGATGAACAGATGGTGAGGCAGTAGGTGGAAAAGGTTCCTCTTTTACTTCTCTCCTTTTTCATTTTCTCCTTTCCTTCTCTTTTCTGATGAGAGTGAATATATAATTGCTGAAGAAAAGAGCGTTGAAGAGGGATTTAAAGCGAACATTAAAAGGAATTTGCAGCTCTCAAAGAAAACATAAGATACTTCTATGAAATTGGAGAAGCAAACACTGGGCCTACTTTATTAATGAATTGACTTTCAGTGGTGGACAGTCACTTTCAAACTTCGGTCGTTCTCAACCACATTAATGCCAATAACTAAAAGATTCCTAAAAATTAATCTTACGAGATGGTAGTTCTAGATAATTTTATGAACAAATACAAAATCAGATAATAAGAAAATTTTACAATTTTTTATAAATTCTCCTAATGCATACTTTCCATCTTTTTTCTTTTTGAATACCGTTAGAATTACTTTATTCTTAGTCTAAATTGCGTAGCTGAGTGTTTCAAATTAATCGATCAGTATTTGAAATAGGCCAATTAATATGGAGATTGGATTAAAAATAATTCAATATTATTAATATGTCAATTAAAAAATTGATAATGTCAGAAATATTCACAATTAATAATATTTCTTTGTAATATTTATGGATGTACTTTTCAGTTCATATAATTATGTTATAAATGGTAATTTCAATCGGATTTGATACGGATCTTGAAATTCAATCAATGCATGAAAGAGTTACCAACTCAAAGGAAATTAAAAAGCATTGGAATTAGTTTACTTTGATTTCAAATTGAGTAGCTGAGTAATTTAAATCGATCGATCAATATTTGAAATAGTCAATATTTGAAATAGTTTAATAAGGAGATATAATTGAAAATTAATCAATTTTTTGTTTTATTTTTTTTAAATTTTTTATCATACTAAATTCATTCCAACTAGATGTATTTTTGACAAAATTAGTGATTTTTGAGCTGAACGATTCCGGTTAGAAACATTATTAATATTGCTATGAGAAATTAGAAAAGGAAACCAGAAATATAATTTCATTCATTCATACTTCATTTTTTATTATATTAAAACTTATCTATAAATCTAATTCTCTGTAATTCATTTAACTCATACTTTTCATTCTTTTAATTCTTCTTATGAGAAGCGTAAATGCTCATTATATTAAGCCCCAAATAATCTTGAACACTTTCCATTCCAACATATTATTTAAACGTAGTTCCACATTCAAAAAATACATAGTGCATAAATGTATAATCTCCTACAAAATGTTGTCACATTAAGATGACAAGGCTATCAACTATCTCTGAATCTACATTTCAAAGCAACTTCAGAATGAAAATAAACTACGAAAAATCTGAAAATGATGATGTGCTTCGATAAAATATTACAAAAAGCAACAGCTGAAGTATGATGTGCTACGATAAAATATCAGGCGTAAAAAAGGAGAAAAATAAATAAAAAAAGAGCAAAGTGAGAGCCAAATCCCGTGAGAGCCGGACGGCGATCAAAAAAAGGATCTCTTTGAGGATCATGGAGCAGCTTCAAAAATACGATCTCTCTCATTTCCAGCATCCATACTCCAGGCTGGAAGATCAATCGGCCTGGAGCGTATACTGGAGCTCACACATGGCTCCAGGCATTCCAGCCAAAATGATAGAAAGACCAAGAAAATTACACTTCCACTTCCGGTTAGAAAAAAATTTCCCAGCTCCATTTCCTGTCTAGTGCTTAGCTGATGCATTCCATTCAAGCTTTACACACGCACACTTTCAATCCGAGCAAGAGATCAAGGTTAAAGCCAGGTACGATTATCAAAACATTTTGTTCATAAAAAATGAATGCTTTTCATCAGGTTTTCTTTTTTAATCCATGTTTTCAAAAGAGAAGTGATTTATTCAGGGGAGGTTCAGACACTTTCGTTAATCAATGTGTTTTTTAGTTTTTTTATCTAAATATTTGTACCATCTAGTGATTGAACTACATCAGCAGATTTCTGTAATCTAGGTATGCGTAGACTAATTGATTTTTCAAATATTTAATATTAAAACAATAAGCTAATCATATTTTCCAATTAAATCAGAGACTTATGAATAAAAATGGCATAATAATCCAATGAACCTGAAAACAATGTTTCATGTACAAAATTAGCCATAAACCAACAACGGTTCACACAAAAATTAAAACCGAGATCGATATATAATACACAAAACAAGAATTAAAACGGTAACATAATTAATTCTGCTCGGTGGAAGGATGCATTTTGTACGAGCTCTGGCTGAAACTCTCTGTTTCTTTTCATTATTATTATTATTTTATTGTTGTTACTATTATATTTGTTGCTATCTTGTTCTATTTTCTTTTTTCATAACTTTCTTTAATTATGTCAATAAGGCTCTTCATGGCATTGTCGGTGAGCCTTAATAAGTATCTTAAATAAATGAATAATCTGAACGAAAAACGAAATTTGTTATTTCTACCAGTTTTATCAGTCACCAGTAGTCTAAAACTCGTACAATTGACCACTAGCGTTCTCTCATTACAATGAACTGGTCTACAACCTCAATAAGGACTCGATAGAACTGTGATACATGCTCATATTTTTAAATCATTGGCTTTCAACAATATCGTCATCAATGTTCAAAATCCTTTAAATCCTTATGATTGAAAGCAGTTTATTAATCTAATCAAAGGTAGAATGAACTGAAATTTTTTCAATTAGTTCTCAATATTTTTTTTCGAATTAATGATGCTCACGTGAGCCTGAGACTAGAGCGTGGGTAATTCATGGATAATGATAATAATGTTACGGATGGACCTACAGTTTTAGGTGGCGTACGAAACACCAGGTGAGTGATAATAAAGCAAATAATGTCATGTTATACAAACTGGCTCTTTGGTTTTGGCGGATTCAATCTTGTAAGACGTTTTAAAACTTGTTCCGTTTGGAAAAGGCACAAAATCAAAACATACCACTAACCTAATTGCTTGTCTCTCTAAAGCTCCTTCACTCTCTTTATTAAAATCCCAAATAAACGCAAAAATGATGAAGAAGGTCACTAAATAAACTAATCCGTTAATACAAACCGCGAAAAGGAACCGGGGTGGGTATAAAGCAATGCAATGATGAGTGTCCAAGCAGCGTGGTGTGTTTGTATGCACGGCGCCCGACTCCCAGGCTGTGCTATTGATTTTTAAAGGTGCACATCACAGCGAGCGAACGTCATCCAAAGGGCGCACCAGTGCGTAAGTGCGTGCGGGCGAGCGTGTGTACACACACACAGATCGAGAGCGTGTGTAAAGGGGTAGTACCCGAATTTCCCCCAAAATCGGGACCCTTTTGAGTTCAATGACAGGGAAAGGCCTGATAGCAAGCGGGAGAGATCCACCGAGATTCGGAGGAAGTGTACAAGTTCATGGTGATAACAAGAGTGAGAGAAAGTGAGAGTAAGAGAGAGAAAGAAGGAAACAGAAAGAGAACGAGCGAATGAGAGAGAAAGGGTGAATGCAGATTAGGAAAGTTCAAGGGCAACATTATCATCATCCGGTATTAGGCTATATTTAGGTAGATCGTGTACAGCCACCATCCCTTATCCGTACTAATACCACTTGCCTAAACCTGAAACAGTAATAAACCTGTAAAAGACAGGACTAACCAGCTGTGGGCGAAGTTATCTTGTAGCAGAGATGATTTTCTAATGTAATAGTAGGTTCCCCATACAAATACAATATTTTGAAGAAATACTGTTCTGTATTATAAAGACTGCGTAATAACAGAACTGCAGAAAACTGGACAATAATTGTTGCATCTTGCAATTCTTTAATTGTTATGGCTTCATCAAATATGTAGCTCATTAGCTATGGAAAGCACTCCACTGGAGAACATTATTTATTATTCACTCCAGGAGGAATAATCTAATTCTAAATCAAAGTTATGAAACTTTTCCCTAGTGACTATGTCATGATTTTCATAACCTTTCAATGTTTTTCGAAAAGACTGTTGTAATTTGAAAATATTAAGATATAAGTTTTGAAAATTTGATAACTTATTTTTATTTCTCCTGTTACTTTAAATGATTACATGTTTAATGGAAAGTAAGTTACAAGATGCTGAATACATTCGTAATTATTTTTTCTGATTAGTTTGATGATATGAAATCATGTATTTAAAGCATTTTTTTTTTTTTTTGAGGATAAAGCACACATAGGTCATATGAGACAAAAGGTTCTAAATATTAATCCTATAAGGAATAAACTGATAGAATAAGTAGTAATTCTGAAAGTATTTATGAGCGAAAGTAAATTGAAAGCAAAGTGATAAATGATATAATTTTTTTTGATTTCAAGTTGATAATCTAACAAGTAAAAACTAAAAAATTGTCTCGATTTTAGAAGGTTTTAAATTTCTTGATATCCTTTCAACATTGAAAGGTGAAAAACTAGTAATTCTCTTCTAACCATAAGTTGATTTACTGCTAACAGCAAGAGATGATTTATTTCGTGGAGTGTTTTTATGAAGTAGTTCAATATAAGCTGATTTACTGTAAATAAATGAATTAAATGCCTAGGATGATTGATGTTTTGGTTTAATTTTTTCATGAGGTTGCCTAGTTTCAGAACAACAGTTTCATTATAAGATTGAAGTTAATCAAAATTAATTGGGAGAATTCCACTAAACCATGGTCCTACAAGCCTACAATGAAATTTCGTCAACATCTTTGTGTCCAGTTTTTAAATCAACTTTATTCTTCTTTCGCCTTAGCTCACGTCAAGTGATGTTGGTGAGAAGAGAAACTCAACTGAAAATGATTGACAATGATTTTACAACCGGATGCCCTTTCGGACGCTAACCCTTAGCCAACACTTCATTATCAAACATTAAATCTAGTCACTAGTAGATATTGTCATTTATTCCATTTAATCTCAACATCAATGAAAGACAAGCTTCTACTAGTCCATGGCATAAGAAAAATAAAACTTTACCCACACGATACAACATTCTCAATGAAATTGTGCGGCACACTTTTATGACTGAAAATTCGAGCCAATCGTAAAAAATCGTAGTGTAAATGAACTTGTTCCATGTGGGTGGTCAGGAAGGGTGGAGGGTGATGGTTGAGAGATGGTGGGAGGGGGTGATATAAATTGCGCGCGCACATTACGGCGGGAACACGTGCCCCCAAACGGCGAGGGAGTAATGATCTGCGCTCGGGAGAGGGTCAAGGTTAGGTTAGCTCCGTGCTCCACTCCACACTTGACAAGCAAGAGAGTAGGGAAAAGCAAATTTCTTATTTTTCTACAATAAGACTGCACTTTCCATCTCAACCATTGCTTTCTCTTCCTCTTGTATCTAGGACCTATCTACCATCTCTAAAATAATATTCTTCCACATTAAAAGAGTCGGTGAGTATTGAGCTTCAGAGCGAAAGTTCCAATGAAATAAACCTAACCAAGATTTGAAGTTTTCTTCAGTTGAAATTTTGTCAATCAGCAGCTTTCAGCAATAGCAGGTGATAGTATAACATCATGACATACTTATAGCTATACTATTATATTGATTACATTTTTGTCATGATAAATGAATAAAAAAATAGCATAGCTATTAAGGTACTAAACTCTTTGACTCATGAACATGCCAATCAGATCAATAGCCTTGGTTTCGGACAACCGGATTTGGACAAATGGACATTGGACAGGTCAATAATTATAGTAGTGTATGGGTAAAATGCACACTAGCACGGCCAAGACCAAGACCAAGACCAAAACCTGTTCTGGTATGGCACAGCACAGTCCGCTGCCCATTTGCCCAAATCCGCGATGTTGGAAATTGAGGCAAAAGTGGGCGCACATTGTTTCATTGAATGATGAATAATAAGACAAAGTTGTCACAACCAGATTTATTAAAAATATAGAGATACTAGTTTCGGATGTTAATCCATTATCAATCTCAAACAAACTAAAACTAAAGTACAGAAAAGCTTAATATATACTGAACACGGAATGATACTATTGGCTAAGAGATAGGCTGGCCTTCAATGACGTTTTCTCATTAGCTGATGGTCATAACGAGTCACGCCCACTAGTGGGAGGAGCAACAAGCGAAAATTAGAATCAAATCAAGAACTAAAAACCGTGAACATCTAGAAAGTAACAAAGAAGAGCAATACACAAGTAAATTGGGATAGTATTGAATCATTTAAAGGTCTCGGTTGACCTTGACTGTATTTCAGTGAGCTTCAATTTTCTAATTTGAAAATGATTAAATTCTAGCCCAATTTACTTGTGTATTGTTCAATCTATCACATCTCTCCATCGTAGCACATTTCAGCCAATAAGAGAATTCCATTCTGTTAGCCGACTGTTTTACTCCATAAATGCAGCTTATGAAGATTCTAGTTTCACTCTCATTGAGTTTGGGAATGATGTAACAGCTGAAGCAAAAGTACTGTTTCTTTTTTATGTATCAAATGAGGTTGTAACACCATCAGGTCGATATGGATCAACATCAACATCACTATACAAAGAAGATTAATCACTACAACTAGACGCTTTCATAGTTACACATATCGTTTACAAGTTGAACTTGAGTACAAGAATTTTAGTTCAGTTTTCCATCCCGTAAGCGGACACTTGCAGACGATGACTCATCGTTTGTGAGGATTTCCCCTTTATCGAACCTCGGAATATGGGGTCAACAGGATGATGGGAGGAACGACGAAGCGGGGCAAGGAGCAATAGGATTATGTTATGTGAGTTTGAGGAGAATATGATCGTCCACTGATGCTTGGCGTACGAAGAGGAGGAAAAGGAAGAAGAGATAGTGGAATAGAGGAAGTGAAAGAGAAAGAGTATGTGTGTGAGAGATAAATACTTTACAAGATTACCGTCAGGCCAAGCTACAGCAGCCATCCCCTGCGAAACTCCCATGGCGAAGCCAAAATACACTCGCTTCGAGGAAACTCCTAGTTATTGGTAGAGGGGTTTCCGGGCTCTTATAATGTACTTCAGAGTATGTGTGTGACACTAGAGGAAATTTCACGTTTAGTTGGCAGAGTGGGATGTATGAAGTAAGAGTGCCTTATTTAGAAAAATTAATTAATTGCTCTTTTCAAATTAGATATTTGCACCAGCACTAACAACTCTAAGCACTTTTGGAGTAATATGTTTTATGGTGGTAGATCTGACTTTATGAAAAAATGAGTATTTATTGTAAGTAAGAGATTCAATTTTTTATGTCTATTCTATTATAAAGTAATGAAATTTGATGAATTTCAACCTCAAGATTTTATAAATGGACATTTGAAAAGGAAAAATGTTAAAAGTTGAAGAAACTCTCAATTCTCTTATCAAATGCACACTGACTTGTCCAAACTGTGACACTTATTGTGATGTAGCACTGTCGTAGAGTTATTTGTAGGAGTGTAGACTGAGATGTGCTAAGCTCCAGTAGTAGTTTCCTCTATTACAGCGCTCTATCATAATAAGCTTCCGTTTAATAAATTTAACATGAGCGAGAACATATGTGACATCCGAGCTCATGCAGCAAGTTCACATTTCTCTATGTGAGCGCGCTAGAGTAACTAGTGTCTCCGTTTTTACAGGCATTTATTAAACAAATGAGGAATGGAAAAAGGCAAAACAATACGGGTTAAAGATAATGACGGAGTACAAGAGGATTATTATTATATTATTAGGAGATAGAGAGGAGATAAATATCTAGCTGATGGAAGTCAGTATGGTATTGCCATGAAGTACAGTTTTAGCCATTTCCCTTATAAACGTATGTTTATCAGAAGAAAAAGAAAAAGAAAAAGAAGAAGAAGAAATAAGATGAAAAGAAGAAGAATGAGTAAATAAGTTTAAATAAGTTATGTCACGTTTTAAACACCTCGATTCAATTGAATCATGCCACCCGCCAGTTTAATAATATTAAATAGTGTATATCTTATTATAATATATAAGATAATATATTGTTACAAAAGCGAATGGAGCAGGTATTTACACACTTGTTCTACGTAGATTGTTCTATTGCTTTCATGGTCAGACGTGACTTCGACATCCGATCTTCATTCTCTTGCTCTTCACATGTTTTTGTCACTTATTCTTCAAGTCTGCAACTCTCTCACTCAATTGAATTCCTCGAAACTTCTTGAGATTTCTTCAGACTTCCTGAACAATCGAGGTCTATATTCCAAGCATTCTTGAAGCTTCGAGAGGCCGCCAATTCTTGGAATTATACAACTACAACAGCTATATAAAGAAGTCCACGTGAACAAGCTAGTTAGTTTTACAAAAGCTCGCGTGCCAGATTGTGTTACAGATCTCGTGCCGTTGAGTAAACAGTACCCGATTCCAGTGTCAACTGCAGAGACAAGTGTTTACTGTTTGTGCAGCTTACTAATAGTTTAAAGACGTTGTGTTAAGTGATATTATTTGGGACTGTCAAATAACGAATTGGACTGTGTTTTTGTAAGTGAATAGTTGCTCTTTTTATCATTTCTTTCTACATTATTTTACAGTTTATTGGGCTCTAGTATCTTTTGTTATTGATCAGCCTGTAATTAATTTTTCATTAATTCTTGTAAATAATTACTGAAAATAAGTATTACCTTGTCATGTGTTGATCTGTTTTTCTTAATTTGTGTAAATAGACTACTAATTTGTGTAAATAAAGTGCAAGTGTGAACTTTGAAGTTGCCAGCCTTATTTTAGCTATTAGAACCCGTAACAATATCTTATTATAATAATAAGTGTATGGCTCTTATTGGTGGGGAAACCTTACGGGTAGATCCACCTCGTCATTTGAGCCATGTTATAGGGAACATAATGGAGCTAGTATTATAGGTGGGTTCTGAAACACCAGGTAATAAGCGATAGTAAAGCTTACAACATCAAGTCATTGAAGCATGGTCACCCATCCAAGCGAAGTCTTGAGTGCGCGACTGACCATCACGATCATATAACACTAGGCTCACCGCATGACCAATGTCCTATAGTGGATACCCTACAGATCAGCGATAGTTAATGGTGATTTGTTGATCATTTTTATTAAAGTATCAATTACACTTGAACTTCCGTGTAACAAAATCGATTATCCAAAAATTCGATCTAGAGAGGTATTCGTCAGTGGGAAGTCATCTTGCCAATAATATTCAATGTCAAAAGTCGCCCTAAAACTTCTTTACTTGCAGAATTTCTTTATTTGGTAGTTTGTTATATAAAAGATAGGCTGTATTTTCGTATCGCAGTTACTATGAATCAAATGATGCAATTTCTCAGTGATGCCCCACAAATTTCTCCAACGCAGATGAGTTGGACAACAAAAATAAACAAACAAAAAACCAGCGACAACCTTGCAAAGTGTGGTGGGGTGGGGACGGTTGGTGAAGGGGGTTCGTATTATTTTCGGTTTCTCTTTCCTGCTCTAAACGCTTCATTTAATCACACGCTTTTGTTCTCGTCTTCATCGTCCAAAATACGAGAGCGTGCGACACACATAAACTACTTCACAACTATTTTAAAGCTATAAGAAACTATTTCAGTTCACTTTCTCTCACATCATTCACTCTCAAGCGCCACCTGCTTCCTAATTCCTAATAACTTTATTACTGTAATATTGTCAACTACCGACAAAATTACGCTTCTTCAAGACTATATTGAAGACTTTTTTTTGAATTCTTTATTTTTTTCTCACCAAAGTCATTACAACTGACAATATACATTTACGAAAATACAATAAAATTCTAACACATTAACAAAATAACAGTAACATATGGAGTGAGAAATGACCTAACCAACTATGGTTACATGCACTAGGATAGGTCAAGTTAGGGAATTGGTAAGGATAAGGATGGGATAAAAAAGGTTGGATTGTATGGGAAAAACTATTCATCTTGGAAGAAAGCTCACAATCTGAAAAAGTATCTATGTCTAATCCAATTTTCAATTATAATTTTAGTAACTTTTGACTTATATCTACTATGATGCAAGAAATCTTGTGGAACTTCATTGATGATTTTTGTGCTTATATAAATTAAATGTCTCCTAATTGATTCTATGTTCGTATTGTAAACTTTGTACTGATTTGTTGAAGGCCTCAAACTGTAATGTCCTACCATGTTATTGTTTGTGAGTGGAAAACTTATTTTATATTTAACTATGTACTTGACAAAATTTTTAACGTATAACTGCCTTAGAGTCAAAACTTGAAATTCCGAAAAAAGAAGGTTTGTAGGAAAAAGCCTAGGTTTATTTAATATGCTTTTTATTATTAACTTTTGTGTGGTAAATAATTCATTTAGGTGATTATTGAAACATCCACCCCAGATTGCTATAGCATACTGTAAAAGAGATTGAACTATTGCATAATAAAGCATTTTCAATTGATTAAAACTTAGAATTTTTTTAACTTGATAAGACTTATTTAATTAATCTAGAAATTTTCATAAATTTATGATCAATTTGCAAAATAACAAAGTTGCCATACACTGACCATATGGGGTGAAGTGAATAAAACGTAGTGACTACTGTGAAGTGTTAGCGCTATCTCAAACTGGAATGAACACACAGACAACTTGACAACAGACAACCAGCGAACACATAAGACCATTGGTCTTATGGGTTCGTTGCAGACAACCCACTAACAACTTGACAAAATTTTAAATTCTGTAGTTATAACTAAGAGGAGTTGGATGCAAGAAGGGCCTGATAGTCCAGACGCCCTTCTTGCGTAAAACGGTTTAAACTGATGTTCATTGTATTCTGTACAATCTGAATAAAAAATTATTCATTTACCATAAAAACTGAGCTAGATATTAAAAAAATAAAAACGTTCTTCGTCCGCCCTTTTTGCATAAAAACACTGTAAAAATTTGATTTTCATAAAAATATGTCAATAATTTATCATAACATTAATTATTATCTTAGATATTCAATATTTTAGGTTGGTATTACTTCCTTTCACATTAAACAGACAAGCTGCCTGTTTTGTTCAGTGTTCGGTATCGGTAGTGCTATTTACTTGCAAAACAATTTATGAGTCAGATTCATAAATAGAACTTTCTGCACTATGTCAAATTTTGGAAAATGAATATGGACAAGAAGTGGATGAGATGATGAATACTGTGTTGTAACTAAATATGCCATTAATTTATGTATTAAGAGCGTGAAGCGCGACTTTATCGCTCGAGCCAAAACATTTACTGCGCGACGCGTACCGGAGCGCAGTAATTTTGCGAGAGCAATAAAGAAGCTTCACGCGCGAATTACATACAATATTTTTCCTGCAACTGCTCGTAAAGTAGTTCTTTACGTACTGAAAACTAATTGTAAAATACCTCTTTACTGTTCAGCAAGCGGTAAAGTACTTTACGCTCGCCAGCTGTTTTCTTTACGCTTCTGTTTTGATTTTGATGCCTTCTCATTGGTGGATCACGGAATCCGTGAAATTCACATAACCTCAAAAATGGCGTACGCTAACCAAATCCGCTCATGGTCTGTGATGTTACAAACTACACGCTTTTATTGTGTTGGAATCCAGAACTGCAGTTTTAGGAAAAATATTGTATACAATTCGCGCGTGAAGCTTCTTTATCGCTCTCGCAAAATTACTGCGCTCCGCTACGCGTCGCGCAGTAAATGTTTTGGCTCGAGCGATAAAGTCGCGCTTCACGCTCTTAATGCATAAATAACTATTTCCTACAACTGCTCGTAAAGTAGTTCTTTACGTACTGAAAACTAATTGTAAAATGCCTCTTTACTGCTCAGCAAGCGGTAAAGTACTTTACGCTCGCCAGCTGTTTTCTTTACGCTTCTGTTTTGATTTTGATGTCTTCTCATTGGTGGATCGCGGAATCCGTGAATTCACATAACCTCAAAATGGCGCACGCTAACCAAATCCGCGCACGGTCTGTGATGTTACAAACTACAAGTTTTTATTGTGTTGTAATCCACAACTGCAGTTTTAGGAAAAATATTGTATGCAATTCGCGCGTGAAGCTTCTTTATCGCTCTCGCAAAATTACTGCGCTCCGCTATGCGTCGCGCAGTAAATGTTTTGGCTCGAGCGATAAAGTCGCGCTTCACGCTCTTAATACATAAATAACTATTTCGTACAACTGAAGTTCTGGATTCCAACACAATAAAAGCTTGTAGTTTGTAACATCACAGACCATGCGCGGATTTGGTTAGCGTGCATCATTTTTGAGGTTATGAGAATTTCACGGATTCCGTGATCCACCAATGAGAAGACATCAAAATCAAAACAGAAGCGTGAAGAAAACAGCTGGCGAGCGTAAAGTACTTTACCGCTTGCGGAGTAGTAAAGAGGTATTTTACAATTAGTTTTCAGAACGTAAAGAACTACTTTACGAGCAGTTGCAGGAAAAATAGATTTTCTCTGATGCTCCTTGATAATCTTTACTTTGATTTCAAATAAATAATCTAAATCCAATAAAACGACCAATTTATCACACTAAACCCAATTTTATGCAAGAAGGCGTTCACAACCATTTTATGGAACAATTATTATTGAATGTCTTATCAAGTTAGTCGAAAGTATTTTTATCCTGTACATTTAAAACATATCTAGAATTTAGAATATTGATACATTTATTTATTACTAAAAAACTGAGAAAGTTACAAGGTATGGAAAACTTTGGAACACTTTCTCTTGACATCATGTTTTGTGACTTACGCCCTTCTTGCATCCAACTTGTTTTAACGTCCCCTACTCCAATATACGACTACGTTGCCCAAGCAAGATACAACTTAGTTGAAAACCTAGTGTTAGCGTTTTTTTCACAGCTTAGCACTAGGATTTTCCAAGTTACAGACTGTAAATAGGGACTGTAGTTACAGCACTGTGTTTGGGGGCGGTAATGATAGTGATAATGATAATGATAGTGATAACGATAATGATGGCGGGAAGTGATAGCCGCGAGCCGTAGCAG
Organism: Conomelus anceps; assembly: GCA_948455865.1. Taxonomy (NCBI): domain Eukaryota; kingdom Metazoa; phylum Arthropoda; class Insecta; order Hemiptera; family Delphacidae; genus Conomelus; species Conomelus anceps. The sequence goes on from OX418221.1 coordinate 15,954,451, forward strand.
GTATCTGTTCAATCAGATAGATAAGCTGCATTCTCGTAGGTCCTGTTTGTAACGGTGACCGATTAGATTGGCCAACAAAAAAGACAATGTTCTCTGCTGAAAATCACTTCCCGGTGGTTCGGAACCCACCTAAAACTGTAGATCCAACTCATCAATCACCATCATCCAACTCATTACCCACGCACAGGTCTCAGACCCATGTGGGCTTCATCCTCAAAAAAAAAAAAAATGTTTTGGAAATGTTATTGTTATAATTATTCACTTGAATTCTATCCTTTTATAGTTTGGTACTCCTCATACCTCTGCAAATTATAAATGTTTCAAATGACAATATAGATTTTCATCCATTTAATATAAAACCTAAAGTTGTAGGTCCAACTCATAAATCACCATCATCCAACTCATTACCCACGCATAGGTCTCAGACCTATGTGGGCTTCATCCTCAAAAAAAAAAAAAACAAAATCATCTTTGAACTGAACCCTCATATTTCACAAAATAATTGATGAGAAAAATTTTTTTTCATCAATTATTATACAATAGATAACATTTGAATACCATATTACATGGTATTTTTTGAGGTTATGTGAATTTCATGGATTCAGTGATCCACCAATGAGAAGACATCAAAATCAAAACAGAAGCGTAAAGAAAAGAGCTGGCGAGCGTAAAGTACTTTACCTATGTGGGCTTCATCCTCAAAAAAAAAAAAAAAAAAATGTCAGGCATATAACTAGGCGACTAGTTGTCTTATTTTATTCATTCAAAACCCAGTTACAACAAGTGTTTACTTTAACTACTGTTTAATCACTTCACCCTATCAATACACAAGTCTATTATGATTATTAATGGAGTTGGTTTATTAGTTTCATTACGGGCTACATACAGTATGAAAACACACAGTTATTAGGTATACTTTTATATAATGCTATTCAAGACTTTCAAGAACAGTAAAGAGTTTGGGAAAACTACGTTAACGAAAATGCTGATGCTAACCTGAACACTCTACGCATCTACCTGCTCTTACTGCAAGATGCTACAGGAGCAAGATGAGACATGGATTTATTAGGTTGGCATTAGCGTTATCGTTAACGTGATTTTGCCCAAACTCTGTACTATTTTGATACTTTCAACGAACGAAAGCCAGCAATTTTATGAACAAAATCCACTGGAAAAGAATGATGCTATTCTTTACATTTAATACATTTTTACAAAATACATTTTTATGAGAAATATATTTCTTAAATTTATTCAACTATTGTCCAAATCTCTTTTCAATCTTGACTCTGAGCTGTCTTCTTTAACAAAATTTGCATATTTTTTATTCTTGATCCGATTTCATCACTTCAAATACTCTTTTAATCATTGGTTCTTTTTTCCACCCTTTTCAATGAATTTTTATAAATTTATGATAAAATTTTAAAAACATCTCAGTTTTATACACCATATGAATACACTAACTTGTAATTGGAGTTAGTCTTTTACAGTTTGATTGTCGGCCAGTGACGCCGACTTTGGGGGGCAAGGCACTTTCTGCCCCCCCAATAATTACTCTGGGGGCCCCGCCTCTCTTCTGTTCAGAAGACACCTCCTACAGACCTTTCTGGTGGACTTTGCCACCAATATTCCCATATTGCTCCAGTTTCAGTGTATCTATATTTTTAAGGTGCATAGAATCGAATACTGTACTGTGTAGTGACTTCGTAGCTTTCAAAACTACTACCCATTCCATTAAAAGTGCTTACACTCAGCAAAATAATGTCGAAACAAATCACAAACCACCAACTGAGATAGCATCGAACATTTAGCCTGACGTAACAAATTAGATTAAGAGCTAGCATTATTTAATGGATCAGCTTTTAAGAACACTGTTTACCTTTTCTCCTTCACCCCCCCCCCCCCAACTGGGGCCACACCACTTATCCGGCAATCTACATTAATTCGAGAATGATGTGTGACGTTGTAGGCTAAGGGGGTGCTTATTAAATGAATTGGTAACCATATCAGTAACGCTGCCGTGTTTTGTATCGCACGTTATAATACAGTAATTTGTCAGCGTTACGATATTATCAGACGTAATTGAGCGGGTGGCCTAGAGTCTATTGACACGCTATATATTTCAGTTGAAGAATCCACAGTCATGACAAGAGAAGCAAAACTAAGACAGGAGGGGTCTCTTTTTTCAAACAGTCAGTGGCATTTCTTGTTTGATTGACATCTAGTTTAAATAATTATTATTTTGTGTGTTGCCAAATTAATTGTTTGTTAGTTTCATTCTGTGTCGGCCAAAACTACACCACCTTCATATAAAACACTGGTGCCAACATAACGGAACCAACAATTGGTGCCAAAAACAAAAAGCCCATTCACACTAGACGCAAGTTTTACAAATGATGTTTTAAAATGGAATTGAATCAAAGTCCTGCGGCTAAAAATAATGACCTAAATAAGGCGAACAGAACGGGAGCGATTCTCAACTTCTACAAGCATCTGCAGAATATTTTTCATTGTGTATTATAACAGTGATGTGCACAGGGTTTCTGGTCATAATTCTCTTTCGAAGTTTTTTGTATTGGATTTTATTAAGATTTTAATGTTAGTTTGAAGTAACTGACAATTTAAAAAACTGAAAAATATACACAAACAAAATTTTTTAATTTCGAATTCCTTTCAGTGCTATTAGTTTATACTGTATACTTCCACAACGGCGGATATTAATAACAGCTGATTAAAATCGATAAATGGCTTCTGTACAAAGATATCTTAAAATATGTTTTTTTAAATGAGTGCTGCTGTGCAGAAGCGTCACTATAGTCTAGTGGTTGCCCGACCGGCAATCTGGAGGTCCGTGGTTCGATTCCCGGTGGTGACTGATATTTTTGTACAGCAGCATTCGTTGATTTCCATCAGCTATACAATGCTGTTGTCAATAACCGCCATTGCGTAATCACCATCATCCAACTCATTACCCACGCACAGGTCTCAGACCTATGTGGGCTTCATCCTAAAAAAATAAAAAACACGTAGGTCAGATCAATATTGTCCATAAAAACAAAAAAAAAACAAACAAAATCATCTTTGAACTGAACCCTCATATTTCACAAAATAATTGATGAGAAAAATTTTTTCTCATCAATTATTATACAATAGATAACATTTGAATACCATATTACATGGTATTTTTTGAAGTTATGTGAATTTCACGTATTCAGTGATCCACCAATGAGAAGACATCAAAATCAAAACAGAAGCGTAAAGAAAACAGCTGGCGAGCGTAAAGTACTTTACCGCTTGCGGAGCAGTAAAGAGGTATTTTACAATTAGTTTTCAGTACGTAAAGAACTAATTTACGAGCAGTTGTAGGAAAAATAACCAATGGAACTTTGTGCAGCAGAAATAAAGCTGTTACTCTTACGACAGTTAGTTAACTGGCATTAAACTCCTTATTTAATTGGCTTTCGTGCAACCGGCCGATAGTTTTGTAAATACAGTGAGAAAATGAGTTTCACTTCATAGTAAATCAATCTCTATACATTTCAACCCTATTCTAAAAAGTAAAGAAACATTTGTAGATAATCCAGAGAATCTGTTATCTTTTATCTTCTACTATCAGAAAGGCAATGCGGGAGGCCACTGGTCACGTTCCAGCGATCTCGGTACTCGGTTCGTGTCAAATGGACCAAAAACGTCCCGAAATCTGCTTGGCGACGCTTAGCGTGCGTGAGTAGTCTTTGAACGTGGCCGCTTAAATGCTTGCGACACGCCTTAATAGAAGCGTGACACCTCTCAATGCAAGCTGGAAGCTACTGGCTTCATAAGAGTCGAAAATACTCTCTGATAGTAATCTGCTTGTAAAGAGCTTAACGTGAGACTGATCTCGGAGATGGGGAACCGAAGCTGTCGTTGAATTTCCGATTTTCCCGGAATTATTCGTAGGAACGAGCATCGGAAGCTAAACATGGATGCTGCTTGCCTCTTTTCAATTTCGTCCGAAAAAGTTTGTTCAAATAAAAACCTTTCACGTTTATTTCGAAGGAAAGTATCAATGTAATTTTTATTATTGTTTCATGCGTTCTATCAACAAATTCATACATCTATGTCCTATAGGCTTTCATTGTATTTATGGCCCACTTCAATGAAATACACTCTAACAATTGGAGATTATCTGTAGGAAGAACGTTCCACAGGGTGTTTGAGGAGGAAAGGTTCAAACTTCGGCAACTGATTCTAGATCTAAAAATAAGAAAAAAATTCATAATAAACATATGTCCGGAAACGCTTTGTTAGCGAGTTATACCGAGTGAAAGATTTTGCCCAAAACTCAGCACCCTCGGTAAAAGACAGCCATACTGAAATTACTGGAACTTAAATCTAGAATCAGTTGCCAAAGTTTGAACCTTTCCTCCTGAAACATCCTGTATATGACCAGTAGATTTAAATGTGCAGAGTTGGAAGAAAATAAAAATCAATGCAGAATTAAAGGAATTGTAAAAGAAAATTGTTGCAGATAATTTCAAATTTATCAAAAGTTCAAGCTCATGCCAAAGTCACAATGAATACAGGGATCTCTATGTTTATTTCATAAATTTCCATGAAAAGTGGAGGAAAGAGACAACCGGAGGGAAATTAGAACAGTTATTTCCAAACTTTCGGTGTCTGGATACAAGACAGTTGAAAAAATCAAATAGGCAACATTTTTAAACTATTTGTTATAAATTTTTAATTGAATTATTTTTAAAAACTGAAATACATTTTTCAAACTCAATTAAGGTCATTAAGTTTATTATGTTTTTAGATTAATAATGATGTTCAAAGTCTCCCTGGAATGATTTTTCCCAAAGTTGTATCCACCTCAGAATACAGATATTTCTGTGTGGGTCGTCTGACGGTGCTCTTGGACAACAGAGTGAAACGGCCGTCACGCCATAACGTGAGTTATAATTTCCACAGAAAATTTCTCCTATTTGTGTCTCAGAAGTTATTTTCTCAGAACTGTGAATTATGGACAGAAAACAAACTAGATCTCCACAGCTCTTATTACTCAATTCTCAGAATTCAACTCACAGTGTTGTCAGTAATATTTCTCTGCGAATTCTAAGGTGTGGAGAGAAGACAAGTATTACATCTTTGCACCAAAAGAGACTCACATATTTTTGAGGCTCAGCAAAAATTTTTGAAACTGTAGAGCATGTTAAAAAACAAACTTCATTTCACAACTCACATTTTCCCAAAATTGACAAATCATCGAACTGAACTCTCTGCCACAGTCACGTTGTCAAACACAAAACTAGTTAACCAGAAGCGCACTTGCTTTGGCATTCAATTGAGCGCTGAGAGAGAAATTGGACATCGCTATCTAAAGTTCTGAGAATCACTCTCGAAAAGACAAATTTCGTTCATTCTTTGTGTAGGACTGATTGTTCCCCAGTCAGCAGTTGAAACTTTTCAGGTTTCCCGCTATTTTCAAGTCTACACTGTCAACCTTCCCCCCCCCCTTATTTGAGTCCGATCTTTTATCACACGGAAAACTCTTCTACAAAGACGACGACAAAGCGACATACTTTGGAAAACATGATGTCCTTTTTCTACCCCCCGCCCCCCCACCCTTAAAACCACCAAAAACAAAACTCGCATGTGAACCGGAGATGAAAAGAGCAAATGTTTTTGTATTTTTGCTTACTGCTGGTGACTAATCTATTTTCCAATTTCCACTCTCTTGTTGGGAAAAATGTCTAATGGAAGTTTACCTGAAAATAATTCGGCACATGTTGTTGCTTCAAGTATCGATTTGAGATGTTGATTAAAGCCCCATATTTCAAGGAAACAAAAGTTTCTATTTCGACTAGTTATCTTATTCCTGCTTTTGATTCGCTTCATGTTTCTCTTATCTTAAAAGGTTAATTCTGCTTCGCTTTCATTCTTTTTATATTTCTTTTTTACAGCTTTAGTGGCTTGTAACAAGTGACTCTTCTCAGTTTCTTACTTAGTTTCCTTTCCTTTTTTGCCTCTTTGCAATCACTATTCCCCTTCCTCTACTTTCTGTTACTGTATTTCGTGATAATCCCTTAAGACATACAATACATTCTAATAATAACAGCATTTAGTTTGAACATTTTTATCTATTAAAAATTCCTTGTATTCTAAAGTACGGTTTCAGGTGTTCCTCACTGTAAAAAAAATGGAACAAGATACAGTAAAGTCTACTGAATCGAAATTTACAATCAATAAGAACTGAGTTGTTTTCCATTCAATCTAATAATAAAGATGTTCTTAATTCCTAAAATTCGAAGAGGGCAAGTACGGTATCTCATTTGTAGGGCTAACTTTTATTAAAATTCTCCTAATTTCAGAGCATCCAAAATCCAAACCTGTGGCTTCAAATTATCTACTTTCTTCTTCTAGCAATTTGCTTTTCTCTTGAAATTCATCACTAACTTTCACTCATCAAAATATCACTATTTTCATCGAAATAAAGCCTATCTCAGGTTTAAAAGGTTGGAGTTCAATTATATTTTTTTCTTGTGGATGATGCCCTCATGAGTCTGGAGACTTGTGCGTGCGTAATGATGACATCCATGGCTGAATGAGATTCGAACACAAGGCAGCAGGAAACGAAGCCAGCCAGAGCCCCTTATCTTATCATAGACAAGCGCTCCAACCAACTGCGCTACCAGAGCGTCATTAGCGTCAAGGATCTTTATAATAATCGTCAGCATTTATTTATCGGTGGTTCATTGTTGGTCTATTGGTCTCTATCAATTCTGGGGTCTGTTGAATAACAATTGACAAGTTACAACTGAAATCTACAAAGAAAAACATCCAAAAGAATATGCAGTTATATGAAAACCAAGTACTAATAAAACCAGTAGGCTATAGCAGGCCCTTGAAATATCTTCCATCTTGCAATAAAGTGAGGTTACAGTTACTCTCTCTTATCTGTTCTTTTTTTTCTGTTGCTTCAATTTGTTATTCCTTTGTTACTATTTAACTCTGACGATATGCACTTTTTTATTCGTTCATTATTACCCACTCTGATGACATACATCACTTCCTCCTCTTATAACCTAAGACGCAATTAATACCTCCTCTTCCCTCTCCACATGTTCAGTCCGTAGGTTGATTTACATCAACTTGAATCGAATAAGAAGCCCAGCACTTTTTTGCTTCAGCACTCATAATTAGGAAGTTGAGTGAGTTGCCTGCTTGATGCTACAGCTAACGTTATTTGTGAAGGAAGCGGGTGCAATAAATCATATATACAAACATCAAACGCATGGCCACAAAACACACTGTGGATAAATGTGGAATAGACAAGTGGACGAATGAAGTGAAAAGGAGGGTGGGGAAAGAGATGAGAGAAGGAAGAGACGATGAACAGCGAAGAAGCCATTCATTAAAAATGACACAAATTATTATTGTTGTTAATGGGCTCTCGAGTCTCGAACTAGCGTAGCTACTGGCTTTTTTCGTGTAGCCGCTTGTGCCAGCTATAGGCTACTACAGAAAAGTTTTGGTTGCTCATCGGATCCGTTAAGCTAGCGACGAAACATTTTTGTCTGAGGTTGACCTAAGTACAGCATATACAAACTTATTAACTTGTTATGCCGCTAATATTTCATAGTTATCGGCACTTGAGATTTATTAACTGACTAAAATTACTTGTGAAGCTTTGAGTGCTATAAGTGGCCGGTTTCGAGTGAGAATGTTCAATGGAAAGTTTTATAAGAAAATGATAAAACTTGTAAAATATAATTTTGCATAATTTTAAAATAATTGATTGTACTTGTATTCTCTTGTTTAAAACTTATAAAATAATAGAATTTTGCAAAACTTTTTGCGTCATATAATTAATTGATTTCTTTTTGTTCTCAAACAAGCTTTACATGTGTTTTCTTTTAAATATGTTTGTACGGAAGTCAAACTCAAGATTTTCGCATAATAAAAAACACTTCTTGATTTTAATTCAAAAGATAGCCACAACGCCATTTGATTATTATTCAGTAGTGAATAAAGGGGTTTGAAAGGGTAATAATATCAAATTTGTTGTTATTGTTGGTCTATGACTGCTTAGGCTATGGTTACACTGGATGCGAATTCAGACCAACACAGATCTGACGAATCCGTCAGAACAATCAAACTGTGCAGTTTCAATGAAAGTGGTTACTCTAGATGCGACTGCTTCTTCAGAACACGCACGAACACGTCAGAACTTTTCCACAATTCAAACTAGTTTGTTTTTTTTGCATCTGTTCTGACGAACAGTTACGTAGATTTGGACCCCAGGGGTCAATAAATATTAATATAATAATAATAATAATAATAATAATAATAAACTTTTGTGGATTGGTACACAGATCTTTGAACAACATTTGGTGCTCTCCTTTTTCCTTTCTTGCAGCAAATATTTCATTCACTTGTTTAGTTTTGCCACCTTCCATCAATAGAGCAATGGGCTAAAAATCGTCACTGCTGTCATCCATTATGGCCGGAACGCGGAGACTTACTGGACTGATATGCACAATTCGCAAACAGCGTAACCACCATGTTCTGAAGAACAGTTCTGACCAACAGTTCTGACGGATTCGTCAGATCTATGTTGGTCAGAATTCGCATGCAGTGTAACCGTAGCCTTATGTAGTTTTTTTCTTGTTTGAACCACATTGTTTTCATTGTATCACGAGAATAAATAGAAATCGATTGGTAACGGCATTTATAAATGAAGTTATAAAGAACAGTAAGAGAAGTTATAAAAGCTAAGTAGAGAGAAGTAATCTTAAAAAAAAAACTACGCAAGTAGCTGGGTTTCGTAGACGAGTCTCAGACAATTCCTTTGCTATGTGTTCAATCCAAAAGTCTATGTCTATGTTGCCCCGTCTCTCACCACTATCACTCACTCACTGACTCTCTCTCTCTCTCACACACACATACACATAAACTCTCTCACATTATCGCTCTCTCTCACTCTCTCTCTATCTCTCTCTCACATACACACAATCTCTCTCACATTATCGCTCTCTCTAGCTGTGAGACTTGGTAGCCGGCCAATTACACGCAATTGGTCTGGAATGTCGCGCACTGTATGTCGATTTCAATCATTGAGTCCTGAGTTCGAGTCTCGACTCTAAACAATGCTACATTAGTAGTTTGTTTTCGTTTCAATGTCTTTCATTTCATTATTTTTCACTCCATGCTCTCCCATTATTGCGTCTATGATCTCGTAGATTGGATCTCCTATTATTTTATGTTAAAGAGCGGTATAAAAAATATTGGAGCTGACCCTGTTGGTAGATTCTATACTGCTGTAGTTGGATGATGCTCTGAATTTTAATCATTTATTTAGTTCTTGTTTTACTACTTCTCTGATAGAATATTTTTCTTCTCCTCCTTCTGTTTCCTATCTATTATCTACTAGTTTCTTCTTGTTTACTATTAGACTCAAGAATAACAATCATTTAACGAACTTTTTATTACTATTCACAACTTTTACAAGTTCAAGTCATTCTTATCTCCTGTATTTTCTTGTTGTTTATTATAATAATGTACTGAAAAAAAAAATTATGAACAGTAATTCTTCTAAACTATTGTATACAGACTTCAACACAAAGTAATAGCTACAATTAAGTCTATAAAGTATAATTAGTAAATTTATAATAAGCAATTTTTAACTAAATTAATAGACTAAGATCTTGAGGCATCATCAACTCAAGAAGGGTCTAAAAGCAAGGATTTTCAGGGTAGGTTCATTACGAGCATGAGACTCCATGTTGATAGAACCACAATCGTTATAAAAGACGAATTACCAGTTTTGGCACTTGATGATATCACGTTTGTCTTTTCTTGTAAAATACTAAAATAATGCTTACTGTTCATCTCTTGATGATATAGCCTGCAATTAAGAACCTACCTTTAGGCTTCCTTAAAAGTATTGGGCCGGAAAAGCATTTGTTTCAAAGGTTTTCAAGAATTAACTTTTTTTGTAAATTTAACGACTTGCATTCAATTTTAATTGTGAATAAATAATATTTTTACTCACTTTTGGCCAAACCTTTTCAAGACGATAATGTTATGAATATCGAATCTACAGTTTTAGATGGGTTCGCAGGGTAAGTGATCCGGAAACATGTATATTTCATACTCTTAAAATCTTCAAATAATGACGAATTTCTGTGATTGCAAACGTAATATTCTAATAGATTCAGTGTCAATTAACGTTTTATAACTTTGTACTCATATTTTTCTCATAAATTTCCTCAAGTACAAAAACTTTTCCAAGAAACTGTAAGCCCAGTGATGAAGTACGACTACAATATTCACAAACGCAAAGAAGTTCGTGGAAACGGGAAGCGCGTATAATAAACGCGGGAGCAAAATTGTCGTAAATTTGTTTTGGCGTAGGTTTATGTTTTTGTTGCTGCTTAGAATAGTGGGCGTGGTGTGGGGTACAGGGGAGCGGGCAGTGCAAGGGGAAAGGGGGTAAGGAAGCGGTATAATTGGCTCTCATTACCGTTTCAGGTCTTCCGCCACTATTTCTGAGGCCGGCTTGCTGGGATCACGGAAACGAAGACAATTTACTGGTCTGGGATCGAGGAAACGTGCACAATTTAGGCTACTAACTTATTAAATTGACAGCGGACGACACTTTTCTCATACCAGTACTCCTCATTTTACATCTTCTTAATGCCAAAAGCGGAGGAGGAAGAAACCTCATAAAGAGGAGATTAATAGTCTCTTCTTACTAGGTGAAGCCTGACAACCTTTTAGTTTTTTGGAAGTGGTCACATTTTTTTTTTAGATTTAATAATCTACTAATTAGAATTGAAATTTGAATATTCTTTCAATAAATTTTATTTCCAAGACAAATACAATGTATACAGCTCATAAAGTTTGTAATAAATTACAACATTTTTCATTATTTATAACATTATTTTCTGATATTGCGAATGATGCCCACAGAGTCCGGAGACTTGAGCATAAGCAATGAGGTGAATGGGTGAATGATGAGAAACATCCCATCCATGGCTGAATGAGATTCGAACCCAAGGCTGCAGGAAACGAATCTTATCACAGACAAGCACGCCAACCAGCGAATACGGAAGACCAAGGTCGTAGTATGTGTTCGCTGGCTCCAACCAACTGCGCTACCAAAGCCACCATTAATATCTACTGATTTCAATTTCAACTTATATAGTCCACATGAATTGTTCCGTGAAGCCTGGAAGGAAGAACTTAATGCGATTTATTTGAGATCAGTAACCTTTCAATTCACCATCAAGAATTCAAATTTAAAAATTATTGTAACCTATTAATTTAAATTAGTATTCACATTTCGATACAGGCTGAATTGAATGCAGCTTAAAAAGTCCGAAAAGAAGTCACATAGCGTCATAAATCCTGAAATATTTGTAATGAGGTGAATGATGAAACACATTCATGTCATGCCTGAATCGGGAATCGAACCTGAGACCGTAGGGGTAGCAGCTGGGCGCTTTCGGTTACACCATGGCATACTTTTTTTTAGAGGGTGAATACCACATATGTCTGAGACCTGTGCGTGGGTAATGAGTTAGATGATTGTGATTGATGAGCTGGACCTACAGTTTTAGGTGGGTTCCGAACCACCGGGAAGTGATTTTATATCAGAGAACAGTGTCTTTTTTGCTGGCCAATCTAATCGGCCACTCGGACAAAGAATGCCCAGGAGAACGCAGCTTATCTCTATCTGATTGAACAGATACCTGTTAGGGCTCATGGCTATCTGATTATTTTAAAAGAGTTAAAAACGTTGGGGGTATGGTGAATAGAAAGAAAAATTCTCGATTGGTCGAATTAAATTACTTAATGATTCAACTAAAATTATCAATAGGGCAATAATTAAAAAATATATATATATATATAAAATTGCATTATAATGCCCACTAAATGCATTTTAAATCCGTAGATTTTGAAAAATTTCTCAACAACTCAAAATGAGCGATGATTTTCACAACAGCAAACTACAAATCATTCCGATTACACTCAAGTTTGTCACCAGTAATTTATTTCAACGACGTAATGGAACCGCTTGTAATGAAATTGTCTTCATTTTTTCACCAACTAGTAGAGCATCGTTGAGAATTTCGCGCATTTTTCGTTACACAGCGTAGGAGACGCTTGTCTTGTCGTCGGTAGAGAAGCAAATGGTGGAGAAATTGAAAGAAATGAGAAGAAAAAAGAGTGAATGATAAATTAGGCGAGCTGGCTGGCAAATGATAATGTTCTTAGGTTGCTTTAGAGAGGGGGCGAGAAGGAAGAAGGGGGAAAATAGGGGGGAAATGCAGGTGAAAAGTGGAAAGGAATAGCTTGAGTTTTCCACCGACTCTAATCCGATTGTCGAGTTCAGTCGACATTTGGGGAGGTGGATTAGAGGGGAGAAGGAAGTGGAGGATTCAGAGGGGAAAGGAGGAATGGAGGACGGAAGGAGAAGGTAAAGGAGGGTAGAAGGAACAAGAGAAAAGTGGTGGAACACTAGAGAAACTCGAAATTGCTGTACAAGCACTAGACGTGACACACAAAAAGAGAGAGATAGAATGACGCAGAGAGCAAAAATAAAGAAAAAGGGATTGAGAGAGAAAGAATGAAAGAATGAGAGAAAGAAAGTGAATAGGAAGAGACGGTCTGAGTGAGATATTCTATTTTACCCACAAAGCCAGTATTTGCCGGAAGTAGCTGGATTACCATTTGATACTGTTAGAGGCTATTGGTATCACGAAGTTCGTTCGTTTGGTGTTGGAATGTGAAAAGGTTTTTACTGAATTTTAGAAATTCTGTTGTAAATCAGGAAAATGATTATTATATTCATAATGTATATGATAATAATAATATTTTTATTTCGCCAAAATACAAAAATACAAATATAAGAAAATTCACAATATAAAGTGTATAACACATTTTTGGCACAGCCAGCAAAGTAAATACTTGAGCGCTAGCTGTGAGTTCATTCAATAATATTACTAGTAAACATAGAAAGCTCGTGAAATGAGAGAAATCAATAATGAATTTAAAGGTAAAGTAATAAATATCTTAAAGTATCTCCATGAGGTGACAAAACTAAAAAACACACAATTATCATCCTTTCATTGTAAAACAATCGAAAAACAGCAAAAAAATATTCACCGAAATACAATTTAATATTATATTAAAAAACATATATTATGTAAATTACAGGTCTACATGAAAAATGATGAATAATAATGACGTGAATGAATAACAGTAAAAATGAATAAATTTAGTTAAATTAATAAATAAAATTAATTTTATCAATTATTAATATTTTATATTGTTTTTGTATTTTTCTGCTGTTTAATCTCTTGGCACCAGGAGTTTGAAATATTTTTCAGTGATCGGTATGAAGTTAGTGTATTAGAGAGTTGTTTTAGATAGTTGTGATAGTTTTAGATAGTTGATACAATTTAGAGTTTTAATAGATACAATTTCAAGAATGACATCATTTGGTTGATAAAATTTGGTTAATTGTCATTTGGTTAATGAGTACAGCAGGTTCATTATCATTGTTTCTTATAAAAAACAGGCATTGCTTTGTATGTTTAACACCACAATGTAACCCGATTTTAAAAGTAAGTGACTCTTCATTTGAGCTCAACATTATGTTTTGGTCCAAAGAGCGTACTACGCAAACAAAGAGTGAGGTAGGTTTTGATTACTTTCCTCACTGAGCTAACATAGAGCTAACGTAGGCATAGAGTTATATCTATGCCAAGCCCACCGAAAAAGATTTTCAAGCTCCTATGCTCAAGTCCACTACATTGGAGTAGGAGGGAATCTGATTGAATAAAATGAAAGAAAGGGAGACAATTTTTTATTGCTGATGATGCCCACATGAGTCCGAGACTTGTGCGTGGGTAAATAGGTGAATGATAACACATAGATGCCAGATGGAGGAGCGGGATTCGAACCCACGACCGCTGCAACGACAGCAAGCTGAAGTTGCGACGCCTCAACGAACTGCGCTAAGCGGCACGCCTAATGCATGACAAAATTTGAATAGACGGTCTAAATAAGTTTCTCCAAGTTATAATTATAGGTTATAAGTTATAGACTAAGGTTAATTATAGGATAAGTTATAGATTAAGTTATAATCTCCAGGTAATAATAATGTCGTCATCCATCGTCTTTAAAGCAAAGACTAGAGATATTTCAAATTTAACAAAACAGGCTTTAAAAAAACAACAATAAAAACGATAACAGAAAAGAAAATCGTTGAAAACATGGAAAACAGAAATGATTGGTGCATTTGAACAGCAAAAGCATTGCCACCTTGTCACCTATCAAGTGCAAAAGCATTTCCATGCTGTACCTTCCAATCACAAAAACAATTCCTGGCAAATGTCAGATAGAATTTCAATAATTCTAGACAACGTATGCACTACAGCATGAACATATAACTTGACATGTGCATGTAAGAGGTGTGACATGTGCTTGATACAATTTCGAGTATACGTATGTGTCTATTTCAAAGTTCTCAATATCGCTAACATATCAGTCGTTCATACGCATATATAGACTTCTATTTCATCAGTTCACACATGTGCGTTTTACACGATTTATGACTCCCAAACGGGCATCAATTAGCACGAGCGTAAACGCTATTGTAATGGGCCGTTAATTCCTCAGGAGAGAAGTATTGCAATTCACCAGCCATCAGTCTTCATCCACTCACTCACAATTTCCCTCACTAATTCGCTCTCTAACTTTCTCTCTTTCTCACTCACTCTTCCCCTATTATTTCCTCTCTCACTCCCATTCACTCATTCTGTCTCTCCCACACATGCACCAATTTCACACACACTCTCACCTCTCTCATTTCTCTCTTTTGTACGTATAGTAGGTATAAAAATCAAAAACAACACACACTCCTGTCAAATTTGGTTTGATTTTTTTTCGGAACATTTTCTGTGAAAATATTTTTTTTTAAAGCGCCTCAAGCATTAAAATTGCCATGATAGAGTTTCAAAATGGTTTTGTGTAAGGGAGGGGGGGGGGGAGAACTTACTGTCAATCTAAGCTCTGTACTGTAATTTGAGAGGTTGCAAAATGAAGGGGGGGGGGGGGAGATAAGAAATGAAAGTCAGCTGCGCTCGATTGATCTGTTCAGTCTTTCTGTCTCACATTCGCTGAGTAAGTCATTAAATAAAAAATTTATAAATTAGATTTGCTTTCATTTTTTTAGAATTACATTTCATTTATTAGAATTAGTTTCATTTATTAGAATTACTTCCATTCGTTAGAATTACTTTCATTTATTAGAATTAGTTTCCTTAATTAGAATTACTTTCATTTATTAGAATTAGTTTCCTTAATTAGAATTACTATCATTTATTAAAATTACTTTCATTCATTAGAATTACTTTCATTTATAAGAATTGGTTTAATTTATTAGAAAAATCCTATTCTATTTCAGATTTTTCCAGTCACTTTTGGATAGAAATTATTAGAATTTTAGAATCAGTGGCTTAAATAGTAGCTAGTATATAGTTCAGTTCAAGAAACTTTTATAAACAGGTGAACGTATGTTTCCTAAAAACGCCAAATTGTAAGTATTGTATTTTTAAGATGGAGTAATGAACCATCTAGACTTTTGGCCAAATTTCAACTTATACTATTTTACCCAACTATTCTTATTCACATTACATCATTAAAATTTAAGAACCACATAAAAATCAACGTCAGCCTTCACAATTTCTAACCTACAAAGATTTTGAACTTGAAGACTAGTTGGAATTTCGTGGAAGAAGCAGTTTTGGGTTTAAAAGCCTGATGTTTCCTTACATCCAATTTTATTAATTTGGTCAATAAATAATTGAAGATTGTTATAATAATGGGATACTAAAAACAACAAGAAAAAGTAGAATAAATTCATGTATTACAATATAAAAAATAATAATAATAACAGTAAGCATGTGGCTTTTATTGGTCGGGAGGCCCTTACGATTCCACCTCGCCGTTTGACCATGTTATGGGGAACATGGTGGACCCACTATTTTAGGTGGGTTCCTAACCACCGGGTAATGATAACAACGCTTATAAAATCAAGTCATTTAAGCCCGATCGCCCATTCAAGCACCGTCTTGACCGCATAAACACCGCGTAACCATTCACCACCCAAATGTGTGTACTACGATTTATTTTCTTGCTACAAAGCAAATTGTTAGAATTTAGCAAACAAAATTCTTTGTTTCGGTTCGAACTCATTTAATTATGATTTTGTCATTAATAATATGATGAAGATATTATATTGGATTTTTTGAAAAAAATAAAGAATTATTTGATTTAATTTTTTTTAATTTGGAACGATATTATTCCATTATTGTTTTCTTTTTTCCTGTTTTCCCGTAGAAAAATACTATTGAATCAGATCGGAAACGCCATTATATTGAATAACAGTAATGTCGTCGTTTTCTACCGACGCTCTTTCGAGAGATGACTTTCAATGGCACTCTAATGCTCATCTGATTGCATTTTGGTATGAGTTGCAGCTAGAGTAGCTAAAGTAGTGTCTCTTTGGTTTGGTTTGTGCGTTGACGATAGGACAGCACCACATTGGACGTTCAAGTGTCCAGTAAAGTGGAAGCCAATCATTTCTATTCATCTATGATAAGATGGAAAAGGAGAGAAAGCTTTAGAGAGATGGAGAGACAAAGAGAGAGTGTGGGAGAGTGAGGAAGTTAGAGTGATAGAGATATATAGATAGAAGCAGTGTGTGTGTGTGTGACAGAGAGAGAGGGAATGAGTGAGTAACAAGGATTGAGAGAGTATGAGAGCAGATTGTGTGTGTAAGAGAGAGAGGCTGAGAAGAATTGAGAGAGTATGAGAGCAGGAGAGGAGGGAATGAAAGAGAAAGAGCATAATAACAGGGATGGTGGTCTGTCCATTTCCCTCGAGTGCTATCATGGTCGATTACCAAGTAGTGTGGCTGTAAGGAGTGGGGGCGAGGTGGTATACCTGGTTTTCGGGGGTTTGGGGTCTCATCTCTTGGTCCAATACCCGATAACTGTTAGTTGTGCTCCTATCTCAAACAACATAATTAGGAGGCTCCGTACCCCTTTGACAACTACTGGGGGTTTGCTTGATTTCGAATGTGGCTATCCACTTGTAATTATGATGGCTATTGCTGAATCTACTGCGGGTTTACACTACCTGGTGTTACGTCATCGTTTCAGTAGGATATGGTTTGTAATAGAATTATAAGATCGTTGGTCGCGGGCGCAATTTCCGTTCGAATACCGCATTTTCTTCATAGAAACCTCTAACAAACATTACAAACAATAATATTCTTTAATGAAAATTATAACACAATATTGTTCTGCATCATAAATATTCCGTGATACTGATATTAACGACTTACATTCATTATTATGTTTGATGAGAAAATGAAAAGAAGAATAGCTCTTATGACTGAGGTATTGGTTTTGAAAGAAAGAGAAATTTATTTTTTTAAATCACATAACACAAAGTAATTTAAAGGTTGTATGAAAAAACAAATTTAACGCCACCCCTGAGGAACCTGTGCGGGATTGATCCTTTTGATAAACATAAATATAATCTGAATAAATGGAATGAAAACAGTATAAACTAAATAAATTAATATTTATCTTTTTAAACGCAGTGCAGAGTTCCTCAGTAATTTCAAATAATTTCGGTTAACCGTCATTTAAAATATTGATTTGTCTTCTATAAACTGCAAGGATCATAACCAATATAATAAAAATACTTAAGGGACGAAATACATCGGACTAGTTTGTATGAGAGGGGTGTGAAGAGTGCTGGAATTCGCCTGTACAACTCATTGCCAGCACATCTCAAGACATTCAAAGGTAAAAACTTCAGAAATAAAATGAGGGAAGAATTGTTGAATGTCTGTCCATACTCTGATGAGGAATTCTTTTCTCATTATGAGATGCAGAGAAACATATGATGAATATGATGACTTAAATTACTGACAAATCCATATACCCCTTTTAAAGGCGGTCAAAGGATGCTAATGAATGAATGAATGAACTGATTTTATTCAAAAGAAAGACTCTACCTCGCTAATTTCTAGTAGTTATTGTTTAAGTTATAGCCTGAAAATATTGCAACTTGAGGCATTTCATGTTTCTGTAGGCAATATTAAAAATATTAGGAGCAACATATAAAATGAATCTTTTGAATTATATTTCCTCGGTCTGAGGGGGGGGGGGGACAATTGAGCCCCCAGTACTCAATCTTGGGTGGCTGTATATATATATATATATATATATATATATATATATATATATATATAGCTGTTACTATTTTGGCCACTTTGCCTATAGAAAACCTCCAAAATCTTGTAAAAGTAAAAATAACTTAAGGGTAGGATATCTCTATTCCTAAACTGAACAAGTGAAGGATGACGGTCAGGTTTTTTCTGATGACGCGTACTACAAAGTTTTGACTAACTTGTAGAGGATTGGGCGAATGAGAGTATTCTCCTCCACACATTGTTATGTCATATTGTAGCCTGCTTTCTACTAATTCAAGGTTTTGGAGTCTACAAATCAATCCAGAAATTGAAAATTCGAAATGGAAATTCAAAACACTCCTCTTTATAGCTATAACACTTGTAAGGGAATTTTAAAGTAATCCATAGACGCTCAAATTGCTCACTAATATTGAGCAATAAATAAGACTGTACTCTGCGAATAGCATTTTTACATTCAGGTCTCAGAAAAGTCAGTCTTAGTTCTTCGTAAACTATTAGGCCTTTCTGAGACCAATATTTATCAATTTTTACTATCATCAATCATTGAAATTAAATTTTGTAGTAAACAATAAATAGGGAAGCTAAAGATCAAAAATGATTAGATGCAGAATACCTCTTGGTAAAATTCTATGTGAACCACTTGAGAGTGATAATATACTAGTTATTATCATGAATAAAACTTCATAAAAGCACTAATTAAGATTAAAATATTATTTTATTCTTGATTACAGAAATTAGATAGTTTATTTAAACTTTTATGACTATATAGATGTATGAACTAAATAAGTTTTCTTACAATATATTCTACAATAGATTGCACTAAAAGCTAAAAAAAGGCCCATAAACCATGAACCATGAATTTCACCGTTAGCTATTAATGAACTGTAAACTGTCCCAGCTATGAAATAAGGCCCATAAACCATGCATTTTACGGTGAACAATTAAGTTGATTAACTGCTAACTATAACTAACACTTGTGTACTTAGCTAGAAACGGAATAATCGGGACAAGAGTTTCTTAAATAGTTAACTAATTTGTGGGATATTGTTACTCATTTTCCGTTGTCAGCCATGCAGTAAATTTCACATTTCTTTTTCTCCTCCGAGTGAAGAAATACCGAACATAGGCGTAATATGCAAAACTGTTCAATTTCGTCTCTCTCTATTGACAATTTTCCCCTTCACTTTTATCAATTTATTCTGTTTAAATTTTCATCCCACATTTTACTAGTGGCTCTATTGCATTTCACTGCAAAGATTGCAATATTTTTCCCCAAAATAATTATTAGTTCATCTTTTTTCTCTAAGTCTCCGTTGTCATTCTGTTCTTTTACAAAAGTACTAATGTCTTACGAGAATATTCCTCTTCCTCTTTATCATCCCCTTCCACATCCTCTACCAATTCTTCCTCTTCCTCCTCTTCTTCTTCTTCTCCTCCTCCTCCTCCTTCTTCCTATTCTTCCTGTTTCTCTTCTTCTTCTTCTCCTCCTCCTCCTCCTCCTCATCCCACCTCCTTCATCTTCTTCCTCTTCCACTTCTTCTTCTCGTCCTCCTCCTTCTTCTTCCCCTCTTTCTCTTCCTTTTCTTCCTTCTCTTCCTCTTTCTCTTCTTCATCCTCTCTTTCTTTCTCATCCTCTTCCTCCGCCCCTTCACCACCACCTCCTCCTCCTTCATCTTCTTCCTCTTCTTCTTCTCCACCTCCTCCCCCTTCTTCTTCTTCCCCTCTTCCTCGTCCTCTTCTTCTTCTACCTCCTCTTCCCCTTCTTCTTCTTCTCCTTCTCCTCCTCTTACTCCTCCTCCTCCTTCTTGTTATTCTTCTTATTTTTCTTTCTCTCCCCCTACTGTAAGTGTTACCCACTCTTTCACCATCTTTCACCTCAAAAACTTACGAAATCTCCCAGTTTGCTTCTATTCTGCACACCCCTGATACTTAAATTTTCCAAATTAAAGCCCTTAATAATCCTTTCCACTAACGCTCCTCGACTAATCCCTCATTTCTCTTCCTTTTTATTGGTTTCCTTCCACCTCTAACTTCATCTTCTCTTTTTCCATCAACCATATGAACTTACCTTTTCAGCGTTGAACTTATTTTGAATTAATAGGGAAGAGATAGCCGTGAGCCGCAGCAGGTATCTGTATAATCGGATAGAGATAAGCTGCGATCTCCTGGGCACTCTTTGTAAGGGTGACCGATTGACCAGCAAAAAACCACTGTTCTCTGCTGTAAAATCACTTCCCGGTGGTTCGGAACCCACCTAAAACTGTAGGTCCAGCTCATCAATCACCATCACCCTACTCATTACCCACGCACAGGTCTCAGATCTATATGTACTTCATCCTAAAAAAATAATAAAATTTATCGATGATGGTTTACTTTTGATTTGTTTAGTGTAAATCTTTTCAAGAAATGGAAGATTTGTATTACTCAATGTGGATCAATAACTAATATTTCTACTCATTTTTTGGCTAAACGTTTTCGAGTCCTGGCGATTCATCTTCAAAGGAGGCCTTTGAAGATAATTCTCCGTAACTCGAAAACGTTTGGCCAAAAGGTGAGGAGAAATATTATTTATTTAAAATTAAAATTGACTGCAAGTCGTTGAATTTACTATAACTAGTTAATATTAACAACGCAGATCATTATGGGACAAGAAATCCAAGAATTTATTTTAAATGTTTTTCTAAATTCGATTTCCAATCACTATTCTCTTTATCCACTTTCTATTCACTCTTTTCTACTTTTATTCCCTAATCTCCTCAATCTTGTGTCCTCTCAACCAGTATAGCAATCATCTTTGCTGCGAGTGAAGTCAAATAATGTCTACAACAATGGCGACTGTCGGCCGTTGAGAATCAATCATCTTCCCTTTGCAATGCAACAACAACAACAACAGTGCCCCGGCAGTCCAACTCAAACTAAACATGCCTAATTGAAGGAGGAATTGCGGTCAATACCATTATAGGACATTAGGCACTACAATCTATCTCTATATCTATCTCTGTTCATTGGACAGTACAGTGCAGAGAAGCAGAAAGACATTAAAGGCCAATGAATCGAACGCGCACACTTTAAAAGTGATTCAAACTCTGAACTAGGAGAGAAAGAGGAATAATATGAGAGAGCGAATGAGAAAGATTGAGTGAGAGTGAAAGTGAGTGACTGGTGACGATCCAACTTCAAACTAGATTAGCTGGTGTTGTCGAATCCTGACTCATTCCAACTTTTAACGCCAATTTAGAGACAATGCATCTCTTGACTTCTCTTCTCTTGTCTCCTATTATTTTCCTTATTTGTTTTCTCTTTTCTCAATTTCAACTTCCAACTGCTACCCAGCCACCCTTATTGACGTTTGACACTTTCCGCCTGAACGCAACTCTGCTTCAGCTACAAATTATTTTGCTTATTTCGTGAGGAATTTTAGTACCAAGATTGAATTTTTAAATCTCAATCCCTTCGTAATAGATTTTCTCAGTGAATAATTCATTTAATACAGCTACCGTTACTTATCAGGGATTAGGAATTTTAAGAGAGCAACCTTTTCACCAAGAATAATTTGGTATGATAAAAAAGCATATTCTCAACTTACTATTGGACAACTCACGATTTATAAGATTGTACGGATTTCTTGATCAAAATTGAATTTCTTGAATCTCAATGTTTCCTTGAATCTGGACATTAAATTTATTTATAAAAGCTACTACTACTTATTACTATCCACAGATGAAGGATTTCAAGGTAACACTTCAACTTTGCATTCTGTATTCCAATGAATTGATTTCGTTATTCATTTTTATGATGCTAGGAAAAATGGTAACATAGGGAAAAAGCACAGAATGAGGAAAATGTGAAAGAAAAAAGTTGGGAGAAAATGTTTTGCATAGGAAAACTGGTAAGAGATGAAAGAATAGATGAAGAAATAAAAAGAAGAGAACGATGGAATAATGAGAAAAAAAAGAGCAGGAAAGAGGAACAGGAGAAAGAGAAAGGAGGAAAGGAAGAGTGAGAGGTGGAGTGGTAGAGCAAATAGTTTTGTGTTTGAGAAAACAGCAAGATGGAAGGGGATAAGCAAATAAAGAAGACTTGAAAGAAAAGAAGTTGAAAGAAGTAAAGAATAATGAAAGATAGCAAAAAGGGCTCAAGAACAGGAAATTGGGATTTCTTAATAGAGAAGATAAAATAAATTTAAAACCGATCTATTTAAGAATAGGTTACGGCCGGGTTTACACGAGCTACAATCGCGCGATTGTAGCCAGAGCAATTAGTGGCCAGAGCAATAATTATTCTGACGAGCAACAGCCTCGCCATAACAATTATGAATCGCAGAGCTGTCACCGACCTTTTTCCTATTACAAATACAAAAATTACAAATGGATCACTTGGTATAACTGAAAATTATGAAGTTCAAACAAATATTCTATAAAAATGTTAATATTCATGCTAGAAAAAATCTCATGTTCCTAACTTATTCACGACAGTGAGCAAAGTACGCTAAGATTTAAAAAAGTCCTAAATTTTATGTATTTTTTTGTTGCTAGCAGAGTTAAAAACGGTAATTACCTCGGCTACAAGCGCGCGATTCTAGTAGAATCGGCTACATCGCAGCGAAGTGTAGCTCGTGGGAACTGCACAATCTGATCCTGTGCCCTACTAGAATCGCGCAACTCTCGATAATTGCTCTGGCTACAATCGCTCGATTGTAGCTCGTGTGCACCCGGCGTAACATAACTCAGTGTGGTCAAACATGGAATTCAATAACTGAAAATAATATTATTGAAGACGAAATTTTCGTGCCCCATGATCACGTGTTGTCCGGAGTTGAATCAACCCATAATATAACACCCCAACTTGAAAACGAATCCACAATATAACTACCATACTTTCAATCTAAAGCCATATCCTTTCAATGCAGTAAAATATTGGGGTTTGACCGTATTGATCCCACCCAAAAATTTCCAAAATGTTTTCCTCCTCCAGGGAAGTCAAAAACCCCAGAAAGGCTATTGCAACGAACTCATATGGAGCTTATTTCCCGCATTGATAGCGACTGCTGCATACGTGTGCGTGCGAGAATACAATAATTGTGTGGTATGTGTGTGTGTGTGTGTGTGTGTGTGTTTGTATTAGTGAACGCCATTCATCACACTGATGCCTACGAACAATACAAAGTTAAAACACTGAGCCGAGTTCAAGCCATCAAAGTTCGTATATGCAAATTAGCTTCATTGAAAACTTGAAACGTGCGCAGAACCACATGCGCAGTGGACACTCTGTGGTGACAGAATAATTTATCACACGCTTACGCCAGGATTTTCTGCTGGTGAAGGGGCAAGGGGCGGTTTTTGGGGGAGCATTAATCAATAGACAGGGGTGGTTCTACTTCAGTGGCTGGTGAGTGACATCACATTGAAACGGGTGGAAAGAGGATCATACAAATTATTTTCAAACTACCGGGATAACAAATCTGGATTACAAATTCAGTATGATTCACACGTTTTATGAGGGTTGTCTCACTCAATATAAATTGTCATGAAAAGCAAAGAAGAATAAATAACAAAATGACTGAGCCAACACTAGACTATTATTGTTATTACTATATTTTATTATTATTAATAAAAATAATAATAATAATAACTGATAACAATGACTTGTAAGGAAAAATGTTCTTACATGTTATCATGTTCTTTTGACTAGTCCATATTTCTATATATTTATGCGTAATATGATTAAAGATCCGTATAAACGGCAAAAACTACAGCTCATATTGATGAATCAATATAACTTGAGGCTTCTTAAACTCAAGGGATATTTGAAAATCCTTTCAAGTGAATGCTTCTCAAGTATCTCTTGAGATTTGAAAGCCTGAAGGGTCGAAGGGAGATTCATAAATACGTCCTTAAAAAATTCTACTTCATTTTTTATTTAATAATTCATTATTTTGAACCATTTTTTGGTTTAATTACTTCAATACATTTATGGTGTCTGTTCCATTCTACTTCCAATTTTTTTATTTTTTATTATTAATTATTTGTTGTGGATATTATGATATCCTCTTAAACTGCATCAATGATAAGGTTGATTAGAGATTGATAATTTTTGATAACTACGGTATTATTATAAAAGGTACTATTTTAATTGTGTGATTTGTTTTATTGAATTGTCAACATAGATTATAGATGTGAATTTTTAGGATCAATAGAATCCGAATTCAAATTCACATTAATAAGATCAGTTAAACAAAGAAAAGATGAAAACTATGAAACTGATGAAAAACTACCAAAACGTGGACGATACAAAGAAAATAAAAACAACCGAAGAATAATTTGTGTAATCTAGGTACTAAAGTGCAACTTTTTCTCCCTGAGGGAAACTTTTGCCACCCGATGGCGTAGCCGAGGGCGACAATTTCCCTGAGGGAGAAAAAGTACTTTAGTCCCGTGATGCATACAAAATTTTTTCTCCACCTATACTAATAAGTACAACAATGTATAATTTTTCTGTGCAGGGGCTCAGTCCTCTGCGATAGATGAACGCTCTTGTAGAGATGACGTTCGACCTCACAATCGAAATACAGCTACTTCTTTTCCTAGATCGAAATTTTCCAAAGATCGAATTACAGCTCTCCTAAATTTTCCTCAACCGTGTACGACAATTCGACAGTGTTGACATATTCCTTTCTCTTCAATTGCGGCGTTGTCGGACTTCTTCCCATGTTATTCTTATGGGTTTACCGTTACTCCCTAGGGAGAGAAAGTAAGTAGGTTAGTCCCATTGGGTATAAAGTAGTACTTTAGTACTTGAATCCAGGGAGTAAAATGCAACTTTGAATAGTAGGTGGAGGAAAAGAGATTTTTCAGGGAGATTTCCATTGGATTTCAAGTTTTCATATTAAATCGATTCTTGATTCAGATTAAGCTTTTATTTTTAGATTAGGTTATTTTATTACGAAGAGAGCAGTCACGAAAATCGCGTAACCATTGACGTTTAATTACAGTCCTAATAAAATAAATAAGTAAATGAATAAATGCATGATAATAACGTCATCGATCTCAAAAGTAGCCTAAAAGAAGAATAAATAATTAGCGTTCTCAAATACACCGTACTTTACGATCTTATTCCCCAGAACCAGCAACAGCATTCACAGTCAGCTGGTTCCCCAAGTTTCTGAGGTTACCAAAACCTCAACCCAATTTAAACCCACATGCTCCCTTTCTGACGACTATCAACACTTATCTCAACACCAGTAGTTCACAAACTCCGCAGACGAACTTTCAATAATTACTGTAATTATCAAATCTGGCTGCCAGATATTATCATTGTAACTGAATCTAGAACGACAGTACACCTGCAACTGCTTCCTGAACCCTCAGGGTTTGCAAGTACACTGTGGGGTTTTACACCCTGGGGATAGATGTAACAACAGCAAATAGGATTAGGGGGTAGGGAGGAAGACGAAAAGAGGGACAGAGGGAGTGGATAAGAAAGAGAGGAGTAGAAGGAAGGCGGTTTTGTAGTTGTGGGGGGTTTGGCAATGCTTGATTATCTCCTAATTGCTCCCGGAGCGCCTTGGAGAATACCTGCAGAGACACGATTTGAACATGGAGGGAAAGAGAATTAGAGAAAGGATAAAAGATAGATAGTGTGTTTGTGTGGGAGAGAGAAAGAGAGCGAGTAGATGATAGTAACAGTACAAGTGCCGATAATGATAGTCTGATGAGACTTGCAATCAACATCTCAGGCAACATGCATGCTGTACTGTGTTTAACCAAAACATTCGAACCTTTCGTAAATTCTCGAGTAAGTTAAGTTTGAAGTGCTCTATCTCTCCCTATTTATCTCTCTCACTCTTTCTACCTTAATCTCTTCCTCTACAGCCAGGTCTTGAACTCTCCAACCCTCACCAGCAATATCGGTTAGTACTTAGCCGAAGAATGCGTGCTTCGCTCAGCTCAGTCTCGGCTAAAATGGACAACTTGATTAAGTAACTTGGTTGTGGTGTCTGCACAGTACTTGAAGACTTGTGATTATTGGTTGTATAGATTTAGGAGTTGGGAAGGCATTTTAAACACTATTATATCTGTAGTACTAAACGGATCACTTGAGGTTCGCCCGAAGTGTAAATAACTTCTAAAGGGATCAATTTGTTTACAACTGAGAAGAATTCGAATTTAAATCATGGCCAGTATTAATCAAAAGTTGATGTTTAGCTTGTTACAAGCTTCATCACAAATTTAGCCTTGGATTTCATTGAAAAAAGAATAGGAAGAAAAATAAATAGTTTAGAAAAAAAAGTCAGAAGGAAAATATACTCCTGTGCGCGGACTGAAAATTATTTTCTTTGCGCTCAGTACATTTGCCATATTATTTTGCTCTTATGTTATATTGTGTAAATTATGTAATGAAAGTATCTTATATTTCCAATTGTAATTTTTTGTACTTCAATGGCAAATAAAGTTTCTATCTATATCTATCTAAAAAAAAGCAATCTTTGTATTGGTAACAGCGGTGCTGTGGTAGATATCAACCACATTAACAAAAATATTAATGTTTCAACAGTTATAATGCAATTCATAATATCCCAAAATAATATTACTCACTCAAAAATGTGGATTGCTTATAACCGCTAATTCAAAAGTCACCATACCTAGAACAGACAAAATTACAAAATTAACTTAACAGTAGTTCATTGTGCATACATTCCATTTTATTTTATTGCTTCCTATCGAATTTTTTCCATTGTTAATTATTATTATTAATTTAATAATAATAATTTCAATTAAAAATAAATTTTAAATATTATAATTTTAATTATTATTATTATTATTATTAGTGTTGAAATTTTTATGGACGCATTCAGCAATCAAACTAGAACAAATAATTTCGACTTCGTAAATTTCAATAACGCCTAGATTTTGCATTCATAAATTTAATAAATTCTCTTTGCAGATGGTTTCTCGATGTAAAAGTTGAAAGAGGTTTCAAATTTCTTCTTCTAAACAGTCGATAAATTGTGTCTTCAATTTTTAGAGTTTTGCTATTTATTGATGACAATGAAGAATATTAAATAAGATAGATTTGTTATTGCTCAATGCTCAGTACTCATTATTCTACAATATTGACCCTAGAACCATCAATAGTTGTAACCCAAAGTTTCCATACTTTGATACTTTATCATCAAATTTAAATGAATAGCAATATACAATAACACATCATACTGTAAACCAACCACGTCTCACTTTATAAATTGAAAGTATCCATAAAATGATATATATTCTTTTTCACTGTAGTGTTGGGATATTTTAAAGATTTTAGAATTAGCTTTCAGACTACATGCATTTTCTGTTAGTAACTACATTATTATTCTTATTCATATTCCATTAAAAACACGAGTGCACTAACATTTTTGTGATGAAAATAGATCTATTTTTTTATTGCTGATGATGCCCACATGAGTCCGAGACTTGTGCGTGGGTAATGAGGTGAATGATTACACTTAGATGCCAGACGGAGGAGCGGGAATCGAACCCACGACCGCTTAAACGACAGCAAGCTGAAGTTGCGACGCCATGGAAAATCAATGGAATGGAATATCATGTCTAGGAAATCACATTCTAGGCATCTCCCCTTGAGAAGAATCTTCAATGTAATGATAGAAATGTGTTACAATTTGCAAGGTTTTGTGAAAGAGAATAAAGATTATTTCCATTTTAATTTAAATAAAAATCAATAAATAATAATAATAAGGTGAATGAATAAAACAAATGTTGTCTATTCCACATAGATGATTTTTATTATTTAAAAAAACCAAACTTAAGTTCAATGCTCATGGCATCATCATCAGTGGAATAGACAACATTTGTTTTATTCATTCACCTTAATATGGAGAAGTTCTACAACATTTCTGAATCAAGTATAAAAAATAATAATAAATTAATAATTGATAGGTGAGCCTCCTAAATTAATACCCAACCATCACAATTGTAAACATCAACAATAAAAAAATTCTATCAGTACACATCATTAACTTGAGAAAAAATCTATTTTTAGGTGAACCCACTTTGGCTCAATTGGATCGTTTGTCCAAATGAATTATGCTCTCAGTTTATGCATGAAAGACAAAGAAAAACAATGTGAAACAAGTAGTTGAAGCAAAGCAGATACATCTCGTCCACTACCACATCAACAAGCCACTGTTTAAGCATTAATTTATAGCGGAGGGTATTCAGATGAGAAGAATAGAAAATAACAGCT
Source organism: Conomelus anceps (assembly GCA_948455865.1). Classification (NCBI taxonomy): domain Eukaryota; kingdom Metazoa; phylum Arthropoda; class Insecta; order Hemiptera; family Delphacidae; genus Conomelus; species Conomelus anceps. The sequence goes on from OX418221.1 coordinate 15,982,979, forward strand.
GGGGACTTTGGCGTTCAGTGTCCGATCTCTGGTTACTTCGTGATGGTTTGCAAGCTTTCAAGAGAGTCAAGAGGAATCTGAAAACGTCTCTTCAGCTTTAAAACACACTAATTGAACGCTATTGTCCCCTGTGCTACTATTTCGGCCTGCGACCATCCTGGTTTTCTATCACTCTCTCATCACTCCCACTCTCTCTAACGCACTCACCATCTCACACTCATGTCTCTCAAACAAAACGCCACTGAAATAAGATTAATGCTACTCCTAATTGGACAGATGACTGAAATAGGGCGCGCTTTGTTTGCTTTTGTCATTCTTGACTTCATTTTTAGGGTCTTTCTCACATAGTCTCTTTCACTCTTTCTCTTTTTAAGATTCACTGATTCTCTCTCTCTCTCTCACTCACCCGCTCTCTTATTCACTCTCTCTCTCTCTCTCTCTCTGTCTTATTACGTGCAGGAACTACCTGCTCTCTACTTATTTTACCATCATTCTTCTCTCTATGTATTTCATTCCATTATTTTCCGTTACAATGATAGATCAAATTAATCTAATTTTTAAAAAAGCTCTATTCTAAGTATTTCTCTATGTATTTCATTCCATTATTTTTTGTTACTGTTAATCCAATGATAGATCAAATTAATCTAGTTTTAAAAAATCTCGAAGTATTTTTGTTGGGTTGACATATGTACTTTCAGCAGTAAAACAGTAGCCTAATTAATTTTCGTCCGTTCTGAGTAATATTTTCTGACATTATTTTAGTAACAAGTATCAAAAACGTTTATAGTTTTCTCCAAATAATTTTGATTACAGTTATAATAGAATTGATAGTGACAATGCTTTATACTTTCTAATAACATCACAATTGTAACACAACAATTAAAAGCTACTAGATATAATGAATGTAAATAATTTTCATTCTTTTATAGTAATTTTAAAGTTTATAGTTTTCTCCATTTCAAATAATTTTGATTATAGTTATAATAGAATTGATAGTGACAATGCGTTATATTTTTTAATAACATCACAATTAAAAGCTATTAGATATAATGAATGTAGATCATTTTCAATTCTCATTTTGAAGCTGTTATGATGTGAAGAAAATACATCATATAAAATAGAGTAGTTGACATCAGCTTCATGTCCATACATCATATTTATCCCCTTCTCATAATTTACAATTCTGAAAAGAGTAACCAATAATATAATTTATCTAATAATTTATTGTGCCAAAATTTCAATAAATGTGAAGGCGCAACAGACTCGAGCCCAAAACTGCTCTCTTCACAAATTTAGAATATGTTACGTTGTCCAAAATATTGAGGTTAATTTTAATGCTGAAAATTTAGATTTACCAGAATACTCCACTCAAAAAAAAAAAAATAGAAGGCGATCAGAGAAAGTGTAAAAAGTGAGAAATAAATTCCGTACAATCAATGTTGACATTTACATTGTTACACCGGTTCCTGATTGAAAATGAACTTTGAAATTCAAGGATTGATCTTATTTAATTGATCCTCGAAGATGGTCTCATAACTCATCTATTACAGAAATTAATAGACTAATAGTATTTGACAATTTCTTGGCTTCCTCCAAACCCTCAAAACGTTTCGCTGTTAGGTCATCTAGGTTGGTGCCTAATTTGCTACCTCATCATCAAAATAATAATCGTTAACAACTCAAGAAAATTACGAAATGCATTTAAAAACATGAGTTCCAGCTAACATTGATATTTTAGTATCTGCTGACTGTTTTTATTTTCAACTTTAAAAATTTCTCACACCACTAGCCATATTTCTCGTTAAATTTTGTTAGTTTGTTACGCAAATGATTCTTGTGACCTAATCATCCAAAATCTCTTAAAACATTGTCATTATCAAACTGGAAACCCTTCTTACAAGATTTTCGTTTGGAATATAAACAATAGAAGAATAAAACTTCGATTTTATCATAAAATATTTCTCACACTAAATCTTTTGTCGCCTATTCCCTTCCCTATTGAACCCTCCTTCAAATGAAAATCGTGAACAACACATCCAAAAGTACCATTTCTCTTATGGAACTAGAACTATTTTCCATTTTGACAAGATTCGCCATAAACGTAAATGCCTTCTTCCCCTTTTATCTACAAACACAAAGAAACCCCATTCACAGTTACGGTTGGAAAACGAAATGTCCAGGTTACACGAGAACGACAGAAAGTTGAAAGACATAACGAACCAGGAAGGAGAGGCTTTACAAACAAGGACAGGAGGAACGTAACGAAGGAGCAGGAGAGAAATAGTGGAAGTCGATGGCCTCCCAGAAGAGCCAGTTGAAAGTGGGCAATAGAAATAAAAGCTAACAACCCTAGTAAATACCCAAGTCGGCAATTTGGGTCCCAAAAGATGTGTACTGCTGTGTAGGGCAAGTGTACCTGGTCGTCACCAAAACGGATGGGATGGCACAAGTTGGTGTCTATCACTCCTGCAGCTGAAAACGGTAACTGAAAATACGAGAACGTTGTCTTCAAATTGTATTCACGCTATTGACGTTAATATTGGAAAGGGGGTTAGAATAAGATTGAAAAGATGTTCCTGTAGCTCACATTTCGCAAGTTATTGACGACAGTTAAATGGAAATAAATAAATATTATCGAATACCGTATTAATAGTCCACTATTGTTAGGTTACTAGTATACGTGGATAAGTGGACTATTGGGTATGAGCTTACCTTTTTTGTGCACATATGTGCAAATCTTTTCAAAATGTCCCAAGTTGGCGATAACTATTCTTTATTTCTCTGGGAAAAACTTTTCCCATTCTACCACTTTGTTAAATAACGAGCTCAAAGTTTTTTGGAGGTTTTTTAAGTCATCAGCCTTACGTGGGTTATTGGGAGATTTTTCAGAATTCAAAAATAAATAAGCTAACAAAATGGCAAAGATTTTGAATATTGAATTAAGAATGTTTTTATTTTGAAATCTTTTTTCCATGACGAAATACTTGAACAATCTAATGTCAAAACTGATACTGTATTTCTATTCAAATTATGATTTGAAAAGTTTGATTATTAATTGATTATGATTATACAGAAAAATGTATATTTTCAATGTTGTTTGTATGTTTGAAAAATATGTTGTGTTTGAAAAAATATTATTTCTAAAGAAGCGTCATCAGGCTGATGAAGCTTCCCTTCAGAAGTGAAATGCATCCCTCCAGTAAAAGTGAGTAAAAATCATAATAGAAATACAGTCAGTTTTGATATTACCGTAGATTTTATTTTGATGTTTCAATTATCATCAAAACTTTCCAAGGTATTCAAAAAATTATTATCACTTTCAGTTTAATTATAACATTCTTCATTCAAATCTTCGATGCAATTTTTATTAGAATTATATATAACGGAATTTTCAAGTGTTATTGAAACGCCATTTTTATTGTTCAACATTATACTGTCAAATCTGCAACATGGTAGACTATAATTCTGATGCTTGCATAGTTGAGAATTCAATACTTGATGATAGTCACAATGGCGGAAGGAAGAACATGCTGTGGAATTGGAATTTAGGAGGTTCGGAACCCACCTAAAGCTGTAAGTACAACTCATTACCCACGCACAGGTCTCAGACCTATGTGGGCTTCATCCTCAAAAAAAAAGAAAAAAATTGTGTATAACATATTAGAGCCATCAATATGAATACCAACATTCCACAGCATGTGTTTGATTTTCCGATGGTGATTATCATCGAGTATTGACGCTCCACTGTGCAAGCACTCTTTGGCAAGCATCGCGTTATTTGATAATCAGTTGGAATTGGATTGCAATGGAAACGAATATTTTTGTCAATGAATACATTTTAATTTATTACTCATTTCTTTCTCAAAATATCGAAAGGAACAAAACATGATATAGTGAGAGAGAAGGGGATAAAATGCGAATGAGTGAGAAAAGGCAAGAGTAAATTGGAGCTAAGTGACAGTCCACTGGTCCAAGGTCACGATACTTTTGATGCTTTTCCAAGGCCAGCTGTTTTTACACAGCTGTGGATTGTGGACCCGCAGACACTGCTGCTAGCCTACTAGGCTATAGCCTGCTGCTTCATACTATTCTTGGGCCGAAATAGCCGCAAAACAACAATCAACAAACTCACCACCAACCAGCTGTTCGTTCACTAGCTCAGCTGAGTTTTCATCTTCTTTTTCTTCGTTTTCTCCTCCTCCTCCTCCTCCTCCTTCTACTCATCCTCCAACACCTACACATCCTCTTTAGTTTTTTAGTCTTTCAGTCTTCCTCCACTTCATCTTGTTCTATTTCCTCCTTCAACAGCACGTTCTTCATCGCCATCACACCAGCACTTACTATCTTTTTCTTCATCTTCATCATCATTACCATAATCTTCTTTTCCTCACTGTTACTTCCTGCACCGCTTCAGCTTTGTCTTACTCTACATCTTTGTCATCCATAAACACAACCTTCTTTCTCTATATCTTTCTTCATTTTCATTTCCTTCTTCTTCTTCTTCTTCTTCTTCTTCTTCTTCTTCTTCTGTCTTCTGTCTTCTGTCTTCTGTCTTCTGTCTTCTGTCTTCTGTCTTCTGTCTTCTGTCTTCTGTCTTCTTCTTCTTCTTCTTCTTCTGTCTTCTGTCTTCTGTCTTCTGTCTTCTTTTTCTGTCTTCTTCTTCTTCTTCTTAATCTGCCTTCTTCTTCTGTCTTCTTCTTCTGACTTCTTCTTCTGTCTTGTTCTGTCTTATTTTTCTTCTGTCTTGTTCTGCCTTCTTCTTCTCCTTCTCCTTCTCCTTCTTCTTCTCCTTCTTCTTCTTCTCCTTCGCCTTCTCTTTCTCCTTCTCCTTCTCCTTCTCCTTCTTCTTCTTCTTCTGTCTTCTGTCTTCTGTCTTCTGTCTTCTTCTTCTGTCTTCTTCTTCTTCTTCTTCTTCTTCTTCTTAATCTGTCTTCTTCTTCTGTCTTCTTCTTCTGTCTTGTTCTGTCTTCTGTCTTGTTCTGCCTTCTTGTTCTTCTCCTTCTCCTTTTTTTCTTCTTCTCCTTCTTCTTCTTCTCCTTCTCCTTCTCCTTCTCCTTCTTCTTCTTCTTCTTCTTCTGTCTTCTGTCTTCTGTCTTCTTCTTCTGTCTTCTTCTTCTTCTTCTTCTTCTTAATCTGTCTTCTTCTTCTGTCTTCTTCTTCTGTCTTCTTCTGTCTTCTTTTTCTTCTGTCTTGTTCTGCCTTCTTCTTCTTCTCCTTCTCCTTCTTTTCTTCTTCTCCTTCTCCTTCTCCTTCTCCTTCTCCTTCTCCTTCTCCTTCTCCTTCTCCTTCTCCTTCTCCTTCTCCTTCTCCTTCTCCTTCTCCTTCTCCTTCTTCTTCTTCTTCTTCTTCTTCTGTCTTCTGTCTTCTGTCTTCTGTCTTCTGTCTTCTGTCTTCTTCTTCTTCTTCTTCTTCTGTCTTCTGTCTTCTGTCTTCTGTCTTCTGTCTTCTGTCTTCTTCTTCTTCTTCTTCTTCTTCTTCTTCTGTCTTCTGTCTTCTGTCTTCTGTCTTCTTTTTCTGTCTTCTTCTTCTTCTTCTTAATCTGTCTTCTTCTTCTGTCTTCTTCTTCTGTCTTCTTCTGTCTTCTTCTGTCTTCTTTTTCTTCTGTCTTGTTCTGCCTTCTTCTTCTTCTCCTTCTCCTTCTTTTCTTCTTCTCCTTCTCCTTCTCCTTCTCCTTCTCCTTCTCCTTCTCCTTCTCCTTCTTCTTCTGTCTTCTGTCTTCTGTCTTCTGTCTTCTGTCTTCTGTCTTCTTCTTCTGTCTTCTTCTTCTTCTTCTTCTTCTTCTTCTTCTTAATCTGTCTTCTTCTTCTGTCTTCTTCTTCTGTCTTGTTCTGTCTTCTGTCTTGTTCTGCCTTCTTCTTCTTCTCCTTCTCCTTCTTTTCTTCTTCTCCTTCTTCTTCTTCTCCTTCTCCTTCTCCTTCTCCTTCTCCTTCTCCTTCTTCTTCTTCTTCTTCTTCTGTCTTCTGTCTTCTGTCTTCTTCTTCTGTCTTCTTCTTCTTCTTCTTCTTAATCTGTCTTCTTCTTCTGTCTTCTTCTTCTGTCTTCTTCTTCTGTCTTCTTCTTCTGTCTTGTTCTGCCTTCTCCTTCTCCTTCTCCTTCTCCTTCTCCTTCTTCTTCTTCTTCTTCTCCTTCTTCTTCTTCTAATCTTGTCCTTCATTATTCTTCTTACTCCTGCAGTACTAATCATCTATCCTGTTCTTCTTGTTGCTCCTCTTCATCCACAAACATAACCTCTTTCTTTCTTGCTTCCTTCTCCAGTTCTTCATTTCTCTTACTTCCCTCACTGGCTCTTTGTTATCCCTTTCTTTTTTTGTTACTTACTCTTTTCTCTGTCGTTATTATTCGTCATCTTTTTCATCTCACCACCTTCTTACATCTCTATCGTCTTTTCCTCCACTATTTAACCTTCTGCTTCTTCTATCCATTTCATTTTATAATTTCTTTATTCATTTCAAATACAACTAGTACATAGAATAGTGTCACAAGGATAGTGTCACCATCTTGTTCTTCATTTGTCTTCATCTTTTCTTTCTTTTCATTTTTATCCCTCTTCCTTTGTCCTCTTTCATCTGCTTTTCCCAATCTTCCTTCTTTTGTTTGCATAAGTGAATTAGCATCTTTCTCCAATAAACATTACATGGTCAGTGTCAAGAGTTATGATGAAGGAGAAGGACAATGCGGAGGAGGAAGAGGATACGGTGGAAGAGAGGAAGATAGAGATAGTTGAGAAGGTAGGAGGATGCGAAAAAGAATTTGGCGAAGCTATTTTTAGAACGCCTCCTTTCCGTTGTTGGCTGTTCAGTCCATGCTGACTGGAATATACCCCTGGTGAATTTCTTCTTTTTTAAACTTCTTCTTCTTTTTATCCTCAAAAACAAAAACACAAACTCCACATAGTTCTTTCTATAGCCGCTAGAGATCGCCGTTTGGAAGTTTGTTTCGAACACTCCTACCTTTACATTATTAGAACTTATTTGACTCCAACTATATTCGACATGCACCTAGTCGGAATAACTGTGTAACAGGTTGTAAACTGAAAATGGTGATATTGTTTCCACTGATATTATTTATTACAAAACATGAGACATCAGGTCGGTTTCAGACTTATTAGAGGCCAACCTATTATTTAGTACATCACATAGCTAGGTAATGACAGTTCTGCGTTTTGATAAACTTTCTGGAGAATATTTATTCATCGCAAAACAAGAGAAAGTAGGAACTGATACTGATTAAAGGTTGACTTATTGTTATAATTCAGGGTATCTTGAGGGTATCTAAATAGTCCAAAGCTATGTCTTGTAATGACAAAAGGGGCTGAAAAACAGTGATAATCAAAACAGAAATCGTCGATCAAAAGTTAATTTCCTCTAAAGAGTTTTGTGACAAGATTAAAAGGCTTGCCGAAAAAGCACACAAATGGAAACATTAGCAAATATTAAAACATAAGCCCACAACAAATTTTAATTTTAGATTTGCATCTAATAAATTAACCTTCAAATCCCTAAACCCTGTCTAACCACATGAATTTCAAATGCATTTGAATCAATGGGGTTTTCAACCTTCAACACACGATTAAGATATTTCAGTAACTATCATTTTATTAAAATTATCTTGTGACAAAATTACAATAAATGTGAAGCAGCAAAAAACTCAATTCCAAAACGGATCTCTTCACAAATTTTGAATATCTTTTTTTTTCTTCTTTTTTTTGGAGGATGGAGACCTGTGCGTGGGTAATGCGTTGGATGATGGTGATTGATGAGTTGGGCCTACATTTTTAGGTGGGTTCCGAACCACCGAAAATTCTACATTGTCCTAATCATTGATGTTAACACAGACTAAAAATTAAGATTCACTCGAAAAATGAAAAAATGATTCTTTTCACTCAACGACTATTAACATAAAAGTTCACTCAAAACGAAACTAAAAACAGTTGAAAATAGTTTTTAATATTAAATTTTAAATAAGAAATTTTACTTTTGGATTTGTATCCAAGAAATCATTCTTTAAATCACGAAACCCTTTCTAATCACATCAATTTATTGTGTTACAATGCAATTGAATCAATGGGTTATTCTACCCCCACTACAGGAGTAGAACATATAACTATATAATTTTAAATTATCTATTCTCATGGATGTCCCGATTGAATAACACATAATTGACTCATAATGATATTGTTCCTCCTCATTATTAAAGCTATTAATTACCTCCATATGCAATCATAATTTCTATTCTGGAAAAGTGAATTTTCATTCATCTTTCTGTATTATCTACTTTCTACTAAAAAAAAATATTTTTAGAAAAATACCGCTATAAAAAGGTTCATTTATTTAATTTTTATCATAATAATAAGCGTATGGCTTTTAATGGTGGGGAGACCCTTACGGGTAGTTCCACCTCGCCGTTTGTGCCATGTTACGGGGAACATGGTGGACCTACTATTTTAGGTGGGTTCCGAACCACCGGGTAAGTGGTAATAAAGCTTGTAACTTCAAGTCATTGAAGCACGGTCACCCATCCAAGCGCAGTCTTGAGCGGTCGTGACTGAACATCACGATCACTTGAACACCACGCTCACCGCATGACCATTCACCACCCAATTTTTTTTCTTTTTTTTTTTAAATGATAATGATAATGATATGATAATTTTTATCATATTATAAATCTAATCATTTAATTAATCATGTTTCATCTTATTATAACACTGCACATCTCACAGCCAATTACGAACCAAGTAAAGAAAATTTACAGGTGTAGCAATAAGACTGAATATTTCTTATTGATTTTCTTCTAATGCTTCAAATCTTGTGGCTCATACACTAGGGATTAACTAAGTAGGTGAGCCTGGTAGGTTTGGCCTTGTCAAAAGTCGAGATGTCACAGAACTGTCTCACAAAAAATATATTGGCATCTGTCTTTTTCCTTTCTCATCATTTTCTCTTTATCTTTTTTATGCCGTCTCTTTCCAGAGTGAGACCAGTGTGCGTCGTCTGTCGAAATCGCACATAAATATTAATGATTCGTCAAACGTAGCTTGTTGGTTAGTTGCGTCGTGACAACCTGCAGCACAAACCTCTCACAATGTTCAGCTAATTTGATTAGCCATGCCAAGTGAGGACGCACTTTTTCTGGGCTCTCATTATCTCTCTCTAGTCAATGAAAGTTTCCATCAGCGAAAAATATGATTCCGGAAAGGAGAACCTTTTTTTTAAAATCCCCGGAAATGGATAAAATATGTGGTTTTATAGGTAGAAAACAAACTAAGATAATGCATTCCCATAGTATGGAGGAATTGATGATTTTTATAATTCAAAGTAGGAATAACTGTCAAGATTTTACATCTTCAATGTGGATTTCGTGATTCAAATTCCACGCTAAGTAGACCTTATTGATAGTGTGGGTTTTTAGATTGGGGTGAATGTTTACTGAGAAAAAAATTTGGAACCACAATGAGAAATAAAAGTGAACAAAAATAGAAACAGGAAAAATTCTGCACACGAGTTCTGTATAAGTTTCAGCCAAACGTCTGTTACTTAACCAGAGCAGTAACCCAATCCTACTCGATGAGGAAGAAGTAGACAAAGAAGAAAAATAAGAAAAACAACGGTCACCAAAAGAAGTCACATGGTCATTGCTCTTTTGCGCAGACAGGTAGGCGAGTCAGCTACGAATAGAAACAAAAATAATATCAATAAAAAAGGAGACAGCCACAGGTGCAACTCAACACGATGCGGTTGCGAATTGACAGCGAAAAGGAGAAATAAATAGTAATGTTGATAAACCAGCCACATCTAGACAACAAAAAATAGCAAGGCCACTGCAATTCATAGCGAATTAAGGCTGGGATATCTCTGAATCACACTCATCATTCCGGTTCTCGTCTACACACAGTAATACAGTATATATGTTGCAACTATCACTACGGAGAGGTCACAGTGTTATTACCAGCTACAGGTAGAAAATCAGGTTCAGGTGTATATAGACTGATACTATAGATATAGTTATTTCTATAATTATTATATAACTAGCTGAAGGAGCATAGATTAAATCTATGCTATACACACGAATCTATGGACAAAAATCAGCTGATTGAAGAGGTGAAGCTGGAGTCGAAGTTTAGAAGGCCGGTTGCACGCAAGCCAATTAAATTTAATCCCCGTAGAATGACGTCATTTTACGGGGATTAAGCTTAATGGAGAGAATTCAGTTGCACAAAGGACAATTACAAGCGATTAGGCTAACCGGCGTAAAAGATATTTAACCGCCCGTTCACCAAGAATTAAATCTCACCAACTCCTGTTAAGTTACATTTTATAGGTTATGTTTATTTTACCAGAACACAGAACTGCAAATTAGGTTGTAGATGTTAAAGTCTTTCAAAAAGAATAAAATCTTTAAAGATTATAATAATATTGAGATAGTTGAATAATGATTCAAATAATTCACAATGAAATCATTCTAATTCATCTTTTTTCTCAACTTGTACCAGAACACGGAACTGTAAATTAGGTTGGAGGTGTCAAAAATCTTTCAAAAAGAATAAAATTTATTAAGAATATAATAATACTAGCCGGCAGACTCGCTTCGCTCGCCTTAACCGTCTAGCCAGGGTGCTCCGCCCCCTGGACCCCCGGGGGGGTCCAACTAATTTCCATTGTGATTAGATAAATTTACAGAAATAGGTGATTTTGGGGAGAATTTTGATACCATTACTTAGTATGCATCTAGGGTCTTAATCAAACATATACTTTTCATAAACGTTGGCTTTTAGCTTTGTTTGAAACAAATTATTATTCATTAATAGACCTAACCTACTGAACTTGCCAGCCAAACAGCTTAAAGGAACAGCTGATAGAAGTCAACCGTTTTTAATCATATGGCAGACCCCTTAGCAGCGTTATTTACACTGTCTTTGAACAGAAAAAGACTTTGCACTTTGCATGTAGGCTACCATACAGTCGGAGCCTTGCAATATGTGGGAAATATATGACTGGGTATGATGAAATGTTATTATGCCAAGTTGATGACATCTGTTAAGTGCAAATTTCAAAATATTTTCCATATGATTAAAAGATCCCAGTAAGCTAGCTAGCCATGTACCCGTGCTTTGCATAGGCAAAACTTTAACCCCCTAAAAACACCCCTAAAATTGCGAATTTTGAAAAATCCTTTCTTAGGACGCGTCTAGTCCCCCTACTGAATACGTGTACCAAATTTTATCGTTTATGGTCGAGTGGTTCCTGAGAAACTGTGATGAATGAGTGAGTCAGTCAGTGGTATTTCGATTATATATATTGTAACGCCTGGGCTATGAAATGAGATTAAAACACGCAAAATCAATTCAAATAGAGCAATATTTGAAACTATTTACTGTAAAAATATAGACCACCAGATAAACAGTCATAACCTAGAATTTAGAAGCAAAATCATCAACTCACCTATTATGAATTTTCTATAAAAAATTATCCATCCAGATTGAATAATTTTCATCACTGGAATCACTGAATAATGAATTTGTGAGATTTACACCACTTTGCATCAAATTTAAGCACTTGAACTGTGAAGCATAGCACGTGTTACCTCTAATTTTCCCAAGTCTATTTTCATGGAAATTAGACAATTATAACAAAAACAAAGTAGCACTCATGAAAGGGCGATTCATCATCAACTTAAGTTCCAAATTTCACTGGTCAAATCGCCAAAAAAGTGTGTTTGTAAAACTTTGTCTAAATGCCAAACACAACATGCAAAAAGTGTAACTCAATACTTCCTACTTTGGAAATAAATTACTATATCCACTGAAAATTCGGTGGTGAGAATTTTATAATATTTTAGGACTTTTGAGAGTGAAATCAGATTTTTAAGCAGTTTTTTACAACTTTAAAATCAATCAGTTGAACAATGTAGTAGCCATGCCTATAAAATGAGACGTAGCAAACGTCTCACTCTCAGTCAAATTCTTGCAGCCCGGGCACACTGCGTGTTGAATGTTTTCGTGTTCTCTGTGTATCACTTACGGTAAATGTACAATTTGATTTAGACCGATGGAATTCGTGAAATTATGAATAAGTGGCGTCGTCAATGAATAGTGAATAGTGTGAAAAAATACAAATTCGTAAATAATCCGAAAGCGAATCTTCACTTAGGCCTAAGTGCGCGTACGTGCGGCATCGACCGACCACTGAAACCCTGTTCGTGTGGACACGTGGACCTGGAGGAGCTGATGGTGTGCTGGGTGTGAACTCGGAAGTCCATGCAACTTAAAAAATGTATTTAACAAAATTTATTAAATTCCTAAAGCCTGTGCATAGAAGAGACAACTCCAAAATCGGCAGTCTAACCCCCCTGAAAAAGGTGATTCACCTATCTTAAACCCAACAATTATCGATAAAATAAAAATATATAATTCTTTTTTTTTTATCTATGTGATGAACCGCAAATCATTACAATATATATAGATTGAGATAGTTGAAAAATGATTCAAATAATTCACAATGAAAACATTCTTTTTCATCTTTTTTCTCAACTTCAGAATCATCAGCTGTTGATCACATAGTAGCGTGGTTGTGCCCGTTCGGTTAACGAAAACTAACTAATGGATCTTTGTGCAACAGAAATAAACCCGTTACACTTACAACGGTTGGTTAACTGAAATTAAACTCCGCCGTATTAATTGGCTTTTGTACAACCGGCCGTGTGAGTATTAAAGAAGAGACATACGTAGAGCAGGGAAATATTCTTGTAGCAAAGAACAGCTGATTGAATGGTAAAGCTGGAACTAGAGATTAGAAAGAGATCGATAGTGCAGAAGGATAGAGAATGAGAATCCTGAAGCAAAAGAAATAGGCTTTGTGGGAACAATGGGAGTTGTAAAAAACGTTCACGCTTCGGTATTTTTATGAATGAATTGAAGGATAACGCCTAGTTTCATTCAGAATTTTAATTGACTTCGAGAGAATGGCTTGTGGAAACGTTGGAATCAACAGGAATCTGGTTGGAATAATGAACGTAAAAAAATTCCATGGAGTCGAAATGTTATTGGATCAAAACATACAAAAACAGCATTCAAAAATAACAAAACTTGAGCTGCATGCTGTGTTTTAATGAGTTTTCACCCAATTAAAAATGCGGTTTTCCAGGAAAAATTCAAAATAATTTTTTTTCCATGATTGGTTTGGCATTCATCATTTTTTATGAGAGAATCCTCTAAAAGGCTCATCATTTTAAAACAGACCCCACAAACTTGATTACGGTACCACTGTTGATAAATCAACTTTCTGACAGTCATCTATTGTATTTTCCTAAATTTCCTACATCTAACGCTGTTACAGATCTCTATTCGATATTTCAATGAAACATATCAGAAAACAGAATATCCAGCTGGAATCTGTAATTAGAATTGGGAGAACTCTATGAATTATTTTAATTTCTCTAGAACAAAACTTGCTCATGAAGAAAAGGTCTACTTGTTTTTTATAGTGAACCTAAAACCGAACATTTAAAAATCAAAATAATTTTATTGCCAAACAAAAATCAACATGACAATGCACAAATAAACTTAAGTTATTAGGAAGATATAATCTTATTTCAAATGACAGAAAAAATTATGTTGACGACTACCCAGCAAGGATATCCTGACCGCTGGGAGTGAGCATCAGCTCATATTACTTCTAAAAATAAACTTTGACTAGATAGTACAAAAATTTTGATAAATTCTACATAATATAGTTTTACAGTTGAACTACTGTATAAGGAAATAGGAAAGGTTCGGAACCCACCTAAAACTGTAGGTCCAACTCATCAATCACCATCATCCAACTCATTACCCACGCACAGGTCTCAGACCTATGTGGGCTTCATCCTCAGAAAAAAATAGATTATCCAGGTAAAAAATTCGTTCTAGAGAGGTATTCGTTGATGAGAAGTCGTCTTGCCAAGATTGCAATCTCAAAAGGGAAAGGGACACCATAGAAATTCGTTACGTGAATGATCTTTAATTCTTTATAATAAATTAAAAGTATTAAGTCATATATTAATTATATCATTAAAGAAATCTAGATTTTCAATGCGACCCATCCAATTCGAATCCAAAGCTAGGTACTGACCGTTTAGGAATAAAGAATTCATAATGATTTCAGCTAATACTTCACATCAGATTCCGATAAAAAATCGTTTCCAAACCTATCGTATATTTCCAATTTTTCTGATACAGGTAAATCGTAAGTATATTGTGACAACAAGCGGCACCTTACGTTGGGCAGCAGTGTGGGCCGGGTCTATGGCACAGCGAACCCGGAGAGATGTAACATAATGATCAGTTAGACAGGTCTCCAACACCATGGGTTCAATGTGCTTATTATTGTGAACATTACCAAAAAAATGATCCAAACACGAGGGTGTTCCCTGAAATGGGACCCTTGTGCAACAGTTCACATAAGATATAAGCCCGTTTTAATTTAATAAATTCAAATATGATTCAGTGTGAGGGTTATGACTATTATTAAAAGTATCGATATTTATATCTCCTACCAATATAACATTTTTCCCCAAACTTATTTCCAAAAGCAACTCAGCCAAAGAATTTACAAAATCATGACAATTTTCATTTGGAGATCTGTAGGCACAAACAATTACCCACTCCTCCTCAAAAGCTTTCAACTTTACAATAAGACAACTAGCCCCAGATAATGTACATTCCCGCACAGTAACATAGTCATAATTATTTTTCAAATAAACTACTACACCCCCATTTCTATTTGTCTGGTTCATGGAATAGTATTGATTGAAACCAGGTATGTCACACCCAGATGGCCTAATACTTTGGTGACCCGTCTCAGATAAAACTATAATGTCAATGAGAGGCAATACATTAGCAAATTCCAAATAAAATTCGTCAAAATTTTTCCCAATAAACCTAATATTACTATGAATTATATCGAAATTTTCACTAGGTTGGTGAGAAATAATATTGTAATAATCAATAGAGTTTTTTAAACATAATGTTTCAATTTCATTATATTAGTCTAAATTTTCAAAAATGTCCATAATAAGTAGCAATCAATAATCATCAGCGAACAAATCACTCAGTACTTTAAATCTTAGAGAGGTCGACATCACTTTTTATCTGGATTACCGCTTTATTTTCGTCCTTCTTGATGAGAATGTTTCCATCGCGTACCCACACAAAGCGATATCCTTTTTCCCGAGCTATTTTTCTAGTTGTGTTCAACAGTTCAAGTGTAGAGGGGATCAAGTGTTCGTGAGCCATTACCCTACTACTAGGTAGATCAGTCGAAATTACTTTCGCAGAGATACCAGGTCCACTAGTGTCTTGCGAGGAAGCTCTTCTAAAATTTCCCAGCCACGACACCTTGTCCTGCCGACGCACGAATTTGATAACAATGGGTTTAATACTGTCCCTCCTACTAGGAAGCCGATGGGCTACACTAATGTATTTTGCAGTTATCGCACTCCCAATCGCCTTTGAAACTGAATTGAATACCTCATTTATACATTCATTTTTTGTCTCCGTGATACCGGTAAGTATATACCGGTAATCGTAAGTATATCACGTTTTCCTGGATCTGGCAAAGGCCTTTGATACAGTGTGCCATAATCGTCTAATTGATTGCCTCCATTGCCTCGGTCTTGGGGATGCGGCTCTGGGATGGTTTGGCAGTTATTTGAGGAACAGGCGGCAGTGTGTGAGAGTCAACAACGTTTTTAGTGATTATAAATATGTTAAAATGGGAATTCCACAGGAAACAGTAATTGGACCTTGTCTCTTCCTGATCTATATTAATGAGTTTTGTAACCTTAATTTAGTCAATGGGAAAATTTTATCTTTTGCGGACGATGCGGTTTTAATTTTTCAAGAGGAGGACTGGGCTAGCGCATATGACACAGCTGCAAGTGGACTTAAAAAAGTAAAAAAGTGGCTGGATATGAGAAAATTAACCCTTAATCTCACTAAAACAAAATACATTACTTTTTCTTTAAATATGCATAATCAGCCAGAAAATATGTCACTTGCTTTGCATTCTTCAGAGTGTTCTGAATGGCTAGGGTGTTCAACTAGCTGTAATAGAATAGAGAAAGTTGAAAGTATTCGATATCTTGGTGTGATGGTGGATCAGCATTTAAAGTGGGACGTACATTTGTCACAACTTGCTACGCGATCCAGAAAACTAATTTACCTATTCGTAAAGTTGCGTTCAGTATTGCCTGTTAAAGTCATGAGAATAGTGTATTATGCGCTGGCACAGTCCTTGCTTCAATATGGTATTGTGGGTTGGGGGAGTTCATATAAAAATGTTTTTAAACCAGTCCAAACTATACAGAACTCAATAATAAAAGTCATACTAAAAAAGAATAGAATGTTTTCAACTAAAGCGGTTTTTTCAGAATTTTCAGTTTTACCCATCCGACAGATATACTTGAAACACATCATATTATATTACAAGAAGTTTTCACTATTTCAATTCATAAATAGAACGGACTGTTCAATAACAAGACGGGAAGAGTCAGGTCTGGTTACTGTGCCTCGGTTTTTGACTACAGCCGGTCAGCGTAGCTTCCTCTACCTATCTCCATTATTTT
The DNA here is from genome assembly GCA_948455865.1 of Conomelus anceps. Taxonomy (NCBI): domain Eukaryota; kingdom Metazoa; phylum Arthropoda; class Insecta; order Hemiptera; family Delphacidae; genus Conomelus; species Conomelus anceps. The sequence continues at coordinate 15,999,578 of OX418221.1, forward strand.
TTAATACCCTCCCTAGCAATGTCAGAGGTGTAATCGCCCAAAAGAATTTTAGTTTGCATTTAAAAAAGTATCTTGTTGACTCTCATGGCTGGGATGGGGCCGAGCGATTCTGGAGTTCGATAGGATAAGATTTTAGTTATATTCTATCTATTATCTATGTATCAGTTCTACACAACTTATGTATGTCATTTTACACTCTTCATGTATAAACTTATTAATGACTCACCACATTTAAATTTTGTACTACTCTGTAAATATTCATTCAAGTATAAATTTTTTTCTCATCTGCACAATATTATATCTTACTCTCACATATTATAAATTACTTGCACAAAAATTTTATCTTGTTACTGATTTTTTTTTTATGTTAGAAGGATTTAGTTTTTAGTTAAGCCCAAGCACGGCTGCTCCTTCCCCAAGCTCGAGCTTGCTCTTTTGGGGAAGTAGTTCCTTATGTTTTAATTTGTATAATTGTGATTATTTCATTTTTGCTGTGTATTTTTAAAATGTATTTTATATTTTGTACGGTGTTAAAGGAATAAATAAATAAATAAATAAATAAATTATATGATCTTCTAGATTTATAAATCTTGAATCCAGCCTTTGTAGTATGACGAGTTACTCGTTGATCATCCTCTTCTTATACGATTGCACTTGACGCACATAGAAACGCAGGCTTTGGGACATGACGCAGGGTGACTTTACGTGAAACAGAATAGAAGCAAGGATAAAGTTCAATATTTACCACCATGTTCCACAAAATGCCCCACTCCTAAGTCACCATGCCCACGCTTCTAATTTGCACCGGGGCTTTTATTCTGTAGCTCTTTTTCAGTTTACAAACTATGCCAGCAAAAAATCAACCAAAAGGTGGAAAAACGATAGCCAACGACAGTGGAAAACGAAATTGAGTAGACGGTTGACATTAAACAACTAGACGAGGCTATTACCTTTCTGGTTTACTAGAAGTAGCAGCCAGTAACTGATAATGTCACGTGACGTGTTGACAAGATAACAAACAATAATTTTTGAGGCTACGTAGACGACAAAATTCGCTGCCAAATGGAATACTACACACAGTATTTTTATACGGTTGGTTATCTTTTACTGCGTCAACGAAATTTAGTTGGCCATGCAGGTTTCACTGATACTGAGTCAACAGTGGAAAATGACAGAGAAAACAGCTGGTGAAGAAAGAGAGGAAGACAATGGGAGAGATAGTGATATAGAGAAAGATAGAGTGATAAAAGGAAAGATGGAGTGATAGAGGGAGAGAAAGAAGAGAAATGTGAGTGGGAAATAAAGAAAGAGATATAAAGAAAAGGGAAAAGAGAAGATAAGAGGAAGACAAAAATGGAACGAGAAAGAGAGGAAGGAAGAAATAGACAGGTGAAACGGAGAGAGATTCAGTTTCAAATGACTTCATACGTGTAAATTTACAAGTAAGTTGAGAAGTTATTACATAATAGATCACGTATAAGTACTATTTTCTATAGACAACAAATTTTTCTATGAATAATGATTATTTTATAATTTATAACTAATGCTTTCAATACCAGGAGAAAATTACTGCAGTTCTATTTCCACTTGGCAGCTAAGAAATCTGTAATTGATTATGCATAATGTTTTTAATTACATATAATTTTTGAAAATAAAGCTTGAGTTTCAATATAATTATTGATAATGAACAATAAGAGGAAGCTGTCACAGCCACATTTATTAAAAATATAGAGATAGGTACTAGTTTACTGTTTAGTATCCATTATCAATCCTAAACAGACTAAAACTAAAGAACAGAGCAGCTTAATATACCAAACACGGAATGATTTTATTGGCTAAGGGATAGGCTGGCCTTCATTCACGGTTTCTGATTGGCTGAAGGTCATAACAAGTCACGCCCACTAGTGGGAGGAGCAACAAGCAAAAATAAAAATCAAATCAAGAACTAAAAGCCGTGAATATCTAGAAAGTAACAAAGAAGATCAATACACGAGTAAATTGGGATAGAATTGAATCATTTTTAAATTAGAAAGTTAAAGCTCACTGAAATGCAGTCAAGGTTAACCGAGAAATAAACAAAAGTTCCGTTATTAAAATGCAGATCAGAATTATGATAAAACCAATTCTGGCCTGCATTTTAATAACGGAACTTTTGTTTCATTCTCGCTTAACCTTGACTGCATTTCAGTGAGCTTAAACTTTCTAATTTCTGAGAAATAATCTCTGTTTTTTTTTTCTCCTTATAATATTAAAATATAAGTACTAGTAGTTCTGTGAACAGTAGACCTCACTCGCTCAACACTCACACATAAGGGGATGACATTTTCGAAAAAAGTTGAAGAGCGTTTTCAACTCGATTTTAATTCCTTAATCTTTTATTGAGGACGGAAACTGCAAAAATAAATATTTGAAAAGACCAAAGTTTATGACGCTGCCTAGAAATCACCCCTCGTTTGAGAGACAGTGAGAAAAATGAAGGGTTCTCATGCATTTTTAGCAGCTTTTAATATCAATAAATCTCCAATAATAAAAAACAGAAATTATTCATCAAATAAATGATGAATTTATTTATTTACTTTTTCTCATCCATCTTCCATTTTCCGGTCCTTCGTTGTTTTATTAATCACCACCTCTTAATGAAGAAACATTTCAAATTTAAACCCACGCCTATAAGGGTAGAAGCTAGGTTTTTGATTTTATTATTCGCCACCTCCCGCTGAGGCAGCATATCAAATTTCTAGCTGCATTGGTTAACAGATGTCATCATCCTGGCATAATTACATTTCATCATACCCAGTCATATGTTTCCTACATATTGCAAGGCTCTGACTGTATGGTAGCCTACATGCAAAGTGCAAAGTCTTTTGCTGTTGAAAGACAGCGTAAATAACGCCGCTAAGGGGCCTGCCATATGATTAAAAACTGTTGACTTCTATCAGCTGTTCCTCTAAGCTGTTTGGCCGGCAAGTTCAGTAGGTTAGGTCTATAAAATGGATTAATCTCTATATATAAAAATGAATGTCTGTCTGTATGTATGTATGTATGTATGTATGTATGTTCCCTATAGACTTCAAAACTACTTGACAGATCGGCATGAAACTTTGGGAATATGTTGTGTGAATATTGGGGATGGTTTCTGACCATAAATTTTAATAGGGGAGCTAATAATAATTATTAATTAATTAATTTTATAGACCTAACCTACTGAACTTGCCGGCCAAACAGCTGATAGGAACAGCTGATAGAAGCCAACAGTTTTTAATCATATGGCAGGCCCCTTAGCGGCGTTATTTACGCTGTCTTTGAACAGCAAACGACTTTGCACTTTGCATGTAGGCTACTGTGCAGTCGGAGCCTTGCAATATGTAGGAAACATTATGACTGGGTATGATGAAATGTAATTATGCCAGGTTGATGACATCTGTTAACCAATGCAGCTAGAAATTTGAAATGCGGCCTCAGCGGGAGGTGGCGAATACTAAAATAAAAAACCTAGCTTCTACCCTTATAGTCATAGGAGGTTTAAATTTGAAATGTTTCTTCATTCAGAGGTGGTGATTAAGAAAACAACGAAGCCTCTATGATCAGCTGGAAGAGCCCTAGGACTAATTTCTTTCCTAATTTTAAATGTAACCTCAGCGGGAGGTGGCGAATAATAAAATCAAGGAGAATTTTTATGAGAACGCAGCAACGTGCGTCGAGCCAGCTAGTTAATAATAATTATTAGCTCCCCTATTAAAATTTAAAAAAAAATATATATACATCGCTGGGCCTAGGAATAAGGAACATCCATTTGAAAAATCATAGCAATTGGTCTAGGCGTTCGTCTGTAATCGTGAGACAGACAGAGAGACAGAGGAAATGCCGATCGTCTTAAAGGGTAGACCTCACTATCGTTCGGTCAATAATATAATAATGAAAATATAATATTAAATAGGGAAGTGATAGCCGCGAGCCGTAGCAGGTATCTGTTCAATCAGATAGAGATAAGCTGCGTTCTCGTTGGTCATGTTTGTAACGTTGACCGATTACATTGGCCAGCAAAAAAGACACGTTCTCTGCTTTATAATCACTTCCCGGTGGTTCGGAAGCCACCTAAAACTGTAGGTCCAACTCATCAATGACCATCATCCAACTCATTACCCACGCACAGGTCTCAGACCTATGTGGGCTTCATCCTCAAAAAAAAAGTGAATATGTTTCTTCGTTGTAATATTTGTGAAAATTGGAACCTGCTAAACACGTATGTGTTTAGCAGGACCCTACAATGTTTGAAAAAATTTTGTAAATAAATTTGATTGATTTGGTTGATTCCATGAAGATGAACTACGGAAATTGACACTGAATTATACTATAAAAATTAAAAACATGGACATCAGAGGCTATGCTTATGGAAGGCGTAATAGCTATTTGTGTAACTAGACTTTAAAATAGCGTTTTTCTGCATCGAGAGAAACAGTTTCTTCTCAGAGAGAAAAAAGTTTCTTGAGTGCAGAAACAATATTTGCGCTCGTATTACACATTAAATATTTCCTACAGTAATGTATAAAGTAATTTAAACAGAACAAAACAGGACATACATAACCTGACAATTCCTCACAACACATATCTTCGAATCAAATCGATTTCATCAACAACAACTACAACAACTATTCACAGCTGAAGCAGAGCAGCCAACCTATTTTTGAATGCAGAATAGGGAACCTGCGTATTACATGCTCACTATTTTGTGTTGTTAGGTTGCAAATCTGGAGTGCGGAAAAGTACTTTCCCGCACTGGTGCAGGAATAGACTATTTTGCGTGCTACAGTTAGTGCAAAAATAGGCACTTTTTCGGGTCACTGTAGGAAAAAGTACTTTTTTATCAATCGCTGGATGGAAAAATAAAGAGAAAAAAGGAAAGATGCAGAAGAGCAGAAAGAAAGAGAAAAGTGGAGGTAGAAAGAAATAAAATATGTTTGTGTGACAGAGCTCACTTAGCAGTTTATCTAATGGATAGAAAAAGGCGTGCCCAAATAATGTCAGTAAATAGCTACCTGCAATTGTAGTAACAAGGGCGTAAACCTAATTCTTTTATTTAGGTTTTTTACTATGTGTGTGTGTGTGAATCACTTTTGGCTATCGCTGAATAGAACAGTTTTTAATATCTCGGAGGCCGTGGCCTGGGACATGGGAACAGGGCCTACAACGGAAATACACGCGGTCTCTTCTCTGTGTGGAGTATAGTGTAAGGGCAGTAGCGCCCGCATCATGCGAGTGTCACGTGATATTTTTGAAACAATGCGAATTTCGGAGGATACGTGCGGGCTGCCGTGGGGGGGGGAGTACACCTGAAACTTTTTTGTCTCTCGGCGACAAAAATGTACAGTAGACAACTGAACTTACTATACTCTAACAAAGAAGCCTGTGGGCTGTGACAATCGCCGTGAGGATGGTTATTTGCCTTGATGCTTTGTGACGTCAAATTGAGCTTTGAGGTGAAACGAAATCTTTTTATATTATAAAAATTACATTATATTATATTTATAATATTATATTAATAAACAAAATTATATTATATTATAACAGCACATAATTTGCATGCCTAACCCTGAGGGACAAGAAGTTGGATACTTTTTCAACTATTCTTTCTCTCTTACCTAAAATAGAAGAATTTCGACGTAATTTCAAAGATGATGAGCTTTGATAATACCACTTTTTCTAAGCGATTTTATGAACCTATTTTCGGCATATGAATGTACTTCACAGTATAATTTTGAACTTGCAGCAATAGAATCTTGCACAGTCAGTCAGAATCATTCGCACTTTTATTGCATCAAGCTCAAACTTGTGTTTCAATCAACACTTCATGTGGTGAAAATAAAAGACAAACCGATCAAAACTGGTCCCAGGACTGTGTTGCCGGGATCAACATTTTCAGGAGAAACGAAGATAGTTTGCACAAATTAGCTTATAATTCTCCAGATTTTTAGATAAGTATGGGTCTTATACGGTCCAAACCGTATGGGTCTTTCGTAGAATTGAAAATTTTAATTTTAGAAATATTAGTTATATTAATTATTGAAATACCCACAGCTTTCCTTGCCCATGTTTCACTATGATTTTTATGGGATTAGATTAGATTAGCATTCTTTATTCATATAAATGTACAAATGTTGCAAAAGACTAGTAAAAACCAAAATTATGAACATTAAACTATGTACAGATACTATAAAGCTTAGATGATGCTATTTTTTATAGTACTAGAACTGATGTACAATGATATTTGTATGATCTTGATGACATAAACTACGGTGATGGCAATCTAAGTGATGCAATTACGTGAAATGGCGAAGTTTGGACAAAGATTCGTCCATTCCTGATACTTAACCAGTATAGTTTAAGAGAGAGTTGATCTATTTGCATTTATTCGTAGTTATTAGTGTGTCAGTATGGAAGGAGTTTATTTTATTATAACTTAAAAGTAGCAGGTTTGTAATTAAAACTGAAACTCAGAAATATATATTTATAATGTTAATTCCTCTCTAATAATAAGAATAAATGAATATCTGCTACTTCCTATATTAAAAAATTTGATGGATAAATAAATATGGAGAGATTGAGAGTTATAACTCAATTTAAATTCATAGTTCAAATGGAAGATAACTACCTACAATTGAAACTTAGATTAAATAAAAAAGAGTAATCGAAATAATTATGACAAACATAAAATGATTAAAACATTGAAAAAACTTGACGTAATGTCTGTACAGCCCAAAAGCCCAAAATAATTCGAATTGAACAATTAAAACCAAGTTCACAATTTTGTCCACTTTATCACATTTGTCTGACCTATTAATCTGACCTCGTATTACCGTGGTTGTAATTCACTCAAAATCGATACGCTCGTGTCCCAACTTCGTCTCTGCTGTAACTGGGAGATATCTTAGGGTCAGGCTGGCCAATCAGTGAAATTGTACTTGACTCTTAGTGGTTCAGGGGGAGGGCGGTTGGAAAGGGAAACTAGGGGTTCAAGAAGTTTAAGAGATTAACAGTGACAGTCAAACGCAGCGCGCAAAGAGGTTTGCCTTTCCAGCCTCTTGTGGCTTTCCAAAGAAGTTAGGGAAGATCGAGGGTGGTTGGGGTAACTGAGGGTTCGGTCAAATTCTACCAGATGTCTTGTGGGTGTAGTGGTGGGAGGGGGGGTGCCTGGACTTGCCAAAGACTTCTGGACAAGCTTGATGTTTGAAGAGCCGTCAAGCCCTGTGAGCGGTCCAAGGCTCACAGTAGTTGTTCATCTGCAAAGTGGCTCAATTCAGATAGAGTTCTCTCTCACTCTCTCTCCCTCACACACACACCCACAAAAGCTTGAAAATCTTTTCGAGGTCCCTCTTATTCTATTATACTCCCTGTAATACTCTGTCTTGGCCAATACAGATACTCTGTATTGTGGAAAGGTCCACAATATTTGAGGGATAGGTTTACTCTTCTTGCAAACGTTCATTCTAGGGTCACACGGCAACATGAAGTCATCCTTCAGATTTCAAATTAACATGTACAATCAGTCGTCCTTCACTGCTACTGCCTCAAGACTTTGGAACCTCTTACCATTGAATATTATATTTTCACATTCTTATAAAACATTAAAGTACAGACTTTTCAATTTTTGAATGAGGAGCTATAATTTTTTCAAGGCCAATTCAATTTTGCATCGGTAGTTCATGTATACAAGTTTTATTATTTGGTTTTTTATGCTCTATATATCTGTTTTATTTTAATTTAACTTTATTATTATTTGTATATTTAATTTGTATCTGTCACCATAGGTGACAAGCCTAGTGGCAATTAGCAAATAAATATCTATCTATCTCACTCAACATGCTTTCCCGTAACCGAGTATCTCCTCTAGTCTCATATTACTCTCTTCCCACAGTACAAAATTTAGCATACATTTTTTTCTTCTGCCTTTCAGAGTCTAGGAATTTCTGAACCTCATATCCTTCTGCAAATTTTTCTTGGAAGTGTGATACCTGCTCTAAAATAAAATAAATTATCCAAGATTTATAAATTTTCTCCTTTTTAGCACCTTCCCTTCAAATGTCATCACCCATTTATTTTTGGTTGAAATTTTTTTCTGAGAATGAAGCCCACATAGGTCTGAGACTTGTACGTGGGTAATGAGTTGGATGATAGTGATTGATGAGTTGGACCTGCAGTTTTAAGTGGGTTCCGAACCACCGGGAAGTTATTTGAAGTAATTGAATTGAATTTATTCAGAAATAAAAAACACTTTACAATTTTGAACTGAGGATATGGAATAACATATAATAAAAACAAGATACTATAAATATAATCTAGAATAGGAAAATAACAAGCATATAAAAATAATCGCACATATGGACTCTAGGGTCTGTAACTGGGTCGATGGTTAGAGTAATCGATCAATGACATAACAATACATTCGCTATTGAATTATTATATCAACAAACAATAAATATAACATTAAGTAATTGCCCGATGAAAGAGCATTGCCCATTTGGAAAATAAATTTTTTTTTTTTAGTCAACTTGTAATCCTGACACAGATTCAATAGCTTCTTAAATATGAGTGTAGTACAAAATGAGTGCGAAATATATCCTTCAAAACAACGCTATCTGTCAGTCTCATCTGTCAATCTAGTCTCAGATTAGACCCTTTTAGTAACTGAGTACATCCAATATTTGAGTAAACAATGAGTGAAACAATGTAAACAATGAGTAAACAATGGTTGAGTAAACTAATATTTATCAATTTTGTTGAATAACATAGAAGGATTGGGCGCAAATGTGCCACTTTTTGATATTTATGCAAAGTTCCCTGGGCGCATCGTTCCCACATTCCACTCGAGACATACGATTATAAATAGGTTAGTGACCCAATGAGGTAGTAAGAAGGAGGGGGTAGGAGGATAAGGTGAGGAGTGGGAGGAGAAGAAGGTGGCGAAAAGGAGGAGAAATAGGTTATGGTGAGGAGCAGGAGGAGAAGGTCGAGGAAAGGAGGAGAAAGAGGATAAGGTGAGGAGCGGGAGGAGAAGGTCGAGGAAAGGAGGAGAAAGAGGATAAGGTGAGGAGCGGGAGGAGAAGGTGGAGGAAAGGAAGAGAAAGAGGATAAGGTGAGGAGCGGGAGGAGAAGGTGGAGGAAAGGAGGAGAAAGAGGATAAGGTGAGGAGCGGGAGGAGAAGGTCGAGGAAAGGAGGAGAAAGAGGATAAGGTGAGGAGCGGAAGGAGAAGGTGGAGGAAAGGGGGAGGAAAGGAGGAGGAAAGGAGGAGAAAGAGGATAAGTTGAGGAGCGGGAGGAGAAGGTGGAGGAAAGGAGGAGAAAGAGGATAAGGTGAGGAGCGGGAGGAGAAGGTGGAGGAAAGGAGGAGAAAGAGGATAAGGTGAGGAGCGGGAGGAGAAGGTGGAGGAAAGGAGGAGAAAGAGGATAAGGTGAGGAGCGGGAGGAGAAGTTCGAGGAAAGGAGGAGAAAGAGGATAAGGTGAGGAGCGGGAGGAGAAGGTCGAGGAAAGGAGGAGGAAAGGAGGAGAAAGAGGATAAGTTGAGGAGCGGGAGGAAAAGGTGGAGGAAAGGAGGAGAAAGAGGATAAGGTGAGGAGCGGGAGGAGAAGGTTGAGGAAAGGAGGAGAAAGAGGATAAGGTGAGGAGTGGGAGGAGAAGAAGTTGGCGAAAAGGAGGAGAAATAGGTTATGGTGAGGAGCGGGAGGAGAAGGTGGAGGAAAGGAGGAGAAAGAGGATAAGGTGAGGAGCGGGAGGAGAAGGTGGAGGAAAGGAGGAGAAAGAGGATAAGGTGAGGAGCGGGAGGAGAAGGTCGAGGAAAGGAGGAGAAAAGGAGGAGGAAAGGAGGAGAAAGAGGATAAGTTGAGGAGCGGGAGGAGAAGGTGGAGGAAAGGAGGAGAAAGAGGATAAGGTGAGCAGCGGGAGGATAAGAAGATGGTGGAAAGAAGGAGAAAGAGGAGGGCATCCCATGGGAGAATCTGACCGAAAGCAAACAAAAGCAAGTTTTGTTTAAATACATATTAGAATGATAATGGTAGAAGGAAAGCAAGGGCAGACCTAAAGTAATTTTTTCTTACTTTTCTTTCTCTTTTTCTTCTCCATCTTTATCTTATCATTTATCTTCTTTATCCCATTTTGCTCACACCTCACCACTCTTCCAACACTTTCCATAATCATTAACATGATTCCTGCTCCTCCTTTTCGTTCTTCTCTTCTTATCCTTATTTTTCTCCTTTCTCGTCGTAATCCTTTTTCGTCCTGACAGTACTCATTCTGTTTTTTCAACTATTTTTCATCAGATATTCTCAACTAAACAGGTTAACGAGACTTTGAAAACTTACAAGTAGTTGTGTGAGAATAAGTCAGCGCTAACCTGCTTGGCAAACATAAACTCAATAACAATGATGGGAAAATTCCACCTCTTCACCTTCATACCACCAGTTCTGCTAGCTAACCATTATTAATTAGAATGGGAGTACTGGAGTCTGAAAAGCCTGAGTTACGAGTCTAAGTAATGAGAGGTTTTTATTGATAGCAGACTCCTATCAAGGTTATACCATTGAATAGAATTGACATTCTGTCCTTTTTTTGGTTACATAAGTCACAGGTACAGTATCGCAACCATAGAACGTGAATCATAAGTTAAAATTATTGAAAAAGACAAGGCTATAAAATTTGTTAATTACTTTGAAAATCTCGTTAATTCAACCCAGTTTTGAATGGAATCCAAAACACAACTTATACTATTAACATAATTAATAATAGGCTAGGAAGTGATTGCCGTGAACCGTACGAAGCTGGTATTTGTTCAATCAGATAGAGATAAGCTGGGCTCTCTTTGTAAGGGTGACGGATTAGATTAACCAGCAAAGACGACACTGTTCTCTGCTGTGAAATCACTTCCCGGTGGTTCGGAACCTACCTAAAACTGTAGGACCAACTTATCAATCGCCATCATCCAACTTATTACCCACGCACAGGTGTCAGATCTATATGGGCTTCATCCAAAAAAATGTATTAGATTTATTGATGATGGTGACTTTTGAGTTGTTTAGAGAAAATCTTTCCAAGAAATTACCCTCGCCCAGGTCTCAGGTTTCATCCTCAAAAAAAAAAACAAAAAAAAAATGCCAATTAGTAACTTCGATACTGGATTGTAACCAAAATGAAATAAAATATGAATAAATATGACATTTTAATCCAATCAACAAAGTTTTGGTTTCTCTCGTTAAAATTTTATGAAGAATGCAGCAGAATAGGCTGGCTGGAAGCCTGTTCTATTTTCACATTCGATGATTGTATTAATAAATTCTTAATGAGCAAATAAATAAAATCATTCAATTTGGGAAGAGAAGATAATTCTAAAAACATATTTCATCAATACCATCACAGAGTATATGAATAAAACGAGGTATTCTAAAAATGAATGTTCTATTTATCTGTGATATTATCATGCAATAGACTAAATTGAAAAAGCAATAAAAGAAAGATACAGGTTTATCTAGTATACTGGTAGAGGCATGTCGAAACTCATTAGCGTCTGGAGAAAAATTTCTAGTGCTCTACATACCGTAGTACAAAACTCTCAACTCTTGCTGAATGAAGTAAACAAGCTAAACTCTTGAAGCGAATCGATATTACTCAACGCCATTAGTGTCTCCGTATGGATAGATATTTCTCTCTTCAAATTTGTTATTCATTTATTACAATTACACTAGGCCTAAACACTATCAAGTAAAGATACAACAGGCATAGCCCACTACTGCTTTCTTTACAAATTTTGTACAAGAAAATACACATTTTAGGTTATATTGAAGTTCAACTAGAAATTTCACTTGAAAGTACAATTACTAATTCTTTTAAAACAAGAATATTAATTTGAAAGTTCACTTTGGAGACGAAACACTAACAGTTCAATAGTTCAAAGAAAGCGGATACAATTTTGAATTTTGTTCCAGATTTCAGAGCCGAAAATGTACACAAGTCATTTCAATCACATGTTTTTACAAGGTTATCAAATGTATTTCCATCTTTACATTTCACCAATAATATTCAAATGATGTGATTAAAATCAATTCCAAGACCTGCACAAGTCCTGGAATATCTTGTATTCCTGCACTTGATACATGCCACAGTTGTTTAAACTGTTCTAGTTATTCCAGCTCAGAACTCACTCATCCACTTCGATAACTTCTGCAAAACTTTCAACCTCTAGCTCCAAACAATATCAATCAAGTTCTAGAATAACTAGTATTCAATGAATAGAGTAGCCGCTGTTCAGGTATAGATGTAACTAGTATTCCTTAATGAAACCAGGTAACAGTTACTGAGAGCAATCTGAACTGTGATTGGTTGAGATAATTGGGAAGGTTAGGGAGTGAACGGCTGATGAGTCAAATAACTAACTGAATTAAGTTATAGCAATAGAACCCGACATAGAGTGAGAGAGAGTGGAAGAATAAGTTAAGCTGTCTCCTTCAAGTTTTGCTCGTTCTAAAGCTGTCCAATGTTCATACAATCTATTCATACTCCAACCAGTTTGTATAATCGCGACCTTGAAAGCGGTATCTTCTTACTTTGTTTAGCTAGATGAAAGACGAGCCGTACAAATTTAAAAGCCACAGAAAAAATACCGGAAAAAAGAAAAATGACCAATTTAAAAGCTATTTTTGGAATCCCAGTACACGAAGAGAGTTCCAGTGTAGTTGGTGTTATTCTAGTTTCCTGACCACATCTTTCCTCCCTCCTAATATCCCTCTTCCTTTCCCCCTTCCAATGCCCTTATCCAGTTCCAACCTTCTGCTTTCCTTAGACAATCGTGGGAATAATTTAGGGAAGGAACGAAAAAGGGGAGTATGACTGAGAGCACAACGTATTTTACAACCAGGATTCCTAGTTTGAATATATTCTCAACAGAACTAGAAACCAGAAATTTTCCATGAAAAGAAGCCTGTTGAAATTCTAACTTATCTAAACAGTTCATGAATATTTCTACATAACGTAATTCAAATTAATCTCCAATTAATTGAATAGCAAAAGGGTAGCGAAAGGGAATTGTATTGGCGGGGCGCTTAGCGCAGTTGGTTGAGTAACTTCAACTTGCTGTCGCTTCAGCGGTTGTGGGTTTAAATCCCGCTCCTCCGTCTGGCATCTGTGTGTTATCATTCACCTCATTACCCACGCACAAGTCTTGGACTCTGTGGGCATCATCAGCAATAAAAAAATATTAAATATTATATGTTTGCAGCTAACGAAATTATTAAGGACACGATACGGCCTTACTGAAATCGTGCTGTTGTCCGTCTGTCTGTACAGGTTCTAACTCTTGGAAGGATGATTTAAGACTCTTAAAACTTCATATATAGCTTCTCTTGGGCTAACACTACAAAAATCAAACTGTATACGCCTCCGCCATGATATATGTGACAATATAATAAATATTTCATCTTTCAAAACAACATCCTACAATTTTGTCATTGATTTGGCAAAATTGTCGTAGTCCAGGTGAGATCCCTATTGATTTTGGGCTTTAGGGGTAAAATATAAAAATAAAAAGTGGTTTACCCGTGCTTTGCAACGGGATTCACGGTAGATTTTTTTCAATTAAACATGACTGTGATTTATTAGGATTTCAATAGCCAATGCAAAACAATCCAAAAAAGGAATTTGAAGCTGCAATAAATATTTTTAAAATTGATAATTTTTAAAAGTTTGTAAAGAAATCAGTAGTGGGCTATGCCTGTTGTATCTTTACTTATGTTTTTTGTTATAAATGAATTAATATTGATGCGTAACAGATGTGCCGCTTTGACTTGTGACTTGAAAGCTTATTTACAACAGTGGCATATCAGCTGTTCTATGAGGATGCTGCCGTAGAACGCGGCTCGACCAATATAATAGTAGTTTATGCAAAGATTTTATTTTGACCCTTATTAAGCGAGTTAGATGTAAGTTGTTATAACACTCGCATTCGCTCGTGTTATAAAATTAATATCTCAAGAGTGCTTTAATGGCCAAATAAAATCGTTGCATACACTATTTTATCTACGACCACTAGTATACATTTAATTTAAACAATTTCATTTTACCTGTGACTGTCAGAAATACCTAACCTCTCATCTCAAATACGAGAAGTTATAGTAGATTGTTAGGTTAAAACAGCTGGTGTAGCAGTTTCATCAAATCAGCTGATAGTTTCACAATATTGAATTACGATATTGATTCCATCAAAAATGCTTCTGATTGGTCCAGAACCCGTGTTATAATGTAGAACCTGTACTATAATGAGCTCATTATGCAACGGGTTTCAAAAAGCATTTCGAAAAGACAGCTGTTTTGGCATCAATTGTGAAACTGTAATGTATACATTATGACATGGTTGTAGATAAATAACGTTTTATCAATGCCCTGTATTCAAATATAATTCATCATCAGCTGTTTACTATGTGACGCGCAAAAGCACATGTCACCTGTGCCTAATTTTTTAAGTGGACTTTAAGACCAGAGTAAAGTGACTTCATAGAGACATCGCCTTTAGTCGCCCTAATATTGTCTCCAATTTATATTTGATTGCATATCTACATAGGCTAAATATTAGTTACATACTGTAAACATTATTGTTGTAGATATCCATTTTTCATGAACTATTCATATGTATACACTTGCTGTGCAGAACTGACCTTTTTTTGAGTCGTGGCGGACGCGTTTCGAGCTATGTCGTTCTTCTTCGGCGCTTGGTTGCAGACTGAATGGCAGTCAGTCAGACTCAAAAAAAGGTCAGTTCTGCACAGCAAGTGTATACATATGAATAGTTATTGTAACATTAATATGATTTCTACATGACTGCATGGCTCCGACTACACGGTACGCATGTACCGCTTCTTCACCAACCGAACACGTCTGCCGAACGTTGTTGGCGAATACAAAAAACGGACAAACATTAATCATATGGGTCACCGAACATGTTCGTGATTTCGATTGAGATGTTCGGTCTGTGATCGAACAGTGACGACCAACAACAGGTTCCCGCCACTACTCCCATCACACCGATCATAATGTTCGAGAAGGCGTCCACACCAAACCAACACCAAACAATCTTCGGCGACATCAGATAATTCCAGCGAATACTGTTCGCCGAGCACGTTCGGTTAGTGGAGACGCGGCTTTAGCCTTTGCTTTCCCGTCAGCGTAGCCTATAATAAAATCAACATTGACTGTGAAGAGATAGATTGATCTCAGTCACTGTAGACTGTACTGTGAAGTATAAGTATTTGGAGAAATTGCGGATTGGCCGAATTATCCAGAATCGAGACGTCCAATGGCCACACTGTCTATAATATATACTCACTGTAACTTGAGTGGCTCTGAGGAACACAATTTGAATTGAATGGATCCAGAAAAATTGAGCATTTTTTTAAAAACTGAACAATAAACAAAATAAGTGCAGATAATAAAATCATGAATTTGATTGTGTAGGTAGCCAACCTTGGTAAAAGCATTTCTGTAATCTTAAAATACTAGTCATCACCTAAATTTTAATGGTCATTGCAAATCTTACTCTTCTTTAAGAATGTTTTTCAGTGTGTTAGTGTAAATAGAAAATGAAGTTAGTAAATGAGTAGAATCATGAAAGAGTAATACTAAGTTATAACGTGAAATTACAGTATTATTCATGAAAGGATAGTAATTATGGTATTGCTAGCCCCTTCCAAGAAAACTTCTCAGTATCTTAATAGTCTTATAGTAGTGTAAACTATAATGAAGTAGTACGCCTATAATGATGGTGAACAGTGAAATGTAGGGATGGTGTTAGGGTTGTTTTGTCTCGAACGAATTGTCGGTTTGAAGGGGGGAGGTGTGCTTCTAAGGGGTGGGGTGAGGGGTAGAAAATTGGCTGACATTACATTGGTGGAAATGGCATTGGTCCAGAATAGCTGCTGGCAGACTAAGTTCGGATTAAGCGACGGGCCGGATTAGGCGCTTCATTTCAAAAGATAATTATACTTTATTAGAGTCTCGATAGAGGCGACAAGACGTGACCCCCGACCCACGGCCCACCACATTCTGCGAGGGTTGCCACCCATAATAATTCCAGCTTAGAGCTCTGTGCAACATAAGTGTGCAAACTAGCACACTGTACTTGTATTAACCCGCTGACATCCATTTCTTGTGCTGTCAGTGATTGTGCTTTATATATGACAGAGAGATGTCCATGTTTCTCAATGATATAGTCATTGATCAATGAAAATAGCTGTGGATGCCACGAGATAGATTAATACTACCATTTTTTTGATTCTTACCCCCAGTCGCACAAACGTCCTATCATAGTGATGATTCATTATCCGTTCCTCTTTTATACCATCACATCATCAAAGAAGTTAAGTTCTAAGCTGTCTGATAAGCCAAAAGTCCTGGGTTCGATCCCAGTTGAGTACAAGATATTTTTCTCGAGCCACTCCCGTGTGCACACATCTCCAACACGACAGCCTACTGTATTGAGCAAGATAGCTACTCTGTGTACGCGTTGAATTGTTGTTTGTTGGTAATTACGGAAGCGCGTTGTACATTGTCTATACTAAAGTGTCGTGGTCGGATGAATGTACATATGTGAACGGTTCAAATTTTTATGTCGTTGGCGACCAAATGTCGTTGTCGTTTAAACGGCCAGTCGTGCAAGTGTGAAACAAGCCAGAGTAGCTATCTTGCACAATACAGTAGACTGTCATGTCGGAGATGTGTGCACAGTTCCAGTAGCTCACTGCGACCTCTAGTCGTTCGTACGACACCGACAGTCGGCACGACTCGAGGGATGTCGTGGCTCCCTCGGCACTAGCACGACAGTCGTGAGTATCGACGACATTTGTCGGCCTAGTGTGAAGAAGCAGATATCCCTCTTTGCCCTTTAGTCGTATGAACGACACACGACATGTCGTTGTAATGTGAAGCGAGCCTTACCGAGCATTGAATCGAGCCGGTAAACGTCTGTTTACAGAAAGAACAGCTGATTTTCATTACCACATCCATTTTCAATGCGTTAATGGATATTATCGTATTCCAGCTGTTTCAGTATTTGAAAAAACAAACAGCTGATCTCAGAAGAATTTTTAGTATTCTACTACTGTGATGGATTTTGAGGTTATGTTTGATGATTCTTGTACTTGCTCAAAGTCTATTTTCATTATACTTTGAACTAGTATGACAATGAATGAACTGAGCTGACAACAGCTGTTTTCGATTTCTATAAACATCTGTTTAACACATTGATTCGTTGACTGGTAAACTGTCCATAACCTAAAAGTATGACAAAAAAACTATCATGCGTTACAAGCAGCAATAAACAGCGTTGAAGAGCCTCAAACAAAAATGGTATTCAGTTAAGCTTCCGTCGCATGGCAAGTGGGAAAGAAAACGCAAATATTGAGAGCATAACTGCGCATAGTGGTGTTGACTGAAAACGAGCGCGATTTCCGAATGCTGCTGGTGATGGTGATATTATTGATAAGCAGCAGTAGCAGCATTTCGTCTTATTTTCGCTGCCGCGTTCCTCAAATAACAGCACAAACGCTGATTGTATTCAATATTGATTCGGCTGCTTTAGAGAGCTGTGAGAACCTGGAAACACGTATTTTCTCTTGCCATGTGCTCGGCTCGCGCTTCTCTCTGCTAAGCTGTCTCTACACGACGTATCTTTTCCATTTTGTCATTCTCGTACCGCTTCCACCCATCACATTCTCTTCTTTTCTCTCGTTCACTCTATCTTTATCTTTCACGTTGTGTTCATTTGGCAGCCGACACACTGCTTGCAAGCATAGCGAGCGATCAGTTGCAAATGTCTTTGGAACACATCGCGGATTCCCCGAGGATATCGGAAAGCAAGATTGAAGCAAAATACAGTTGCCAGCAAAGTATTCTTCTTGTTTTCCTTTTTTCTTCTTCATCTTCTTTTTCTTCTTTTTTATACTAGTACTCTTTTATACTACTCATTGTCACAGATATTTTATGACCTGGCAACATATATTAAATAAAAATCAATCAACCTCCCACTTCTGTTTCTTCTGATTTTTCTTCTCCTCCTCCTCTTCCGCCTCCTCCTTTATCTTCTTTTTCTTCTTTTTCGTTATCTTCTCTTTTTCTTCTTCTTCTTCTTCTTCTTCTTCTTCTTCTTCTTCTTCTTCTCCTCCTCCTCCTCCTCCTTCTTGTTACAAGCAGTTTGTTATAAGCAAAAAAGGTCGTTGTAGTTGATTTGGTGGGAAATGTGGGAAACGTGACGGCTATTTTCTCCAAAGTAAGTTCACGAAAACACCTTCATATAAAATTAATAAAATAGATTAGACACTTTCATATCCAATAAAATTAAACTACGAGAAAGTCAAGATGCCAAGTCAAGAAACGTAGTTTCTACGTGAAAAAGAAATTAAAATTAAATGGAAATTCAAGATTTCATTTTGCATTGTTCAAAAAAATTGAATTTATCTTCAATTTCTCATACTCACTTACAGAAGAACTTGAAAAAATTGATGAATTTGATGAACATACCTGTAACAATGAAAGAAACAATAATTATTATCTATCTGATAAATGCCCATTTTGTATTCTAATTTTTATTTTTGAACTATAATCTTTATCCAGTTTTTTCAACAAATAATTCAATCTATTTTAAAAATAGATCAAAGTCGAACAAAATTAAAAATTGAAATTTTTTAATTAACACGATTAAAATATTTCAGGTTCCAAGCTCCTAGTACTATTGAGCGTCACCACTGAAAAACGATAAATTCTATCAACCCTTAGTCAAAATATTCATGTCTTGAACGTGATATCTTTCTCGCAAACAGGACTTTCCTCAATCGTCATCTAATTCCTCCTCTATTTCCAATCATCGATTCTTTCTTTCCCTCCAACCACCCATACTTCCCCAACACATCTCATCCCTCTCTTTCACTCTGTCTCCCTTCTAAATCAGCGTACCAAAATCAACTTTGGAGCCTCTTACCATTGAATATTGTATTTTCAACTTCTTATAAAACATTTAAATACAGACTTTCATTTTTTTTCTAAGAGGAGCTATAATTTTTTCAAGGCTAATTCAAGCTTTGCAGCAGTAGTTTATGTACACAAAAAGTTTTATTATTTTGTTTTTTATGTATCTGTTTTATTTCTATTATTATTTTTATATGCATTTGTATATTTAATATTGTTACGAATGCAAAACAATTAGTCATTCTACGTACATCGTTTCCATTAATGGACGAACGTGACTTGTAATCTGAATCTTCATCCTCTTGCTTTTCACATGTCTTTGTCACTCTTATTCTTCAAATCTGCATCTCTCTCACTCAATTGAGCTTCTCGACAATTCTACAAACTTCCTGAACAATCGAGGTCGTGTTCTACTATATTCTGCGACCTTCCATGGCCTTGCTTCTCAAATCATCTAGCTCCTTTCATTACCTTGAACAACAACTATATAAGAAGTTCACATGAACAAGCTAGTTGGGTTTTACAAAAGCTTGAGTGACAGATAGTTTTACAAAGCTTGTGTGACAGATTGTGTTACAGATCTCGTGCCGTTGGAGTAAACAGTGCTCGATTCCAGTTTAAAGTGCAGAGACAAGTGTTTACTATTTGTGCAGCTTACTAGCAGTTTAAAGACGTTGTGTCAAGTGATATTATTTGGGACTGCCAAACAACGTACGGGACTGTGTTTTGTAAGTGTTAGTTGTTCCTTTATCATTTCTTTCTCCATTATTGTACAGTTAATTAGACTCTTGTTTCTTTTATTACTGATCGGCCTGTAATTATTCATAAATTCTTGTAAATAATTACTGAAAATTAGTATTAGCTTGTCATTGTTGATCTGTTTTTTCTTTATTAATTGAACTTGCAATTAATTAGTGTGTGTAAATAGAATAATTTGTGTAAATGAAGTGCAAGTGTGAACTTTGTTGTTGCCAGCCTTATTTTAGCCATTAGAACCCGTAACAATATGTATCTGTCACCATAGGCGACAAGCCTAGTGGTAATTAGCAAATAAATATCTATCTATCTATCTCTCCCTATATCTTTCTCTTACATTTCCCAAACAATTTTTTCTCTCATAGTTTTCTCTGTTCTACTCTATATTATTCATCTCTCTTTTAATTGATACTATCCTTATTATTCAATATTACTTCCCAGACCATCTGCCCTGCAACTATAACAGGCAAATCAATATCTTTCAAATGAATTATTGACAAGCAACTTACAATAAACAGATTGATAAGTACGTAGTAAGTGACAAGGAAAGAGTTTTCAATTTTCGAAAAGCTCTCAGATCGATTACAGCATGTCCCCAACTTCAAGGACAAAAATACACTGATAATACAGGTTTCAATAACAATACTGTATTTTATGAAGCTCTTTCCTTCCATCTCTTGTCCTGCAATCCCTTAGTGCACTAAAGAAATGTCGGTTTTTCCCGCGGAATATGATGATGAGGGGTAAATAAGAAGAAGAATGGAGGAAGGAGAAGCTTGAGAAGGTATTGAAGGAGGGTTGATACCTCTTGAGTAGAGCGCAAGTTGACAGTAGTAGTGGTTTTGTGAACAGAATTACTTTCCATCTCAGAAAAAGATGATGTAAAAGTTGGGGCAAATTGAATCGGCTTTCTCAAGACGACTATCGAGATTATTTTGTATTGTTTTCTTTTTTCTGTAACTTGTTTTCCTCTACTTCGAATTTCTCTTTCTCCTCTCCTCCTCTTACTTCCTTCTTCTTCCAACCCTTCTATTTTTTCAACTCTATTTCTTCTTTTTTCCTCCAACATTTTTTCTTTACATCCGTCCTTCATTCCATTCTTCTCTGTTTTGTTCTTCACATCGTCTTCTTCGTCTTCGTCATCCTCATCCTCAACCTCCTCCTCCTCCCCCCCCCTCCTCCTCCTCCTCATTCATAGAACAATTAATTACAGTACTTAAGCATTTTTAACTATCATAATCTAGAATCTAAGTCTGTGCATTTTGTAATCTACAGGAATGAAGTAAATAATCTAATCTGATCCTTCTTCTCCTCCTCCTCCTCCTCTTTTACCACCTCATCATTCCACTTTCTTGTAATTCCTTATCTGTTTCTTCTACTTTCTCTTCTTCCACCTCTTCTACGTCTGCCTATTCTTTGCTCTCCTTCTCTTTCTCCTCTCCTCTTTAACGTCTACTGCTTTTTCAATTCTTTTCTTCAACTTCTTCCTCTGTCAATCTTTTCCTCCTGTTACAACTTCGCTTTTCTTATTTCTTCCTACTCCTCTCCTCTCTCTCCCCTAAACTTCCTCCTCTTATTTTTTCTGACTCTTCATGTTCTCCTCTAAACTCGTCTTCATATTTTATTTCTTCTTCTATTCTTCTTTTTTCCATTTTTTTGTCCATTTTCTTCTTCTCCTCTTCTTGTTCATCTCCCTTCTTACTCTTCTATTTCTCCTCTTCCTTCTCTTTTAAAATCTCTTTTTTCACCTCTTCACCACGTAACAGGACAATAATAACAACTACAACATCTTAAATGGATAATTTGTAGTCTGAGAGCCGCTACCTTCAGGTAGAAAAAGTTTCGTAAGTTTATTTTATGCAACAAATCCATTTAATCGCATCTTCGTCTACCACCCGCTTCAATATCCCAACCTGTGTCTATTTCCTCCCTCTTTTCTCCTCCTACAGTTCCTCTTCTTCTTATTCTTTCTCCGCCATCCCATCCTCCTCAACATGAAAGAGAAACATAAGTTTTTCCATTAACTTTTTCACCAACGTCGCCAACAGCAATTTGTTTCAAGTTTTGTCTCTGAGATTGCATTGCTAATCAGCTATGGATAAACATCTTATTTCTTCCCAGGGCTAGTAGCACAGTAGATTAACAGTAGATCTAGATAGTCACTTGGCTATATAAATATTCATTACAAACTTTGATACCGTATTTTTATTTTTTTATTGTTTTTGTTGTAGTGTAATCCACCATGATTCTCCTCTCTTGAGAAACCAGTCAGTCACTTCCTGGTTCTGCAACCGCTGTAGCGTACCGGTCAGAGCACCTGCTTCCTATTCTGAAAGTCTCGATATAGCTTGCTATTTTTGTGTCACCATAATTACCTACGCATAAGCGTCATGTGAGAATTATCTGCGATATATTTTTGTCGGATGATGCACACATGAGTCTTAAAACTTGTGCATGGGTAATGAGTTGGATGACAGGAAGGTTAGAGTTCGTGATCACATGAATAACATTGATTGGGAGCATCCACAATAATTAATTATTCATTATTATTAATTATTTTGATATTAATTAATAATTAATTATCATTCAACTCATCTCCTCCATTCAGAAAGTTATCAACAGATAGAAGTTACCAAGTTACCAAGAAGTTACCCGAATTTCAATTTTATATCAATTTAATATTTCATCATTAATATATTGAAACGTGTATTTGTTCTAGAATTTGATCCACATTGAGTGATACAAATATTCCATTTCTTGAAAAAATTTACTCCAAACAAATCAAAAGTAAACCATCATCGATAAATTTTATTATTTTTTTAGGATGAAGCACATATAGATCTGAGGAATGTGCGTGGGTAATGAGTTGGATGATGGTGATTGATGAGTTAGACCTACAGTTTTAGGTGGGTTCCGAACCACCGGGAAGTGATTTTACAGCATAGAACAGAGTCTTTTTTGCTGGCTAATCCAATCGGTCACCGTTACAGAGAGAGCTCAGGAAAGCGACGCTTATCTAGTGTGATTGATACCGGCAACGGCTCACGGCTATCACTTCCCATAAATAGAAAAAAACTAAAGTATGAGTATTTGAAACACTGTATTTTTCCACCCACTACCTGAATAATAATTTAAATAGAAAACTAATGAGCAATAAATTTAATTCATTTAATTCTAATAGATATGAAAAAATTAAAGCATTTGTATTTTTTAAAGCATGATTATTGTTTTTATTATAACTTGTATTTCTACTCACTACCTTAACAATAATTTAAAGAGAAAGCTACTGAGTTACTTATGAAAAGACAGTAGCAAATTAATTTATTTAATACCTACCTATAAGCTTACAGAGAACAGTACAATCTACAATGTACTACTTCTGAAAAAGGTTACTGTTATTGCAGTACTATAATAGACGGAAAATGTTATTACTGTATCAAAATTCCTTATCAGCTTAATTGGTTGCCTATCGTGGCCCCTGCAAGCAGGTTGACGAACCAAAGAATCAAATCAAATCATCTTTATTCCACAATAACATATAACATGCTATATTACCATGGTATATAGCATATTACCAGAAACATGAACTAAACAAATTTACAGACAATGATGAAGTAGTTCATTTCTGTTGATTTTTCACAAAAATCACCTTGCGTCACGTCACCAAGCCTGCGTCTCTGCGCCGAGCCTGACAGTCTGACAGAAAACCTGAGCCGCCAAGAGCAATCGAAATTCACCGATCTTCCTACCTACACTAGAGTAAACTAACAGGCGACTTACGCCCTTATACAGAGCTACTGAAGTCGCAGTGGAGCGTTACGATATTTAGGTTAAAATACATCAGCTGAGCAACTGACCAACCTCAACAATGTCAAAGTAGACAAAGGTTTGAACATGTTTGAAGCCATCAGCTGATTTTCAAATCAAATTTACCCGGCTAGTGTAGTTTATCCCTAATTGTGGCGTGCGACCGCGACTGAAGTGGCTCTATATAGTAAGGCTCTTACACTTACAATAGCGCTAAAGTTGAGCAATCCCAAAGTCAACCTTCACACAGGATTGATTATTTTTTCATTCAACTATCTCTATTCATTAATTATTATTTTAAATTCTTGGATTTCTTGTTCTATAACGATCTGCGTTGTTAATATTAACTTTCTATTATAGATTTAACGAATTGCAGTCAGTTTTAAATTGTGAATATATAATAATGTACTCACACTTGGACGAACGTTTTCGAGTTATAGAAACTCATTTTCAAGGCGAGTTATGGAAACTCATCTTCACCTTGAAGATGAGTTTCCATAATTCGAAAACGTTCGGCCAAGTGTGAGTAAATTATTATATATTCACAATTTAAAAAAGACTGTAAGTTGTTAAATCTACAATAAAAACTTAATATTATTTCAACTATGGCAGAAATACCTGCACAGAGTATTTTATAGTAACATAGTGTTAGGAAACGCAAGAAAGAAGAAAAATTCTATGCTAGTCATTGTGTTTACATCGCTTCCAATCTCACTGATAACACGTACTTTTTTGTCTTCATTTCGTCTCCTCTTTTCATCTTCCTCACTTCTATTTGTCGAATGCGTTTCTATGACATTCGAACGTAAAGAATCTTCTAGATTATGTTTTCTGTGTAAATAGAAACACTGAGAAGCCTCTGGAAATTACTAGTATAAACAAAAATCGTATAAAAGCGGGTGAGATTCAGCAGGAAGTTCAGTTATTGTTCAAACTTCCTTTAAGTTTAGATTGGCCAGCAAAAAAGACACTGTTCTCTGCTGTAAAATCACTTCCCGGTGGTTCGGAACCCACCTAAAACTGTAGGTCCAACTCATCAATCACCATCATCCAACTCATTACCCACGCACAGGTCTAGAGGGGCCCACACACTATCGTAACAAGTGACAGTTTGTGGCGGCAGTATACAAATAGACATAGCAGTGCTATCAAGTGCTCGTGATAAGTATAGGTGGTAAATTCTTTCCAATAGCAGACATTCTTCTTCGTGGAAAAATACACAGTACTAATTGTGATTGATAAAAGTGTGACGGACCATTGTGCTTCGTAAGTGTTTACTTAAGAAATTTCTTTTCAAGTCATTACTCAGTTTATTGGACACCTATTATTATTGAATTATTGATCGGCCTTTTGACAGTGATTGTTTTTTTTTTACAGTGATATTAATTCATTATTAGCTGAACGTTATTGATTTATTTGTTTCTCATTGGTTTTTCTTGTTTGAGTGCGTGTCATAAGTAATTTGTGTAAATAAAGTTCGAGTGTTGCATTTAAGTGTTGCCAGCATTATTGTAGGAATAGCAATAGTATGAGTATAATATTATTATGGAATGCTAGGAAGAAAGGACAGTAATTTTCAACGTAATTACTGCTGTATCAATATTGTCTTCAGGTTGGTGATAGGCCTACGTGTTTTGTTTGCTCCCCCCGTTCAGCCCTCGCCTTGCGGTTCATCTAGAGACCTCTAGAATGTTTACTTAAGACTTTTATAGAATAGTCTCGAAATATGAAGGACGTTCTACTGTTTACTAGAATGATAAAAATGTATATAAAGCAGAAGCTTTTGTAAACATGAGTTCAGTTGTGATACGAACGTGATTGTGATAGTGGCAGAGTGACAGTTCCCGTTTCCGCTCATACAAACCGTATTACTAGTGAGCGCTAATACAAACTGTTTAATACAAACGTTTAATTTGTTAAGCGATAAACGCAGTATATTGTGACAGATTATTATTCCGGCTTCTTCAACCATTTATACAGTGACTCGTAAGTGCTTTTTAGTGTTTCAACTGTTATGTTTTAGACGCTTCTTTTTGAATTGTTGAACAGATTATTGAACAGTTATTAATCAATACTTTCTTTTTTGGAGGATGAAGCCCACATAGGTCTGAGACCTGTGCGTGGTTAATTAATTGGATGATGGTGATTGATGACTTGGGCCTACAGTTTTAGGTGGGTTCCGAACCACCGGGAAGAGATTTTACAGCAGAGGACAGAGTCTTTTTTGCTGGACAATACCTGATCGGCCTTTTAACAGTTAGTGATTGATTTTGGAACAATAATATCACAAATTCATTATAAGCTGAACATTATCGATATATCTGTTTCTGATTGCTTTATTTTGTGTGTCATTACTGATTAGTGCGTGTTGTAGATGAATTAGTGTAAATGAAGTGCGAGTGCTAATTTAAAGTTTTGCCAGCATTATTCTGGAGATACAACCCGTAACAATATTCATAGTTGTGTGACATCGTACCGAGAAAAAGAATCCCAAAGTTCTCACTTTCTTTCACAGGGCGTGAAAATACCGCAAGTTTTAACTCGGAAACAGAGGTTTCAGCTACACAACAAGGCTACAAAGACTTGCTATTAAAACGACATGCCTCGCTGTGTTGGACTGCAGTTGCAAAGCAACTCAAAGCCCTGAAAGACAATAAGATTGGCGAGGAAACAGCAGCCACGTCTACAAGAAGCTTCTTCCCTCTCTTCATATACAGAGTGGTATGATATGTGGGCCACAGACGTCACGCGTGACCCTGTTCGCATTAGTCACACGCATCTTCTTCCTTTTATTCTTATCTTCTAACTTCTACTTATTCTTCTTCAATTTTCTCTTATTGTCTTCTTCTTCTTCCTCTTTTCTATTATTTTCTTCTTCTTATCCTTCTTCTTCTCCTCCTCCTCCTTCTTCTTCTTCTTCTTCTCCTATTCCTTCTCCTCCTCCTCCTTCACCTTCACCTCCTCCTTCTTCTTCTCCTCCTCCTTCTTCTTCTTCTCCTCCTCCCCCTTCTCCTCCTCCTTTTCTCCTCCTCCTCCTTCTCCTCCTCCTCCTTCTAATTCTTCTTCTCCTTCTCCTATTTATCCTTCTTCTCCTCCTTCTTCTTCTCCTCCTCCTCCTCCTTCTTATCCTCCTCCTTCTTCTTCTTCTCCTCATCCTCCTTCTCCTTCTCCTCCTCCTCCTTCTACTTCTTCTTCACCTTCTCCTATTTATCCTTCTTCTCCTCCTCCTCCTCCTTCTTCTTCTCCTCCTCCTTCTTCTTCTCCTCCTCCTCCTTCTTCTTCTCCTTCTTCTTCTTCTCCTCATCCTCCTTCTCCTTCTCCTCCTCCTTCTCCTCCTCCTTCTCCTTTTCCTCCTCCTTCTCCTTCTTCTTCTTCTTCTTCTTCTTCTTCTCCTATTCCTTCTTCTTCTCCTCCTCCTCCTTATTTTCCTCCATCTCCTTTTCCTTCTTCTCCTCCTCCTCCTTCTCCTCCTCCTCCTTCTCCTTCTTATCCTCCTCCTTCTTCTTCTTCTCCTTTTCCTTCTTATCCTCCTCCTTCTTCTTATTCTCCTTCTCCTCTCCTTCTCCTCCTCCTCCTTCTTATCCTCCTTCTTCTTCTTCTCCTTCTCCTCCTTCTCCTCCTCCTTTTCCTCCTTCTTCTCCTCCTCCTTCTCCTTCTCCTCCTCCTCCTACTTATTCTTCTTCTTCTTCTTCACCTTCTATTCTTTTTCTTTCCTCTTCCTTCTTTATTCCCTCACCTCAAAACATTTAACCATTAAGTAAACTCAACAATAATATCCACTATTTAATATCTCAAAATCATTTAATTGTCACTAAACCTATTGGATATTACGGAAGTTGCTAATTTTAATAATACTGCAATCACATCCATTATAAATATGCGCAAATAAATTCATCCGAATCTTCAAACTTATACTTTCTCTCGTCCTTCTCTGTTATACTATTCGGTTCTATTCTCCATTTCTTCTTCTTCTTATTCCTCTCAACATCTTCAAATTTATCTTATTCTTTCTTTTCATCATCATAGTTTTAGTATCCTATTTTCTTTTTCGTTTATTTCTCCTTGTCAATCTTTTCTTTTTTCTACTTAATATATTTCCCACTCCTTGTTATTTTTCTTTCCACTTTTCCTGCCCATTTTTCCTGCCCCTTGTGGTTCCTTTCCACACTTTTCTTCTGTTTTCACCACCTCCGCTCCTTTATCTCCTTTTTTTATCTCGGTTTCCTCCCGGTGTTCCTCTTCATCTCTTTCGCCTTCACCTCCAACAACTTTAATTTTTTCTCTCTTCTTCTGCTTATTTTCCCTTTCTTCTTTTGATCCTTTTTCTTCTTTTTTTCGTTTTTCTTCTACTTCTCCACCTATTCCGTTATCTTATTTTACTTTCCTTCCTTTTCCTTCTTGAACTGCTTACCTATTTTCTTCTTCTCCTTTACCTACCTGCTCTTCTTTCTTTTCCTTCTAATACTTTCCTTTCTTCTTCTTCTTCTTCTTCTTCTTCTTCTTGCTTATCTTCCTTTTCCACCTCCTTCTTCTCCTCCCCCACCCCCTCTTCTTCAGCCTCCTCCTCCTCTTCTTCCTCCTCCTCCTCCTCCTCCTCTTCTTCTCCATACTCCTCCTCCTCCTCCACCCTTCCTCTTCTTCTTTTTCTTCTTCTTCATCTTATTTTTCTTCTTCTTCTTCTCCATACTCCTCCTCCTCCACCCTTCCTGTGGATTGTGGAACTCATTGCCTCTAGACCTGAAACGCATTGGGGAGCGTCGTCGGTTCAGTGCGGCTGTCTTGCGGTGGATAAGGGGTGGAGGACTCAGCTAGGCAAGGCTCGGGCTTGGTGTGTGTGTATGTGTGTGTGTGTGTGTGTGTGTGTGTGTGTGTGTGTGTGTGTGTGAGCTCAATACTTTGATTTTATTTATTCTTTCTTTTAATTTTTACTTGATAATCGTTTCAATCTCCTATTTTCCAGCTATTCTGTTTGTTTTGTTTTTCTATTTTAAAAATTATGTTCATCTAATATGCTTATCTTAATTAGAATTGTAGGGGAGGGTTAAGTGGAAGAGAGGGCCGGCTGCGCTCTAACTTCGCCCTCCCAGGTAAAAAATAAAGGCAGCCATTCTATTCTATTCTATTCTATTCTTCCTCTTCTTCTTTTTCTTCTTCTTCATCTTATTTTTCTTCTGTTTCATTCTTCGTTCTTCTTTTTCTTCTTCTTTGTCTCTTCTAGTGATTTTCCATATTTTTCATAAGTATTATCAAAGTACAGCTCAAGTGTCAAGCAGCTTCTTCTTCTTCCTCTCCCTCTTTCTCTTCTTCCTCTTTCTCTTCTTCCTCTTCCTCTTCTTCTTCTTCTTCCTCTTCTTCTTCTTCATATCCTCCTCCTTCTCCTCCTTCTCCCTCTCCTCCTCCTTCCTCTTCTTCTTCATAATTATCCTCCTCCTCCTCCACCTCCTTCTTACCCTTCTTCTTTTACTTTGTCTTCTCCTCCTTCTCTTCAGCTTTCATTCATCCTCCTATCCTTTGCACTTCTATTCTTCTCCTTTACAGCTTCTTCCCGTGCTTCTCCCTCTGTTTCGTTTTCTCCTTCTGCAAAATGTCTGCTCGCTGGAATACGTTTACCTTGGAAAACGACAAGGGCAAAAGAAACCGCAGAACATGTCCCCTTCACCCCCTCTCCACCCTTCCAGCTTCTCCTCTTCAACCGCCATTCTCTCTCCCTAATTGGCCCTTACGCAGTCTGCCTTTCTCTCCTGTAGTAAGTCCTATCTCTGTGTTGATCCTGTTCACACTTCAAACGAATAAACAGGCACTGCGTCGTGGTCTTATATTACACAATAAGTAGTACATTTCCTCCACATTTTTTGCACCCAACTAGGTTATTTTTTGTATCTCCTCCAGTTGCTAACTCAATCATTTTTCTTTCTCACTCTCTTATCCTCCTCTCACTCACCTCAGATCTCTCACCTTCAGTGTATCACCCTCAACCTTCCACTCTTCTCTCTTTTCCAATTTTTAATTCCATATCTGTAGTTTTAAATATAATTATTGTTATTTTAATAAATATCCTTCACTGCTATCTCTCATCAAAAATCCTTATGAAAATGAGACACAAAATATGGTTGGAATTTGATAACTATAAATATTTCGAATATATAAGAATATTTCGAAGAACATAAATCTTAAATATACAGGGTGTCCCATGTAAGGTATAAAAGCCGGTTACCAGAGATTCTACATCAAATATCTGACAAAAAAAGGTTTAGTGACGTTTTTGAAATGGGGCCTTTGGTTTCGACATATCTATACTTAATCATTTTTTCGAGATACGCTCACTTCCCGCCATTAAATGCTCAATAACTCAAAAATCACTGATCGAATTGAAATTATGATGACATTGTTGAAAAGAACACAATATTTCGCTAAATATACACGCATTATCAATATGTAACCCGATCATTTAGGGGGTCAAAATAGAAAAGAGTGGATTTTCTGAAATCTCACTGAAATTTCAAAGCGATTTTACTCGATTTCATTTTAGGGTAACATAATGAAAATTTTACATGAAAAACTTCCTCATTTCTTACGCTTAAAAATAAGCCTGAAATGTTTTAAATTGAATAATTGCAAAGGCTTGAAAATTGTAAAATCTGTCACAGACCCACAAAAATTAGTGTAATATTATTATTTTTAAACTGTATTACCCAATATGTAAAATGTAAAATGTTATTATTGTATAGACATTTATTTCACATGATTAACGTTCATTTTATCCAATAAATTACATATTATATTATTCAGTCATGCATTGCTCTCTTTTCTGAATATGAAATAGCAGAGTTCTATCCGATGGATATAGTCGCAATTTATATGTAGTAGGCAGTACTCTTCTGTGGAAGTAAATTACTTCACATTACAAGAACAATCTCCGTTTTCCATAGTAGTCTATAACCAAAGTATTAATGGTATCGTGGTTTTAATATGTCAAGACCCAAGACAACTAAACGAAATGAATTGATTCACATCAGAAAAATTTGAACTACACTCCAATTGGTCGATTGGACACAAAATAGATTGGTGCTGCACATTACACTGGCACCCATTGTGGAAGCCAGAAGCAGGATTAGTCTCAACATAGTTTACAGCATTTTGGCATTGCAGGAAGCTGGTGAAGGAGAAGAAGCAGGGGGAAAACTCGGTGGGAATTTGTTTGGGGTTGTGGATCGGTGGGGGAAAGTGGTCGAACAAAGGAACGGAAGGGTGACACAAAAGAGAAGGCGGAGGGGAAAGGGGAAGTGGGAAAAATGAAAGGGGAACAGAACAAAAAGTGTATGATATGTGATGCCGACTAGAAATTCCAGAGACCCAGCACATTCATCATCACACACAAACGGCAGGGTTTTCTTCCTCGATTTCCCGGGACCTTGCAACGATTCCTCACATTACTATCATCATCATCATCATTTCCCCTCTTCCACAACTCCACCCCCTCCTCCTCAAATACTGAATCCCATTTCTCAACAACACCTCCACTGAGTGGATGGTTAGGATTTCTCTGAAGAGCATTCGTACCTCGTTAAGGGTGTTTGATGGGTGGGGGTGGGATGGGTGAGCGCTTTCCTTGTTGAGAAAAGCTTGAGTCTGTTGTTTTCGACCTCTGGGACCCCACCAACAGACTTCCCCGTCAGAAGCCCCCCCTTCCCTAGAGACCCCCGTTTAACGTTTGATACACACATTCATCATGCAACTGCATCTCGCTGTTCAAGGGGAAATGGTGTTTTTGAAATAAACCATTTCCATCCTGGAAGCAATTGTGGTTTTTTATTTATAAAGTCCAATTCTTTTATGATTCGAATATAGTTCCAAAACAAAAATGATTTTCCAATCATCTGAAAACTATTGCGAGAGTTGAGACAAATTTATTGTAAACATACTGACGGAATCCAATTTTTTAAAGTGGGAAACCCTTCAGAAAGGTACCAATTGAACCGGTAGGGTCATAAATACTCTCATTTTTTGTGATTCGAATGTGGCTCCATAACTAAAACGAATTTGCCATCATTCGAAACAGATTGCTAGAGTTATTGTAAACATACTGAAGAGCCCCTACTTCAAATAGTCATTTTTCTGAAATGGGGAAAAACTTTTAGAAAAGCACCAGTTGAAATGATATTCCGACTCTCTAAAAACCCCCACCTGCATTTCCAACAACAGAGATGTTGATCCTGACTGGACTGCTTATTAACATTTCATTATGTTAGGGCTGTGTCTTCTAAATGTAGGTCCAAACTGCTAACAAAATCCGCTCCGTTACACATAAACAGTTAATCATATTATTTTCGTGTATCATTGTGTCATCGTGTATCATTCATTGTCTTATCATTGTGTTTATGGTGTTGCAACGGAGTTTGCTCGCGAAGGGGTTTAGTTCACAGTCTGGACCCACCTAAGGTAACTGAACAGCCAATATACTCCTTACATTCTTGGTGTATTTTCCTCGAAAAATAAGTGTAAAATTATTTATCAATATAATAAGTATTTACTGATTCAATTGGCAAGGAAATTTCATTCTTAGATTTCATATTGGAATGAATTATTGAAACTCAGAAGAGTATGGTTAACAATTGAAAATAGTTATTTATGTATTAAGAGCGTGAAGCGCGACTTTATCGCTCGAGCCAAAACATTTACTGCGCGACGCGTAGCGGAGCGCAGTAATTTTGCGAGAGCGATAAAGAAGCTTCACGCGCGAATTGCATACAATATTTTTCCTAAAACTGCAGTTCTGGATTCCAACACAATAAAAGCTTGTAGTTTGTACCATCACAGACCATGCACGGATTTCGCCTTTTTTGAGGTTATGTGAATTTCACGGATTCAGTGATCAACCAATGAGAAGACATCAAAATCAAAACAGAAGCGTAAAGAAAACAGCTGGCGAGCGTAAAGTACTTTACCGCTTGCGGAGCAGTAAAGAGGTATTTTATAATTAGTTTTCAGTACGTAAAGAACTACTTTACGAGCAGTTGTAGGAAAAAGTAATTATATTCAAATAACTCAGGAATAATGTATTATTATAAAAATTGAGAGGGAACTGAAAAATAGTTTAAAAATTGGGTAAAATTGTAAAAAAAGCGGGTAGAAGTAAATCACGAATAAATATTCGCATAAAACAGATGGAATTCCCAAATTATTCTGCAGACATTCACGTGTACCACCCTACACACAAAATGCACGACCATTGACACCAACCATCGATTCTACATACGTCATAACTAGAAAGCACTGATAGAAGCTGTCACTGTAAAACCTATCATGCACATGACGTGAGAAAAACAATAAAAAAACAACAACAACAAAAAGACGAAACTGACGGAGATGAATAGATAAAATGAACGAATAAAATTGAAAAGATCGTCCCGAATCCGCGATCAGCCTATTTACAACTCAGCGGGCTGAAAGTGAATGGGAACGTGCGAGTGAGCGTGCATGTGTGCGATTGACAGTAGTCTCCCCCCAGTTTCTCAATCCCTGACACTCATTCTCTCTCACTCTTTCTCTCTCTACGTAAGATGTAATAAATAAAAAAAAATCAAATATCTCTCGCTCACTCTTTATCACTCGCTCTCCCCCTTCTCACTCTTTCTCACTCTCACCCTCTATCTATCTCTATCTCTCTGCTCTCCTATACATACACTTACATATTATAATGTCACTCTCGTGAAGAAGGAGCGTATTATAATACCAACCCCCAAAATAATACTATCGATATCTATGGGAATATTTGATCAAAGTGATATTGTAGGGGAAGGAGGGAGAAAGAGAGAAAAGGAGAGAGAAGTAGTGAGAGCGGAGATAAATAGAGTGAGAGAGTGGATATGGATTTGGATTATATCCGGCCATCTATGCTTAATGCATGAACCTGGTAGTGGCCCAGGCCAGGGAATCAATCAAACGCTCTTCATGTTGCTATCAATTCCCTTTACATCACGTCAGCGAATCGCTTTCAGACGTGTCACACCAGGGCTGGCAATCCAAGTGGACTACCACCACCAAGTTTCCAACCAACCACGTGCGTTCTTGTGAGTTACACACACAATCCACAAGCACACCTACATTCTGATATCGATACCTTTATTTAGTCACTACTTTTGAAACATGAACACAATCATGTTTCTAATGTGTAATATATACGTGATTGAACTCTTATCTAAGATTTTTGAGAGATTGACGTTATTCATATCAA
This sequence comes from Conomelus anceps, assembly GCA_948455865.1. Classification (NCBI taxonomy): domain Eukaryota; kingdom Metazoa; phylum Arthropoda; class Insecta; order Hemiptera; family Delphacidae; genus Conomelus; species Conomelus anceps. The sequence goes on from OX418221.1 coordinate 16,033,366, forward strand.
GTGATTGAGATATTTCGAATTCAAAACTGGGCATTACGAGTAATGGTAGGGGAATCCATTCGCACAAGTTGTAGACCATATTTTAAGAAATTAAGGATTCTCCCACTTTCAAGCCAGTATATGTCCTATATGTCCAGCATGTCCTTTATTGAAAAAAATAAGGATAAATTCAAAACAGGTGAATTCTTTCACAGTTATAGAACCAGGTACAGACGCGACTTACAAGCCGACTTACATCGAACAACATTGTATGAGAGGGGAGTAAAAAGTGCAGGGATCCATAATTCTCTACCAGCGCGTGTAAAGGCAATCACAGGCGATAAATTTAGAATTAAAATAAAGGAAGAATTGTTAAATATATGTGCATACTCAAATGAGGAATTTCACGCTCATTATGACATGCAAAACAGATGACAGAGTTTTATTTTAATGACTTAAATTTATTGACAAATCTATATACCCCTTTACAGGAGGTCAGTGGATGAATATTAATAATATTAATAATTCCTAATCAAATCAGTACTATAAAGTTCTTAAATTGGGTGAAATTTAAATTGATACTTTAGAAGAAATAATGTTCAAGTTAAAACTGAATTAATAGTTTTAACTATTAATAGCTGAACTGTTAGTACAGTGATGATAGTGATGGATAGATTTCATTTTTTTTTTGCTATCAGACACTAACGGTCATTAACAACATCAGAAAAAAATAAACATTTATTTATTTATATAGACAAAGTAACAATAAATGCAAAGATGCAACAGACCTGAGTCCAAAACTGCTCTCTTCACAAATTTTTATTGCGCTATTTCATCCAGAAAATTTAGGTTAGTCCACAATAAAAATTTAGATTCACTAAAACCCTCTTTTCGAAAAAATGACTTGTTTCTGTTCACTTAAAGGCTATTGATTTAAAATTTTACTCGAAAAAAATCATTAAAACCATTTAAAAGAATTCAAAATATAAAATGTTGATTGAAAATTTTGATCCCAAAAAAATATTAAACTTGCTGCTATGGAAACAACGAACTAACAGCATGAGAAGAACTTGAGCGAAAAAACAACAAGATGGCACAAAAACAACATCAATTACTAAAAATTAGAAAAAAACTCTTGCAAAGTTTCTAAAAGGGCCTTTTTGAATTGAGTAGGAGAAAGAGTCACTGATTCAGGTAACTTATTGATGCTAGGTATGTAGGCAACATTAACATTCCAATGAAAATACTATAGCGCTGGCATGGTAACGTGACGCAGGGTGACTTTTCATGAAACATAGAAATGAGTTACACTATATCCTGAATTCTATCTGCGCAGTCTAATTCATTTCCTTGTTCATTTGCGCCAGGCCTTCAAGCAAATCGAGTAACTCCTCTCTCACTACAACTCGCAAGCAATAACATAGATTAAACTGCAGTTTTTAGAACTGCAATTTCATAGATTAAAAATTTTAGTTTCAGTGCTTAGAACTGCAATATCAAGAGTGGCAACAATCAGGGGCCTGTTGCTTAGCTATTACTTGCTAGTTTTATTAGTACTTGCTTTTTGTAGTTTCAGCAAAATCTCATAGGAATTTCTAATTGTAGATTGCAATTGTTAAGCAACAGTTTCCTGTTCATTTTCTCTTCATTTCACGAATTTATGATTCATCCATCCCTCAAAAATAAGATATTGTTCATCTCAATGCACTAGGAATGTTCAAGGAATGTTCAGGTGTAATGCACTAGGAATTGATAACAAACTATTTGAGAACGAAGACTAAAGTGATTGAAACCCGGATATATTATTTTAAAGTTTTATAAATTGACTTTGAATAAATAAAAAGAGAGAGGAAGGACTGGCCACAAATATCCCAAGCCATTACGGACCAGTGTAAAAGCAATCTGGTGAATGAATGAGAAAGAAAGACAGATGAAGAAAGAGAAAAAAGACAAGAATACGATTGCGATGGGGAAGGTGAATTACTGCGTCAGGTGTAATGCATCTTCACGAAGAATAGCTCACGAGAACCTCAGTAGGAGTAAACCAATGTGAGAGAGAGAAGTCAGAGAAAGAAACAGACTGAGAGAGCGAAAGAGAAGTAGAGAGGCAGAAAGAGCGGAAGAGAGGAAGAGTGAGTAAAGGACAGAGAAAGAATAAGCGGACAGCTGAACAAAACAATGAACAATCTCACACTATTTCTCTGGAGTGCACTGTTTTCAAAGGAAACTCTCACACGCTCTCTCTCAACTCTCTTGTTTTGGAGGGACTTGCTCTCAGATGTGCTGTTTCTAAATAAAAGTGTGTTGTGCGCTGCTCCCGAATGCGCTGTTTTTAGAGTAGCCGCCGGCGTGACATGTTCCAGTTCATGGTCCATTCCACCACAGACTGTGACTGAGACACGACTTCCCCCATCAAGGTCAAGGACAGATGCTCTTTCATACTCAATCATTCTCACTCATTCGCTCTCCCAAGCTCTTTCTCTCTCACACACATTTTTGGTCTCCCTTGCAGCACATTTCGTGCGGTGCCTAGACAAAGTAAGCTGCGAGCAGTTCACGTGTTCTTTTCTTCACTGTTATGTCTCCATTTGTCTCAATATTCCAATGTGTCTGGTCTCGAGACGTGTGTTGAGGGTGTCTGCAGGTGGAGAAGGATAGAAGAAAGTTTACAAAACTACAAAATCAATGCATCACCTTTTTTTTGATTTGAGAAAAAAATTTCAAGTTATTATTAGGAAAAAAATGCATTAATATTAAGGTTTTTGTGACTATATGACTCATAGTTTGGAAGGAAAGTTCATAACTTCATGTCGGTCTCTTTGCAATTCGTCCGATGGTCAGGTTTCAGATAGTTTTGGGGTCAGGCAGTTTAGGGTCTTATAGCAATGTATTTTAGTACGGTAGTATTTTAGCAATGTTACATTCACTTTATCTATGTTGTTCGATGGCAAATTAGCTTGATCTATGTTGTTTTATGCATCAAAGTACTGAATGTATGAGGTGGTTCAGTCATATCTAGCCTTGTAAGCCACCCAGGGAAGGTTTATTAGGCGCGCGGAGCGTTGGTGTTGGTAGTGTTTTGAAAATTTTATGTTCACTTGATTTATATCGTTTTATGGTTTTTAGAAAGTGAGAATACCCGGTCAATGAACAAATAATAGAAGAGTTTCTGAAGTCGGGTAGAAGACTCAAGGATCGGGCGGGTTGCTACTCGTTAGTAATGCTCACAGAAGCGTAAAAACAAATCTGCGAAATGCTCCTTTTTCCAGGAATTTGGGTATCGGACGAACTATTACAAAACCTTTGATGTTGACTTCATCATCATTACCAATATCATCCAAAAACGGATGTTTTAATATTTCCGGAAAAATTTGACGTTTTTCCGATCGTTTGAAAGCTCGGCACTTTTTCAGCATATATGGATAATTTCTCACATTTTTATTAAGAGGTGAATGCCTAACAAGACATTATTTATGAACCTTTTTTGAGGATTAATTAACTGAAGGTTGAGGGACACTTGAATTCGTCTTTGGAAAATTACTTTCATGAATAGGGTTCAGGACATAAATTTTTCCAGTAATCAGACAACAATATAATAATGAAAATGTTATTACTGAAACGAAATTCAAATAATGAATAATAAGACGAAATTGCCACAACCACATTTATCAAAACTTCGAGAAACTAGTTTCGGTTGTTACACCATTATCAATCTCAATCAAACTAGTTTCTCGAAATGCGGTTGTGACAATTTCGTCTTATTATTCATTATGGATACCTTCCACAATATCACCTTCGCCATTACTAAGGAAATTCAAATACATTCGACCTGTGTCATGCTGCGGTGAGTGCTATGATTCTAAAATATAAAATTGAAGACAATTCACTCTCAATTTATAGGAATTGAATGCTCTTTCTACCTTTCAAGGCAAACGATTAATTGAAATTCCACCTACACTAACTTTCTCACATTTCTCACATTTTTATTATGAAGAGAATGCCTAACAAGACAGTATTTCATAATTTAAATTGTTTATTACTTCTAAAACACCTATTTTATAACAAACTGGAAACTGAAATAACTAGGTACAAGTCCAGACTTTCAGAAAATTTTGATGCAACTGCAATCACAGGTTCAGGAAAAACATCAGTTCATACTTTTTCCTACAACTGCTCGTAAAGTAGTTCTTTACGTACTGAAAACTAATTGTAAAATACCTCTTTACTGCTCCGCAAGCGGTAAAGTACTTTACGCTCGCCCAGCTGCGTAATCTGATCTCGTAATCTGTGAAATTCTCATAACCTTAACAATGGCGCACGCTAACCAAATCCGCACACGGTCTGTAATGCTACAAATTACAAGCTTTTATTGTGTTGAATCAAGAACTGCAGTTGTAGGAAAAATATTGTATGTAATTCGCGCGTGAAGTTTCTTTATCGCTCTCGCATAATTACTGCGCTCCGCTATGCGTCGCGCAGTAACTGTTTTGGCTCGAGCGATAAAGTCGCGCTTCACGCTCTTAATACATAAATAACTATTTTATGAAAGAAAATTTCAGTGAAAAATCCGTTTACCAAACATTTTTGTAAATAATTCAAATTTTATTATTATTAAATAATCACAACAAAATGATCATTGTTTTTTATTTTGTCTCTGTGCTAGATCAAATTATCTTCAAAACACTATAGAATCAGTCAATGAATGAAGCACTTTAATTCATCTCTCTCTTCCCAAGCTTGTGACATCCCCGACCAATCAACAGCAAACCCACAAAAAAACATTAAATTAATGAATAATAAGACGAAATTGTCACAACCACATTTATTAAAAGTATAGAGATACTAGTTTCGGAAGTGTAGAGAGAGATACAACCGCATTTATTTCTTAATAAATGTGATTGTGACAATTTCGTCTTATTCATTATGGATATCTTCCACAATATCACTTTCACCACTACAAAGAAACATAAAATTAAATAAAAGTGTAGACCACCTGTCTAGGGCACACATTCCGCATCAGGCAAGCGAGGTTTTACCAAGGCCCCACTATATTTCGGTATATTATAGTGAGGCCTCGGTTCAACCGAGAGGTCACAACCTCTGAAACTTGATGACGTCACAGCTACGTTTTTCCATTGTTGTGTAAAGTCAGAGAGAGCAGGTGGTCATTGGACCGACGGGGGGGGGGGGAATGGAAGAGAGGGGCTAGGCTCAACCTTTTAATGAACTTTACACAGCTGAAAAAGAATTGAATGTCAGCTTTTGAGCCGCTGAGCCAGAAACCTTACAAATTGCCGATTAATCATCTTTAGTATCCCTCTGCTCACCCTCTTATCATTGTCTACACCCCTCTCTACATGTCTGAATAACTAAAACCATCTCAAATTCCTACAATGCTGAATTCAATGAGGAATACGTTTCATTAACAGCAGCAGTCAGGTAGAGCTGCTTACGAAAAAAAGGGATTTCTATGGTATAAAGTTGGAGAGTTATCCAATATTTATGTAGGCATTATGTTAAAAATGAATAATATTATTCATAATAACATTTAACCAATTTTATCAATGAATAATACAACTTCAGGGGCTACTACACTATAAACAAGATATAGGAAATTAGTGCAAATTTTTTTATTTTATTGCTAAATTGTTTGAGTCACTAAATTATGAAAATAATTAATCAAAAATTAGGCAAAAATATTTTTTCGTCATACTTGTACATATTCACCACTTTACCGAGCATTGAATCGAGCCGGTAAACGTCTGTTTACAGAAAGAACAGCTGATTTTCATTACCGCATCCTTTTTCAGTGCGGTAATGGATTTTTCCTACAACTGCTCGTAAATAAGTTCTTTACGTACTGAAAACTAATTGTAAAATACGTCTTTACTGCTCAGCAAGCGGTAAAGTACTTTACGCTCGCCAGCTGTTTTCTTTACGCTTCTGTTTTGATTTTGATGCCTTCTCATTGGTGGATCACGGAATCCGTGAAATTCACATAACCTCAACAATGGCAAACGCTAACCAAATCCGCGCATGGTCTGTGATGTTACAAACTACAAGCTTTTATTGTGTTGGAATCCAGAACTTCAGTTGTAGGAAAAATATTGTATGTAATTCGCGCGTGAAGCTTCTTTATTGCTCTCGCAAAATTACTGCGCTCCGCTATGCGTCGCGCAGTAACTGTTTTGGCTCGAGCAATAAAGTCGCGCTTCACGCTCTTAATACATAAATAACTATTACCGCATTCTAGCTGTTTGAGAATTTGGAAAACAGCTGATCTCAGAAGTATTTTTAGTATTCTACTGCTGTGATTGATTTTGAGGTTATGTTTGATGATGCTTGCTGTAGTAGCTCAAAGTTTATCTTTTTTTTATATTTTAGACTAGTATGACGAAAAATATCGTACATAACTCGTCCGGGAAGATGTTTACCGTATTCGTATGATAATACCGCACTCGACTTCGTCTCGTGCGTTAACTCATCATACTCATACGGTAAATACCATTTCCCGCACTTGTAACATAATATACTATTAGAGGTCACTAGAATATGAATAGACTGTCAAAAATAATTATTTACAAAGTTTTATTATTTACCATTATCATTTACCATGATTATAATTAGTGATACATTTTTTAAGGGGTTACAAGAATGTAAAATACGTAGTGGAAAAGAAGTAAGAATGAAAATAAGTAGTGATAAATAGTGATACACTTTTTTGGGACACTAGAAATAAGTAATCAGAAAGTAATACATTCTTTTATTTTTGGAGGATGAACCCCACATAGGTCTAATACCTGTGCGTGGGTCATGAGTTGAATGATGGCGATTGATGAGTTGAACCTACAGTTTTAGGTGGGTTCCGAACCACCGGGAATTGATTTTACAGCAGAGAACAGTGTCTTTTTTGCTGACCAATCTAATTGGTCACTCTTACAAAGAGCGCCCAGGAGAACGCAGCTTATCTCTGATTGAACAGATACCTGCTGCGGCTCACGGCTATCACTTCCCCTCTTTTAGAGATTACTAGAATATGGATGGAACATGAGTAGCCCAGTTATATAAAGCGCTTCATATGTCAATCAAAGATTCACACTCAACCCTTGCAATAACAGCATTTTATTAACTTTAGCTGTCACTATACTCACTCACTCACACAGTCTTATTCTTCAACTGATTCCTCCTCCTACTCCTGAATCCTGGTCCTCCTCGTCCCCTTCCGCCACTTCCTTCTCCACCATTCCAATGTTCGCTTCACTTGACATTCGCCGTCACAAAAGAGAAGCGGAATAAATTACGAAAACTCTTCTCAATAGTCAGATAAACAGTGGAGACACCACCACTTCTCATAATAATACTGCTGCGACTTCCGCTTCACTCATTTTCTTTCTTTACTACACTTTATCTTCTTCTTCTTCTCCATCTTCATCTTCTTCACCATCTTCTTCTCCTCCTCCTTCTTCTCCATCTTCTTCTTCTTCTCCTCCACCTCCTCCTCCTTTTCCTTCTTCTTTTCCATCTTCCTCTTCTTCTTCTTTTCCATCTTATCCTCCTCCATCTTCTTCTTCTCCTTCTTTTCCTTCTCTTCTTCTCCTCCTCCTCCTCCTTCTTCTTCTTTTCCATCTTCTTCTTCTCCTCCTCCTCCTTCTTTGTCTTATTTTCTCCTTCAGCTTCTCAATCTTCTTTCCAATCTTCTTCTTCTTTCTCTTTCTCTTCATCACCATCTTATTCTTCTTCTTCTTCTTCTTCTTATCCATCTTCTTCTTCTTGTTCTCCAACGTATTCTTCTTTTTCTCCATCTCCTTCTTTTCTTCCTCCTCCCCCTAATCCTCCTTCTTCTTCTTCTTCTTCTCCTCCATTTCCTCCTCCTCCTCATTCTTCTTTTCCATCTTCTCCTCCTCCTCTTCCATCTCCTCCGTCTTCTTTTTCTTCTTCTTCTCAATCTTCTTTTTCTGTGCCATTTCCTTCTTCTTCTTCTCCATCATCTTCTTCTTCTTCACCTCCTCCTCCTCCTCTTCCTCCACATTCTTCTTGTTCTCCTTCTTCTTCTTCTTCTTCTCTATCTCCCTCTCGCTCTCCTCCCACTAATCCTTCTCCTATTTCTTTTTCTTTTCCATCTCCTCCTCCTTCTCCTTTTTCATCTCCTCCTACTTCTTTTTCTTATTTTCTCCTTCTGCTTCTCAATCTTCTTTCTAATCTTCTTCTTTCTCTTCATCTCCATCTTCTTCTCCTCCTCCTCCTCCTCCTCCTCATCCTCCTCCCCATAATCCTCCACCTTCTTCTTCTTTTCCATCTCCTCCTTCTCCTCCCCCTCCTCCTCTTCTTCTTCTTCTTCTTCATCTCCATCTCCATCTTCTCCTCCTCCTCCTCCTCCTCCTTCTCATAATCCTCCACCTTCTTCTTCCTTTCCATCTCCTTCTTCTTCACAATCTTCTTCTTCTTCTTCTCCAACTCCATCTTCTTCTTCTCCAACTCCATCTACTTCTTCTTCTTCTTCTCCATGTTCGTCTCTTACTCCTCCTCCTCCTCCCCCTCCTATTTCTCCTCTTTCTCATTCTCCTTCTTCGCCACCCGCCGATTTTTCAATAAGCCGTTGTACAAAAGAGTGGAAACCGTTCAAAGAGATTCGCCTCCTCCCATCGGCACTCCTGCTCCCATTCACCCTCTCATTCTATTACTTCCGGTTTCTTTGTTAGACTATTTCGATTAGGCCAAAAATATTATTGTCATGATGAAAGGAGTAGGAATCAATAAATGACAATAAATGTTCAAAGACGAATAAAAATCATTCATCATCACCAGCTACACCTTCTTCTATAGGGCGATGTTATTGTCCCTATTTAAAAAATGCTACCTCAACCAAACTAGACTACCTACTGTAACTGATTTCTTGCTTTTTATAACTGCACACAACTCTTCAGGATCTTGAAGAGTGTTAGTAGCTTGTGCGTTTTTCAAAGAAAAGGTCCACAGAATCGATGTCCACAACATGAAACCTTCCGATAATTGGAAATAATTGAGTGATTGTGAAGTGGAATTTGACGACTTCTCAATTTTTTTCTCTTTTAATTCAAATGCTAGTGATTTACATAACGAATGTTTTGATAATTCATGGTACAAACAATAAGAATTCACGCTTCATCAATCCAAAATAACGAGGAGTCATGCATTCGCATTTCCGATCAGATAAACATCGCAATCAAGTTCTCTTCCAAATAAATGAACAGAGAAGCTGAGGTCGAGACACATATCTTTAAACTCAAAAAAATAAAATAAAATAAAATGAGAATTGGTGATTGCGAAATTCGTTTCATTCGTATTTACAGTGTTTATTTTTTACTTTTATCACTACATACTTTCGTAATTTATTTCTTCCTTAAATAATCTCTGTTTTTTTCTCTTTATAATATTAAAATTAAATATAATAAATATATTTATTTATATGGCTGAGAGAAGACAGAGGAAAGCCGGAAGATACTGACTACAGTGGTCCAATGAAGGCCATAAAACTATAATAATAATAATAATATAATAATAATAATAATATAATAATAATAATAATAATAATAATAATAATAATAATAATAATAATAATAATAATAATAATAATAATAATAATAATAATGATAATAATAATAATAATATTAAAACTAAAGTGAATCAATCAATCAATCTGTTTCTTTGTTGTAATATCTTTGATGATTGGCACCTGCTGGTTTAGCAGGACCCTAAAATGTTTGAAAAATTATCTATTGATTGATGCACTGACGTACTGACCATATGGAAACGTAGGTCTAATCTTTGGTAGACTACAAACTTTGACACAAAATTTCCAAATAAGACAATTATAGAATTATAAAAGAATATAATCATTCTATAAATATATAAATATGACCCTGATGAATGTTTAGGAGAACACTATGAGGTTACAATGCTTCAGCGTGAGAATTTACAGACAAAGACAAACAGAATTTGAACAGAAAGAATAGACGCATATTGTAAGAGAAGCAAAGTCCTTGGTTCACTCAAGGTTTCAACATTCTGCTAAGTCGTCATGGGAAGATAGATACTATTGGGCAACAGAGCCACAGCATCTGATTGGCTGAACTAAATCCCGATTTAAGAAATAGCAACGTCATTGGCTGTGGGTGTGGTCTTAACGCACCCACTAATAAGAATGGGAGGAGTTAACAAATAACGGTCAAACTTTTGCAAAGTTTACTTAGAAAGCAATTGATAAAGGAGTGATTGATCAAGTGATCAATTGATTTGTTTTAGTATTATATTGACATTTAAAATGCAAGTATAATAGACAAATACAATTTTTTTCAATATAGAATAAATATAAATTTATAATAGACGCTGATAATAAAATAATGGAATATAAATAATTATAAAGAAAATTGCATGAAAAAATTCATAATGCTTCAAATATCACCTGCTTTTCCTACAATAATGATTCATGAATTTCTTGATCCATTACGATCTGCGTTGTTAAAATGTTGAAAATGAATCATAACGATTCGAAAACGTTCCAGCCTACGTAAGTAAATGTATATATTTTTTCTCATAAATTTATCATGAAAAGTGATAATGGTTCATTATTTCCTGCAAGATAGATTAAAGTATCAAGGTACTGCCGGCTAGTACCTTATATTGGTCAGGGAAAATTGTATTAAAGATCAGGTTAGGTTAGGTTAGGTTAGGTATCAACGTAATTCCAAATCATTCTCAAAATCTTGATGGGTCCATTGTTAGTCTGAACAGAATGTACACTTAATAGTATCTATCAGTCTGTTCACACAAGCACTGTTTACAAAATATGATTCAAGATTATTAATTTTGAAGGAATTTTCACCTAATTCGCTATCAAAAAGATGGAGTTTGGCGAATTGCTACAAATGAAACAGTCTACAAAAAGTTGATCTAGTTCACAGTAAAATGGAGAAACGAATGATATGCGTTACAAATGCCTAAAACCCGACTATTAAAACATGTAGTTGCAAAGAATTTTAACAAGGAAATATGTGGGAAGTACGTGGAGGAAATCAAGCAAGACCTACAAGAAATTAATTAATTTAATTTAAGCCATTATTAAATATGAAACTTTGTAAACTAAAATTCCCACACACAAGCTCTGCTTTAGTGGGGCTTACATTCATGTTTTACTAAGATGACTGTGTTGTATTAAATGCAAGTATAGATATACCTATTATTATTATTATTATTATTATTATTATTATTATTATTATTGTTATTATTATTATTATTATTATTATTATTATTCAAAACTGCACATGCATTTGTGAGACAGCAATAAATAAATAAATAAATAAAATACGCTTAAGAGTTGAAATGCTCATGAAAAGGGGAAAATCAACCGTTTACTTCAAACTCATAGACTTGATTTTTCTATTTTTATGCAAATATAAATTAGCGAGCAGAGAGGATGAAGAAGTGTTGGGCTGATCGAAAAGCCACAAAAGCCCAAAATTCAAGAAGAAAAAACTTAATTGACGCAAGTAATCTAATGTGGCTTTAAAAGTTATAAATAAACCAAATTAGGTCTATTGGAAAAATTAGGTCTATTAGGTCAAATTAGGAAAATAGATCACTTGATCACTGAAAATCACTTTCAATTTTAACAATCTGAGTCTTTACGAGAATACAAATTTTCTCCGTAAGCAAAAAATATGTGTAAGCAGCTGACAGTTGGGAACCGACTTGATATTGTCATAGTAAGTTTTTGGTGGTCTTTTGAAATGGTTCAAAGATCAAACTTTAATTATTATTTATTCATTTATTCATTTATTCATTTATTTATGAGAAAGATTCATATAAAGTTGTAGGAAAAGAATGTTTTCCGATACAACAAATAGACAGAGACTCACCTGGACTAGTCTGCCAACTCAGCCCTCCAATGAACATTTTCCTGTAACAAAACAAACACAATATTAACTAAATAGAGAACAAAGAGAAAAAATATAATAAGAAAGAACCTGGTGGAGAAAATAAAATATATTCGAATGAGTAAGCAACAGAACTGCAGAAGCATAAAATATGTAAATAATTGCATTTTTATTATATAAACACGTTTTATAGGTTGATTAATTTATTTGCTACTTATTGAACATTTTCCCATAAAAAACAATCACACTATTAATTAGATATAGAACAAAGAGTAACAATATAATAAGAAAAAACCTGGTGGAGAAAATAAAATGTATTACAATGATTCAGCACCCGTGCTTTGCAACAAAGTGTTTAAATTAAGTATGTGATATATTATGGATTTCAACCGCCAATGCCAATACAATAATTCCAAAAAGGACATTGGGAGCTGCAATATTGGAGTACGGAACAAATGTGTTGATTTGGCTTGTGATTTAAAGCTTTTTTGCATCATAGTGACGTATCATGTATCAACTGTTCAATGAGCTTCCTGCCTCTAAACAAATTTCAAACCAGTACCGTACCCATAAGTGAAAGTTTAACATTAATTTTGAAAAATCTGAAAGAAAAATCAAAAATCGGGCTTCGAGGTGCACTGAATCAAGTTTAAGAGGAAGGTTTGTGCCAAATTTTGTGTTCCAAATAGTAGCCGTTATTGTGAAATCCGTAAGACAAACAAAAAAAAACACACACGCACACAAACACACCCCTACTCTCTCTTGTTATATAGATTTCACCATTATACTAACTGAAGCTATAACCTTCCCATTCTTCTTTACAGCTGTTACGTAACGTCTAAAATCTAAACGGACGTCTACAACAATATTGTGTATCTACACTTCACACAACCTTGCAATAGTTGAATGACGATGCTAGGCTGTAACGCTAGACTCAAGAAGAAACCGACAGTTAGCAATTACCGTGCTGTTGTCATTATTACTGTCATAATCAATTTGGCTGGCATCCCGCTCTAAAATAATGAAGGAAGCTGTATTCCACACGCAGTCCCTACTCGCACTATTACTTCAGTGTTTTTCCGCTTTACTACTCCACTATCGAGTACAGAAGAAAGGAATCACGACTTCTAATAAAATCGTAAATTAACTTCGAATCGTCAAGGATTTTTTTTTTCAACTTTTATTCTAACTTCTGGCAAAACTGAACGTACTTGAGAAATAACTGTTATTTTTACAAATAAAACTTCTATATGACATGGCTCAGATCACTCTGAATCAGGTTATGAGATGGTTTTTTTTAATTTTTGTTGCTGTTGATGCCCAAATGAGTCCGCGACTTGTGCGTGGGTAATGAGGTGAATGATTACACATAAATGCCTGACGGTGGAGCGGGATTCGAACCCACGACCGCTTAAACGACAGCAAGCAGAAGTTGCAACGCCCCAACCAACTGCACTAAGCAGCCCGCCAAATGCAGAAGATGTGTCTGCAGTTATAACTGACTGCACACAGTGTTGACATGGCTTAGATTATTCTGAATCAGGTTATGCAAAGGGTGACTTAGTGAATGACAGAACATGGTCACTTGCTCTTACCAAAACTGAAATCGTCATTCCTGACTAGGAAAAGAATCCCCAGACTTATCCCAATGGGTGTAGAAACTGTCTGGGCAGTCAAAGCAGCAAAGTACTTGGGAATCACCCTTGATAGCAAGTTGTCATATGCGAACCACATGAAGAGAGTTTGTGACAAAGCAAGTACAGCCATTGCACAATTGAGCAGGCGAAGATTTCTTCTATCTGTGACCCTATCTATCTTACTTTATGAAGCTGAAATTTGGGGTGAGCCAAACTGAAGTTTAAAAATTAGCAGAAGCGCATGATCTCTGTTCAGGATCCTGTGCACATAGAACAGTGTCAGCCAATGCAGTCATGGTAATAGCTGGTGTAATACCAATAGGCCTTCTTGTCCAAGAAAGAAAAGGGGTTTTTGAGCTGAGTGCAGAGCTAGGAAGGGCCATGCAATGGGTGCACACACTCATTCTGAATGATGGCAATAGTACTGGATGACTGCAATAGAAGGACTTATCTGCTAGATTAGTTAAGGATGCAAGGGCTTGATATAACAGAGATCATGGAGAATTGACTATCCATTTCTGTCAATTCGTGTCAGAACATGGATTTCAGGTCCTATCTGCACAGAATGAAAAAGGTTTTTACACCCACTTGCAATGCACTAATAATTGCACTAATAACCCTCTTGCACTTTTCTTCCAGGGGAGATCAATGATGTTTGTGCCCCTGATAGAGGTGCCCCTGAGAAGCAGATATGGATACTATATATTTGCTCTTCTAGCTAAGGAAAGCACAGCCTGACATGAAGTAATTTTATAAGCTGTCCCAGTCAGGTTTTTTGTGGGTGGAGGTAAGTGTTTAGTAAGAATCTCACACTACCAGTGTAGCAGTTGCCAATAAAGATTTTTTTTTTAATAAAAAAAAGTATAATAAGCCACTACCAATATTATAATGGGTATGTTTTTATTATTTTTTCCTGATAGAGAAAGCTAAGGTGACTATCAAATTCAAATTCCAATTTATTTATCAAAAACATTTTACAATACAATGAATGGATAATATAATATTATATATAATACAACGATAATAATTTCATGCCTCAAGTTTTTTTAAATATAAAAATGTAATTAATAAATTAATATACCCCACTATAATACTATGTGTTGGGGTAAATTGTGTTCAATTGTGTTCTTTGTTTTGGTGATGGTAAGGTGATATATAATCATTTTGGGATGTATGAGAGTGGATTTAGTCACAACCACATACAGAAATAAACAGTTGATTGATTGATGATTGATGAGTTGGACCTACAGTTTTAGGTGTGTTCCGAACCACCGGGAAGTGATTTTACAGCAGAGAACAGTGTCTTTTTTGCTGGTCAATCTTATCGGTTACCGTTACGAACAGTTCCTACGAGAACGCAGCTTATCTCATCTGATTGAACAGATACCTGCTACGGCTCGCGGCTATCACTTCCCCGACTAAGTTGTCTCTTCATTGTAATAAATAGATAAATAGTTATAGTAATTTTACATAGTTATATTATAGTACATTGATTGTATTTTAGTCATGATAAATAAGTGAATAATTATCAACTTGATGTTACCATCGGAGATAAATTTCAAAGTGCTCGCATTTACTTCCACCTCTATCAAGAACGATAAAAATATACTACCGAAACTAGAGTTCATCTGGATATAAGAAAATATAAACTTTCATTATTTATCAATAATATTCTTAATTTTTTATGATTGAATATCACAATCAGTACTGTGAAAGTAATAATTATTAATAAGTCTAAAAGGCTACGGTAATAATATAATGGGTATAATAGCCTATTAAAGCTAGATAAAACCCGGTATTCATGGTGTTATTGAAATGATAAATCGTAAATAATAATCAAAGTCGTAACAACAAGTGAGATTTGTAATATTTTTATAATGATTTTTGAAAACATATCTTGTCTTCCCAATATCGGAATTCAGAAAGTTGACAAAAACACTGGAGAGCACTGTGAGCATTTCAATTTCCCTAGAGTCCATGACCGAGTCATACAATTAAAATATTACGATATTATCATCACTTGTGTTCATGTTGTATTTATTTTGCTGATGTATCAAAAAGAAAATATTAAATGAAAACAGAATTCCAAAACTTCAGAAATAGTTTATGATACAAGCATAGATTCATGATGAGCATTATTTTTTTTTTTTTTTGAGGATGAAGCCCACAAAGGTCTGAGACTTGTGCGTGGGTGATGAGTTGGATGATGGTGATTGATGAATCATACACGAATATAAACCGTTAAATATCAAAGATCTAAAGTTAACTATTTTACATGACTGGCAACCTAGTCCATCCCTTCAACAATGAAAAATGCAAATCCCGAACTATTTCACAAGAATTCTTATCAACACTCTTGTCCACTTGTTCTACTTTAGTGCTTCACAACAATTAGCTTGTAGGCCTAATCGTTGGACTTGGAGCTGTTAGCATTGAGCCACACAAACCTAATCACAACCTATTTCAAACTGGAAAAACGTCTCTAAACATACATTATTTACATAACCTCCTAGACAAGTCGGTGTTTGCTAGAGAATGCACTTATAAGAGCATTCACGAGTCCGAGTGTGCGTGCGAGCGTGCGTGCGTGTGTGTGTACTGTGCAAGTGTGAGTGTGTACTGTGCAATTCTCTGAGACTACCGATATGTCCCTGTATTGTTGGTTTATTTTTTAGCAATTATTATCTATAGTTTGCTACCAATTTAGTAATAAAATCTGTATTTTTAGTAATGGGTGATATGCCAAATTATAATTTAATAATTAATTTTTATATATAATTTTTAACTATAGGTAACGAGGGGGATTTCATTGATTTGAAATAATAGCCTAATGCATGCTGGTAGAAAAGTTTCACTTAGATAATTATTAACAGATTATTTTTCAAATCTAAGTAGCCCTTTGTACTTATTAATCATATGACATCTATCCGAGTATTTATTTATATTCATTTTTAAAGCTACCATGCCGAAAAAGTAAAAGGTTCTGTAATTTAAGTCTGGTCAGGAGCTGCCTTAACATATTACCAGTATTTACCAATAGAATTCATCAAATAGCACTAGTTATTCACCCGCTTTTAGTATTTACTTGAATAAGATCGGTAAATCTGTGTTGTTATCAGCAAATGCTGGTCGAGTTGAACAAGCAAAAGGAAAATTAAAAACTGAATTTTTTTCACATACTGCCCAGTATCTACTTGAAATCAATTAAAAGTATTCACTTATTTTTATTTATATCGCCCAATATATTTGTTTTAGTATTATTAGTGTATCTACGGTATTTTTAGCAATTTTTGTTTTATTAACAGTACTATCTGTCAGGTCTAAATAGAAGAATGTTGTCTGAATGGGGAACGACGTTTTTTATAATGAGTACTTTTTTAATACAGATAACCTAGAATATAAAAATATCAACAAATATTTCTTTATTTCTATTTAAAACTAATTCTAAACAAATACATAAACGACTAAAAGTACCAAAGATCACATTTTTATAAACATTTTTTACGTGAAAATTAACCTACTCTACTATGGCATGCCATGTTCTAGAGTAAGTTTACAATTTAAATTTTGCAGGATTCAGTGTTTTAATATTAGATTAGTGTGCTCACATATAGTTTGAAATTATGGTTTTTATGGTTTGTCTTCCTGTGTTTATTACCCAGTGGTGTACTTCGATTTTAAATTTCTTGCTGTGTGGTATTTCCTGTATGTAATGCTACGTAGAGACTTGTCTTGGAAGATGTTTGAAGGAATTTGATTTGAGACAAATGTGATTTGAACTGTATGCTCCCACCAGCGAACAAGGGTTCATCTTTCTGATGGTTGGTGTCAACTTATATGAAATGATATACTTCGAATTATAATAATTTTTTGTTCTTGATTTTTAATTGGTAACTTTTTGATTTTTCTTGAAATTTGGTAAGATCCTGCATTGGCAATAAAGAAAATTGTAATTCAAAACTTGTGTATCATTAGTGTTTTTCTGTTGTGTGCTCTTACATAATGTATATTGATGCGTTTTTGAGGTGCTGTATTAGTGATCTAGATAATTACAGAGGAGCGTAGTTGTGATTTTTGGCACGAAAATGCTATTTCGCTACGATATCAGGACGCATAAACATGGCAGTAGGCCATAGTCACATGTACTGATCTAGTTTCCTGTGTATATAGATATATGATCCTTGCTCCTATAGGCCTATATACACAATAGCATCTCTAGCATTTCCTTATTCCTTGTTGGAACGCAGCAGCAGATCCCACCGAAGAAAAGTTGGCGGCAACTCAAAAGTGTCTCTCACTGATTAAAGTTAGCCACCATTTCCTTGCTTCCAGCAATCTCCACAGCCATTATAATTACAGCGTATCTAGGAGTAGCTCTACTCACTAGGCCAGTGCTATCACAATTACCAACTGCTAGTCTATTTTTTTCGCTGTCATTTGTAAAATTTGAGGGGATAACATCATGTGATGGTGCTCATGAGATTGTATTGATCGAAAAATGTGGGATAAGTGTTGGAAGTGCAGAAAAACATTGTGTGGAGTAGAAAAACTGATCAAATTTGGAATAACTTATTCAATATTTAAGGCACGAAATTCTTTGATGTTTAAGGCTCGACAGTGGCGGAACAACATTCTGCGACAGCATTTTTGCTAAGTTCACTTGATAACACATTATGATGTAGAAAATAGGAGTGTCAAGTGAGTATTAAAGTGTATCGCAGTGTGATAAGTGTCAATGAGTGAAGAGCGATACCATATTGATTGGTTGTTTAAGTGACTTGATTTTTTATGGTGCAATGGACAATAGACAGAACAATGGATTACAAAGAAAATATTAATGGGCTATATACAGTTATATAGATTACGAAAAGGAATTCATTGTTATTCATTGTTGAATTTGATTGTAATATAATGTCTTAATAAAATATCCCTCAAATAGCTTACAGCTAGAGGGATACTATTGCATTGTGTAATTTTCAAATAAATAAAATAAATAACATTTTATTCTACTCATTGTTTTCCATTTAATAGTTTTTTTCATTCAGTAGTTATTAGTTTTTTTCTAATATGTATTTGGAAGGAGACATAAGAATAAGAATAATATTTTGTTAATTTTTATAGACCATATAAATAATGTTAAAAGTACAGTGTTGCTTGACAAGCACTTTCTTTCCCTGTGTATTTAATTAGTATATGGTAAACTGATAGTTAATTAATATTTAGGATTATTTTTCTTAATGCTTTTATTTCATGCCGATCTCTTATTGTATGTATTTTGATTTATTTCTTTGTTATCTTAGCGTTAAAATTTTTGTTTTGTGATTTTCTTGTTTGTTTTTAGTCAATCTAATGTATTCAATGAGGTTTGTTTTGGCATTTCCATTTAAATCTAAATCTAAACAAATACATATACATATAAGTGAAACTACCAAAGATTACATTTTTATAAACATTTTTAAAGCCTCTATTGTTTGTAATTTTTAAGTATGTATTATAAATAAATAAACTCCAATGTAGCTTTTGCTTTAGGAGGTATCTAATTGCACAAAAGAAATGAGAAACTTCTAATAAATTCATGTAATTATTTTATTTGTAAGTTAGTAATTTTTTTGTAAAAGTGTTCGTTATAATCAGAAATTAAGTTAATTTTGTATGTATACTTTATATGTTTATGTGAAATAAAGATGATTTGATTTGTCAGTTTCTATTGATCCGATATTTTTATTATTAAAACAGGTGTTTTTTTAATCATGCGGGATTACAGGTTTTCAATGCCATCTTAATCCAGAAAGTATAATCCAATCTTAGTGAATTAGTCGGTGAAACAAATAAAAAACAGAAACCCAACAAGCCTCGAGAAAAACTTCATATCTCATTATCTCCAATAGATTTTATCGCTGCTGTGTAATGATATCTCAGAAATGATTAGTCATTAGTTTCTAATATGTATTTGAAAGGAGATAAGCTGATTACGACTTTTCAATAGCGATAAATTATTGGCAGTCATCATACTGACGAAATTAGTGAGTAGATACTCGATGAAGCTATGCTCGATATAGTTATGATGAAAAATTTCACAATATTTCATTTTATGGAAAAATGTGAAGATTTTGAACAATTTCAGTATGTTTCTTGGATCTTTTCAAGTTTTGAGCAAAGTTCACTGATGGAGATAATAGAATTTAAAAAATGGAGAAAATGGACACTGAAAGGAAGCATTGATATCACGTCTAGCTGATGTGCAGAGAGTGGGAGTTACATGATAATAATTAATCCAATTTATTATCAATTCTATTTTATATTCATTCAAATAATTGATTAACCTTTTTACCCATGGCTTCAGTTGGTGGTGAGACCTCACGGATGGGTGGCTCTACCTAGCCGTTCAGCTATTTGTGGGAAAAATGGTGGACAAATGGAAATATTCCTCAATGTGTCTTTTATCAAGAGTTTAAAACAACTTGTAAAATATATCAATTGCCCCCAAAAACCGAAAATTTTCAACTTTGAACCCCCATATTTCACAAAATAATTGAAGAAAAACATTTTAAACCTTCAGTTTTAGGTGGATTCCAAACCACTGCATAAGTAATAGTAAAGCAGCGATAAGGACATATTGCAGCTACCGGTCACCCATCCAAGCGAAATCATTAGTGCTCGGGACTTAAGGCTGTGCGCAGGGTTTTGGTCATAATTATTTTTTGAAGTATCTTGTATTAGATTAGGACTTTGAAATTTTATCTATTACTGTGAGGAAAAATATTTTTCTTTAATTATTTTGTGAAAAATGGGGGTTCAAAGTTGAAAGATTTTGGTTTTGGGGGGCAATTAATCTCTACTAAAAGTTATTTTAAACTCTTGATGAGTTTTCTATAACTGAAACAACCCAAGAAATAAAATCACATATTTTTTCTCCAATCAAGCAATTAATTTTTTTTAACTTGTACAAAAATTCAGTTTTTATTCAAAAATTTACTTTTAAAAAACATGTCAGATTGAAATAGAAAATATGTCATTTATCAAGAGTTTAAAACAACTTGTAAAAGATATCAATTGCCCCCAAAAACTGAAAATTTTCTACTTTGAACCCCCATATTTCACAAAATAATTGAAGAAAAACATTTATCTCACAATAATAGATAACATTTCAAAATCCTAATAATATCAAATACAAGAAACTTCGAAAAAAAATTACAACCAAAAACCCTGTGCACAGCCTTAAAATATCACCACCACCCAGACAACGCACTCACCTAGCAGCCTAACACTCCCTTTAATCACTTATACAATATATTCTACTCAAATGATAATATAAACAAGATTTTAGATTCCTTGATAATATAGTACTATGTAAGTTGTGGTCTGACGAGTTGATCCCTGGTTTTTCGGTGCGGGAGCGAGCGGCGGTAGTAGGAAGCCAACTGCGCATGCTCTATTCAAGCTTTACTCCTAATTTGAAAACTACGGCCAGAGACAAACAGGTTTTCTGCGCTTCAGCCAGCTTCAACTAGCCTAGTTGAGTCTAGGGCTAATGTCATTGCAATGCACAGTAGCAGCGAGTTGGAGGAGAAGGGGAAAAATCGGCCAGGGATCAACTCGTCAGACCCCAACTGTATGCTCTTGAATGTGATTCTCAGCCCATTTTCTAACACATAATACCACTGACATATATATTTATAACAGAATACAACTCTCACATTCTCTCCCTTCTCACTAACTCTCTCTCACACACACACACACACCCTCCCTCTCTCTCAATTACGCGCTCGCTCTCTCTCCCTCTCTCCCACGTGTGCACTCATGAAAAAAGTTAATAGCAAGCAATAAAGTGCGGGCCACTTTTCTCGATTTATTTCACCGGTAGATTACAACTATTTTTCTCCACTCGCCACAGACAGACTCAGAGGTCTACGGCACACTACTTTTCAATTTAACGAAGAATCATGAAGCTTTCAACAAAAGGTGAAACGGCCATTTACTCATTCTGTTCTGCTCTACACTTGGCTCTAGCGGCGGCCGATACTTTACACTCTATCTTGTTTCTAGACTCCTTAACAGCTCTAGAAGAGAGGAAGGTAAGTTACGAGGTGAAAAAGTATGAGATCAAGATAAAATTAGTTGCAGAGCAGATTAAAAAAATTAACACAATCAAAAAAAGGATTAGGATTTGGACCACTAATCTAATTTTAAGGTAAGTTGAAGTAACTCAAATAATATATTAATGAATTATTCACTTTCTTTGGACTATTAAACTGTTTTAGTGCTTATAGCTTATTTAGCTTTTATTAGCTTTTTAGCTTTATTAGCTTTTTAAGTGAACATCTAAATCAATATTCTTATTTTAGAATGAATCAGTAATATTGTACTTCAAAGGGGAATTCCTGGTTAAACTTCAACCTAGAATTTAAATTTTCTAGTCAAAAATTTGTAAAGAAAGCAGTAGCGGGCTGTGCCTGTTGCATCTTTTCTTCATTGTATTTTTGTAATAAATAAATAAATAACTTAAATATCAAAATCAAAGGTTCCAGGAAAAACCCGACGATCAGAAAAAGCCACCCCTGAAAGAATGAAGGAGTATTGAAGTAGTAGGAAAGAGGCGACTTCATAAGGCCAGTGTTAAGATCATAGTTGATCCATTGTACTCCAAAATTGGTGAAACGAAAAAAAATATAAAAAATAACTTAAATAATGTTTAACATTTACCTTATAATTTATTCAATTCACCTCAATTACCTCAATTAAATATTACCTCAATTTATTCCTTCAATTTGTTCCACCGTCTAGCTATTTATATATTTTTATTTTCCGCAATATCTTTTATTATTTCGTCTCTTCTTTTTTATTATTGATTTCATTAAAAAATGTATTATTTTCTCTTTATTTTAGGAATTTAGCAATCAGTATCATTGAACGTCATTAAAGGCGTTCTGTGTTCTGTAAGCTTTCGTAAAAAATAACATCAGATGGAAAAGAGCTTTTGCGAAAATCTCTTCCGTTTACTTTATTAACTATTCTATACAGAATCAATATAGGAATAAATTGTACTAAGAATAATATATAAATCATAGTGATTAATAAATTATTAGGAATGATTCATTCTAATAAATCACATTTTTTGTTAAATATAATTTATTCAAAGATTTGTTATTTACTTGTATGTAAAAGAATAGGTAAGAAATTATATAATAAAACTTTGAAAAACACCTTTAAGTGGAAATTGTGACTCACGTTATGGCTTGATGGCCGTTTCACTCTGTTGTCAAGAGCATCATCAGACGACCCACAGTATGGCGTGATAACTCATGTCTCAAATTAGTGTACTGTGGGTCGTCTGATGATGCTCTTGACAACAAGTGAAACGGCCGTCACGCCATAACGTGAGTCACAATTTCCACCTAAAAGTGTTTTTCAAAGTTTTATTATATATTAGTGGTAACAAGATGGATCTTCAACATCACAAGAAATTATAATTATCAGTTTGAGGGAATATTTGTATTAAACAAGCGTGGGTAAACAACAAAAAAAAAGATGAATTATTATTGATTTTTCGTATTTATTCAACGCGAAATAGTGGAATAGGAAATAGAATAGGAGTGGAGTTCGTCTAGTCTTCTTGAATAGAGGGCAGAAGAGTACCACGGAATAATACCGTGGAATAATACTGCATATCGAGTCCAAGGGTCCAAGGACGATCCGGTTACAATCGTAGGGGCAATCCAACAGTGTTTTATACTTTATCAGCAAGTATATCGAAAGATAGATGAAAATTTATTGACCGAACGTAGTGAGGTCTCAGTTTAAACTCGTCCGCTCGGCATTTCGTCGATCTGTCTGTATGTTACACGCTAATTAAGATTTTTAATAAGTTACCTGAATCAGTGACGACTCTTTCTCCAACTCAAAGACTCTTTTTGAAATTTTGTTTCCTGACCGATTGTCATAGAATTGGTAGAAAACTCTACAACAAGCTGCCTCAGCTTTTAAAGTCTTCAAAATATAGAAATATTTAAAAACCAATTGAAAAAATATTTAGTTGATAAAGCTTTTTATAGTGTACAAGAGTTCCTTTCACATCAAAATTAAGCCTTATCTCAACTAATTGATATAGTAATTATGGTAAATAAGAGTAAAAGATTGTACAATTGTTGATCTGGCTTGTCTTATACTCCTTAACTGGAATCTCCAAGACGTAATCTACAAAAAAAGATAGATTCCTTTTTTGCCACCGGACACTAACGGTCATTGACAACGTCAAAAAAATCATATAAAAATGACACAAAAAACAACATCAATTACTGAAAATTATAAAAAAAAACTTTTGCAAAGAACCCTTCTACTCTTTCTAACCTGTCTAACAAAATTTCATAAAGAGCCTTTCTGAATTAAGTAGGAGAAAGAGATGACACTGATTCAGGTAGCTTATAAAAATCTTAATTCCCAACACCAAATGGGTATTCTGCATTCTGGACAACCTTACCCTGGGGACATCAAGTTCTCTCCTTCCACGAGTTTCATATCCATGAGAAAACCCTGCATAAATATTCCTTATCCCTAGGTTGAGCGCTGTATGTATGAGGTTTTTCAAAGCATGCCCCCATTTTTTTCAGGGGCCCAATTTACCCCCTCCACCCCGATTATTGGAATGTCTGATTTGGGTTTGAAATTGAAATTGTAAAAATTTGAGAGGGGGGTTGGTCTATGACAACAATTCGATAAAACAAACGGGGGCCGTTAGAAAGGGGTTCAAAATATTTAAAATCTTCAATATTGAGATTTTTCAAATTAATTTATTTTTGTTTTGGTGGTTTTTTTTAGCTGAGTGTAATGATGGAGTATTCTTGATAAATTATTGAGCATTTGTGGGTGGGGGTGGAGAAAATTGACTTCTAAAACGTATTTTAGAGATAATTTCTATCTTTTGGATTGGAAGTGGAAGTTGACACTGATCTACTGAACTACTCTTTGAATATTAATGGAAAGGGTGAGAAAATTAAAAAACTTGAATATTGAGATAATTGGGAAATTCTTCTTATCATCAGGTAGAGCATTAATGCTCTGAAGACTTCAATTTGAAAAACTTGTAAAAATGACCCCCTTTTGAACTAGGGGCGGAAATCTGAATTTTACAGAAGGGGGGTGCGGGTGAACAAATTTTGAACTTTTTTGTAAATGGATAACTTTGCTTTTTGTGTTGCAAAAATTAAGCTGCTAAAAATGCAAACCCTTCATTAAGAATAAGGGGTGATTTATTGGGGGCGTCAAAAATGTTGGTCTTTTCAAACATTGATTCTTGTAGTTTCAAGCACCAATGAAAGATTAAGCAATGAAAATAAAGTTGAAAGTGCTCTTGAAATTTTTTTAAAATATCATCCCCTTTTGAGTGAAAAGTGTTGGGCGAGTGAGGTCTACTGTTCACAGAACTATTATATATTTGAGTAGTAGAGTCAAATTATCAATGAATGCTACGACTGTATGCGTCACCGGAACGTCCATGTAGTCAGACCGTAATGAGGAAGACACAGTTTTCAAACAGCAAGTCAGAGTCAGCAAGAGGACAAATAACAGTCACTGAGAGAGACAATCAATTCGCCCATTCTACAATTCACTCATAATAGAATGCGTGCACTCAACTATGACATATCGCCAGTTGCTGTCCTAAAATCCAAGATGGTCGCCACCGAGAAGAAGAAGAAGAAGAAGAAAAAGAAAAGGAGAACAAAAAGAAGAAGAAGAATAAGAAGAAGAAGAAAAAGAAGAAAGAGAAAAAGGAGGAAAAGAAAAAGGAGTAGAAGAAGAAGAAAAAGAAAAGGAGAACAAAAAGAGAAAAAAGAAAAAGAAGAAGAATAAGAAGAAAAAAGAAAGAGAAAAAGAAGAAAAAGAAGTAGAAGAAGAAGAAAAAGAGAAAGATGTAAAAGTAAAAGAGAAAAAAGGAAAAGAAGAAAAAGACTAACAAGAAGAAAAAGAAGAAAAAGACTAACAAGAAGAAAAAGAAGAAGAAGAAAAAAAGACTAAGAAGAAGAAAAAGAAGAAAAAAGAAGAAGAAGAAGCAAAAGACGAAGAAGAAAAAAAAAAGAAGAAAAAGAAAAGAAGAAGAAAAAAGAAAAAGTAGAAGAAGAAGCAAAAGACGAAGAAGAAAAGAAAAAAGAAAAAGAAGAAAAAAGAAAATTAGAAGAAGAAGCAAAAGACGAAGAAGAAAAAGAAATAAGAAAAAGAAGAAGAAAAGAGAAAAATAAGAAGAAAAAAGAAAAAGAAGAAAAAGAAGTAGAAGAAGAAGAAAAGGAAGAAGAAAAAGAAGAAAAAAGAAAAGTAGAAGAAGAAGCAAAAGACGAAGAAGAAAAAGAAATAAGAAAAAGAAGAAGAAAAAAGAAAAATAAGAAGAAAAAAGAAAAAGAAGAAGAAAAAGAAGTAGAAGAAGAAGAAAAGGAAGAAGAAAAAGAGAAAGAAGTAAGAGAAAAAAGGAAAAGACGAAGAAGAAAACGAAGAAAAAGAAGAAGAAGAAAAAGAAGAAAGAGAAAAAGAAAAAGAAAATGAAGAAGAAAAAGACGAAGAAGAAGAAAAAGAAGCAAAAGACGAAGAAGAAAAAGAAGAAGAAGAAGGAGAAAAAGAAAAAAGAAGAAGAAAAAGAAGAAAAAAAGAAAAGGAAGAAGAATAAGAAAAAGAAAAAGAGTAAAAAATAAAAAGAAGAAGAAGAAGCTACTGCCTCATCTTGGAGCGCGCTCAAATTTCCAACGAGCAGTTCATTATTTGGTTCACAATCAACCATCAAATTGTAACACTATTCTTCTGACAAGGACACCGAGGCAAGTAAATACAATACGACGAAACTATTTACGTCAATTTAGCTGAAATTCAACACTAAACGCCTTCATCAGCATACAGGACGTCCGTATCGACAGTGTAGCGCTGACGGAAAAACGTGCGAGGATTCGTTAATTAGGCATAGCCCTCTCCCGCACATATATTCTGTATATTCCTCCCCCTCACACTCTAACTCTCTCTCTCTCTCGAGATTATAAATTTTTTAATTCTTTTTAATTCTGTTGTGATCTGAAGAAGACTACCTATAATAGGCCACAGTAATTGAAAAAATATGGAGGGAAAAAACGACTGAAAATTAAAATTAATAAAATAAGTATTTATAATTATATTTATAATTTTTTAATAATTTTAGGGTGTTTAATACCATCGATGTTCTTTACTAACTATTTTACTTTCGCATATTGCATGGAACATTGTGTTGAAAATAATCCCAAAGTGATGTTCATTATCTCTTAAAAATGATCGAATAAGGTTTTTAAATTTCTAATGCTTTATTTTAGTACAGTCTTTTACCCAAACCTAATCAATTTAAACAAACAGATTTACTGTAGAATATTAGTAATGAGCTCTAATGAAAACCAATAAAAACTAAACCAATCATTATTGGAAAACGGCTTCAATTTATTATCATTATTATTATTATTATTATTATTATTATTATTATTATTATTATTATTAATATTATTATTATTATTTATTATTATTATTATTATTATTATTATTATTTATTATTATTATTATTATTATTATTATTATTTTTGAACGACATATATCTCCATTTTACTGAGTAAGAGGGTGACATTGGCTAATTTAGCAAAATTACACCCTTTCTATTTCGGAATATTTAGGAAGCCCCTTACTATTGATGCTGTGCACAATATGACAGCTTTCTGCATTAGATTTTGCACCCACACAGGCAGTCTCAACTTTTTCATCCTCTCAGGCAGCTCCCTTGGTATTACACCTGTAGCTGATATTATCAAAGGCATAATTGTCACTCTCTCTTGCCTCCACAAGTATTTTATCTCCTCTGCCAAAGGCAGATATTTGAGCAGTTTCTCATCACTGTATTGCTTTATTGTGTGTGTTTGGTATGCCTATGTCTATTAAAATGTGGTTGGGTTTTGTTTGTCAATTAATATGATATCTGGTCTATTGTTGACTTATTATTATTATTGTTGTTGTTGTTGTTGTTTCAAAATTGACAGAATTCATTAATTTCATGAAAATTATTTATCAGTTACCTATGAGTTATTTTGTAAATTGTATTCTTGCATTTTATATATTATCATAGAGTACATAGAGCTTCTTCTGTATACT
Source organism: Conomelus anceps (assembly GCA_948455865.1). Classification (NCBI taxonomy): domain Eukaryota; kingdom Metazoa; phylum Arthropoda; class Insecta; order Hemiptera; family Delphacidae; genus Conomelus; species Conomelus anceps. Next base: position 16,061,033 of record OX418221.1, read on the forward strand.
ATTGATAAAATTTGAATGTTCTTATTCAAAATGATCCTCTGTATTAATCTAAGCTCAATCAATGTATAAGATAAAAAATGGCGGGAATTTTTTTTTATCAGAAATTAAGTATCAAATGAAATGATAAACTTCTTATTGGTTCTAGAACAGGCTAACATGAATGCATGAAACCTTTCAAAAGGCGACTTATGACTTATGACTTACTTTTATTTCATATCATCAACTACCATTAACAAATTTAAGTATTACTTCAACGTCAACTACAATCTTCTATTTGAAGAAAATCAACCATGAAATACAGTACATAATATATATATGAGACCTATATATATGAGACCTCATTGTCCTATTGTACGAAGTCTTCAACAGCAGAGACTGCATCTGATTGTTTCTAAAATAATGCCATGGCTGGGAACTGACATTTTCTCACGATTATTCTCCAGGGATACTGGAAGTGGCGGGCCGCTTGGCGCAGTTGGTTGGGGCGTCGCAACTTCAGCTTGCTGTCGTCCAAGTGGTCGTGGGTTCGAATCCCGCTCCACCGTCAGGCATTTATATGTAATCATTCACCTCATTACCCACGCACAAGTCACGGACTCATGTGGGCATCATCAGCAATAAAAAAAAAAAAAAAAAAAAAGTGTACTTCATTCAGCCTGCATGAAACTTCTCATCTAACAACAAAACTTACTAATTTCTTATTTGAAATTCTAACAATAGAGCTCTACTAATTTTATGACTTGTTCAAAAGATTATCTTTGCATTAGATTTTTGAAATTATCATTTATCTAAATAATAATAACAATAATATTATTATTAATAATATTATCATCATCATCATTTTTTTTATTATTATTATTATATTATTATATTATTATTATTATTATTATCATTATTATTATTATTATTATTATTATTATTATTATTATTATTGGCTATAGAACTATTATACAGTTCCAGGCGGTCTCTAGGTTTGGAGGTGGTTTTAGCCAATAGTTCATGCTCATGTACATGTCAAATGGCAAAACGCCTTAATAAAAGAAAAACAAAATTATTGGCTATAGAACTCCCGAAGATGAAGACGCTAAATAATGTATGTTTCGTGATGTAGGCCTACGATATTTCATTTCTTGGGTTTATTCTTCTTTTCTGCCCAGTACTCTTTCATTCTTTGTAAAAAACTTTTGCTTTCTTTCTTCATGTTTGTATTATTAATTATTATTTTTATTATTATTATTATTTTTATTATTATTATTATTATTATTATTATTATTATTATTCAGCTATATATGTTTCTAACAGCAGATATACGTCTTAAATCTGGTTATAATAAATTATGGTTTTCATTTTTAACATGAATTTTTACTGTGTACTAACCTAAAACGTTTTGGACGGAATAGCTTAATCGAAATTTGTGAAGAGAGCAGTTTTGGACTCTGGTCTGTTGCATTTTTGCATTTATTGTTATTTTGTCTATATAAATAAATAATTTCCAATTTTGATGGTTTAAAAATTGGATTCTAAATAATCAATTATTGATAATAGAGTGATTATTGTCACAATTATTATTCTTATTAAGCTACACATTTTGCTAGCCAATTATACTACTTAATTTAGGTTTTTTTTATTTACATCATTTACATTTCTAAATATTAATCTAGTTTTAATTTCTAAATTTGAAATACGGGACCTATATGCTTTTTCACATTTATTCACGCGTAATAAAGAAAAAAATTCAATTTTTCCAATATTCCCAAAACACCTTACTCAACAACAACATTGACCTATTGTTTGTTCATTTGATTCAGCTTTTATTAGGACTACAATAGGAACAAATCGAGGAAACGTAATACCAGCTCAGCAGCAATCCGATAATTGAACAAATAGAAACCAAATGCTTATAATGTATTTCCCACACTTGGCATTGACACTATTCGGTATTCGTCTGAGCTAATCTGATTATCTGTAAAATAATTTTAAAAATTCTAATTTTCCAAAAAAACATCAATTTAAAAAAAGTTTTTTGTTTACTTTAAATATAGTCAGGTTAGGTTATTAGGTTATATTACTCTTAGTAACGTTTATTTTCAATATTTATGTCCAAATATTAAGTGGAAAAGTAATATGGAGCTACAACATCAAATTTAATCTTTATTTTTCCTTAGAAATGTTCTAGCAAATCAAGCAATAGTATTGTTGTTCAAGACAACAAGTTTCAAATTTTCAAAGCCACAGTATTTCTTTAAAACGTTTTTAGTACAAAAAATATTTGCAATTGCATTGTGAATTGTGCTTTAACTAACAAGTCGGCCACAAACCAAGCCAAGTGACATTAGCTTACTGATCAATTTTTAAAAATATTAAATTTCATCACCTACATCACTTCATTTTTGATATTATATCCTCTTTACATCATTATAGAATTAAATCATCAAAAAGGAAGGGTTTAAAATATATCAAGGGAAGGGTTCTCTGTTTTTTCAGATTTTTTATTTAAAGCTTGTATCAAAATTTCAAACTTTTTATCATAGTTAACATGGTACTGTACTTAAAACTTGTCTTAATTCCTTAATTTTTTCTAAAGACTCAATTTTTCTCAATAATAAAAATACAACACTCTTATACTGCGCATTGGTCTCAGACCTTGCAGTGTAATTTCCATATTTATGTAAAAATGGATATTTTGTATTATCTATATTTTGTTTTTTAAGGAAAATAAATTGATTATGATATTATTATCAACACAGAAATTGAGCTTCAACAAAATATGTTTGCATTTTTTTTATTGCTGATGATGCCCACATGAGTATGAAGACTTGTGCGAGGGTAATGAAGTTAATTGGTTAGTGATGAGAAACATCCATGGCTGAATGAGATTTGAAACCTAGGCTGCAGGAAAAAAAGGCAGCTGGAGCCTTATCCTATCTCAGACAAGCGCTCCAACCAACTGCGCTACCAGATCCGCCAAAATACGCAAACATATACAAGGGTCAAATAGACTCTTTTGTATGTTTGAAATTTCAGTACTCAAAACGAAACGTCTATAAAGAACTAGCTTAGAATTGAATTTTGTCAATTATATTTTTGTCACTTAAATTTTAATTTGCATGTTTCCATAATTTCTAAGGCCTGAAATTTTATATTTTTCATCTGTATTATCTTCGAGAATCTTTTACTCTAATAAAAATGTGAATCCTGGATGAGGAACAAGATTTAATAGCTTTAAAAGCTACAAATACATCTCATTGAATAGGAATTTTCAATGATTATTTTGCGGTTACAACCTCAATAGAATGTAATGAACTGCCTGATCATATTACTCTTTCTGGTACCTTGAACATTTTAGAAAAAAGACTGAATCAGAATTTCAACTCCTATAAAATTTGGAAGGTGTCCTGTTTGGTGTTTTCTACTTCTTCGATGTTGGGCTGTTAGTCTCAATAATGTAAATTATATCATTCATAAAAGAGCAGGTTGTGTAATTGCATGTTATTACACTTCATTAAATACTTAAAAATGATTTGGGAATTCATATAATCAATAATTAGCATATCATTTTAGTTACATATTAAAAAATTCAGTCATCCATTAAGGCATAAAGTTCATCCTTAATCAATGATCCTGTTCATTATTCATCCATTAATTTTCAATTTATCGATTTTTTCTTTCTCTTTGTTTTTTCTCACTTCTCTTCTCTCTGTATACAACTGTTTTTTTTATACATTTCAATCATAGTCTTATTAACTTTTTCTTAACTAGTGATATTCATGTAGATTTTTCCTCTTACTTTTTTAATAGTAATAGTTTTTCTTTCCTCTTTGTTATTTTAAGGAGATTCAATTTGTATATTTCTCATTTAACTTTACTTTTATAATTAAAAGTGTATTGTAATTAGTTTGTTGTTTCTATGTTAAATGAAATAGGTTTTATCAAGACCTGGCATGTAAATAAAATAAATTAATCAGTATAACCGTATACGGTCGATAACCAGATTGTGTAAGCAAGACAAATTCTTATAATATCATATGCACCACTAAACCTTACTGTGGAAAACTCGTATCGTCTACGCTGGGCCTTTCACCTTACCAAGGCTTGACAATAGTTCCAGCACGGTAGTTGAGCAGCAATTACGCAAAATGTGTTTGCATGTTAGAGATAACTCAAAATCAACGAAAAGCTTATTGATGACACAGTTGTGTTTTTGGATATGAAGGCTTTGATGAACATATAGCAAATATTGAATAATAAGACGAAATTGTCAGGTTTAATAAACCAAATTTATTACAAATATTAAGAAACTATTTTTAAGACAGCTTTGAAAAACGATAGTTTAATAGCATTCACACAAAATGTGGAAAAGTTAGATATGACTTGAGATTCAACGTCAAAACTCAACGCATAAACAAAAAGCTTCAAAAACCTAGCTACAACAATATTATGTAGGTTATTCTTCATATCAGCAGTAGTTTGAGCTTGCCAATCTTTTTCTCAGGCAACAGGTGATGACGTAGTTGTGGTTCTTGTTTTTTAGAATCTTTTGTCTACCAAATTGTCCGATAACACAAGACTCAAAAGTAGTAACACGAGGCGAATCACTCTGGAATCCCTGACTCGTGCCTCATGTCTATCTCGTGACTGACTCTCGAGCTTTACGAGCCACGCTATCCGTGCCAAAGATGCTGAGTCTCTCTCTTATCACTACATAGAGCATCGCGTGATCTTCTGTCCTTCATTCTTCTCCTTTTCCTCCCCCTACTCCACCTCCTTCTTCGCCAAACCTTTCCATCCCTCTTCCACCTTCTCTTTATGTTTAGAACTCTTCATCAACAACCCTCTTTTAATGAAAAATAAGACAAAATTGTCACAACCACATTTATTAAAACTTCGAGAAACTAGTTTCGGTTGTTACACCATTATCAATCTCAATCAAACAGTTTGATTGAGATTGATAATGGTGTAACAACCGAAACTAGTTTCTCGAAGTTTTAATAAATGTGGTTGTGACAATTTTGTCTTATTTTTCATTATGGATACCTTCCACAATATCACCTTCGCCATTACTAAGAAAACCCTCTTTTACCTCCTCCTCTGTAAATATCTATTAAGCTATTAATTCATATTAATCGTCCACTAACAATTATCCTAATATTCTTCTATTATACACATATGACAATATAATTCTTTTATTCCCGTGATGGTAGTATTTAATTTTTTTGTGATTAACTCCTAAATTTTGAATAGAATGTAATAACAATTTAAATTTAATAAGCTCACCAAACTAGTTTACAAATTTGAATTCTATTCTGTAAAACTCCTCGATTTCCAACTTTTCATAGCAGCTGTATTTCAGTTTAACTCCATGATATCACTATTTTCTTGGATTTCTTGTTCCATAACGATCTGCGTTGTTGATATTAACTTTTTATAGTAAATTCAACGGCTTGCAGTCAATTTTAATTGTGATTAAATAATTTCTACTCACGTTTTGGCCAAATGTTTTTGAGTCCGGGAGACTCATCTTCAAAGGCGTCCTAGATCGGGTTTTTGGTTAGAAGAATTTACTATAAAAAGTTAATATTATTATTGTCTTTCTTTTTTTATTATCAATCTCTGTTCATAGTTGAGTTCATAGGAGCCTTCTCATATACCGGTAAATGTTACCGCAGGCATCTGATTGGTCTATGAGTTTGAATCACTACCATACCAATACCACCGGTAACATTTACCGGTTACCTGTAAAGCTCCCAGGAACTCGACCATTGACGAGACGAAACATTATTCATCGCAAAATCTAATAAGGAATGCACTTGGTAATTTTTTTCGGGTGATGTTTTAAAATTTTGATAGATAAAAAATCTAAAATGAATAAAAGCATTTGATTAGAAAAATATTAGAAAAAAACAGTCGTTGAGTCACGTCAGAGGCCCTGAACTTATTCAGGTGCGACCTGATAACTCTGACACCAGACCTGAGCCAGCCAGGTCACACGATATTATTATTATTATTAGAAAAATATAAGAAAAAATCACAAAATATCGTACATCTTTGCGTCTCGAAAAATATTAACAAAATAAAAAATTATTATCACTCTGATAAATTATAGATTAATGATTAAACATGTGATGAACTTAAACTATAAAACATTTTTAAAACTTTGTAGCACGAAAATGTAAACTACGATTTTAGTATAGTTTTGGAAAAGTCTTGAAAACGTAGTACTGACTATGGAAAAAGTCATAGTTTTTAATATTATAGTTTCAAGTATATTTCTAAGGTATATAAGTAGCATGTTTATAGCAAGTATAAACAGCCTTAATTAACTTGAGCAAGATATTGAACATTAAATACATCATTAATTTGTACTTAGAACAAGAAGTTCCTGGTTCGTGTTGATTGTATATTTATTCATAGTCGGGCACTGTTCGTTATAGGTAAGGCCGTTATAATGGGAAATGTTAGAATGAGCTTCAATTGAACACTGCAGAAACAAAAATGAACCTACAAAATAAATCAACTTATTTACAACAAAATTAATCACTTTATAAATCTTTCGCATGTTGAAAACTGGGTCTTGCCCAATACTACATGACAAACATTCAATAACTTACACGTTACTTATGGAACACTCTGTACTTGTATATATTACCTATATTGCAATCTTATTATACAGTGGTGCACTAGACAGAAATACTTTATGAAATCGCGCACCGTATTTTTATGCATTACCTAATACTTTCAATGTTCACTGGTTCTTTAGGGTTTGTGAGGGGGAGTGGTGTTGTTAGAAGTACGGGGCTGGTGGGGGAAAGGGTTTAGTTCAATATTACTCTCAGGGGTTTATTGGTATTTTAATGGACGTAAAATTCCAACTCTATAAGCGTACTGAATGTTCGGGAGTTGGTAATGGTGGGGGGGGGGGGGGGAGCAATAAAAATTACAATATTGAAATGTAGGTCTGCCCCGGTAAATTCTGCTCGTTGTGGCTGTGCAGTACCTTAATGGTGAGGGGGCACAAGGGGAAAATAAAGAAAACAATGCAAAATGCATGAATAAAACATTGTTGCCAGTATACGGTCGATTGGAGTGCAGTGATTACTTAGTTTTTCTGCACATGCGCAGTTGAAATCTTGTGACTAGCCGATTATTATCTCACTCACTCATTCTTTTTTCAACTCATTCCTGAGCACATTACTTTTTTTAAGTCTCTCTCTCTCTCTCTCTCCCCCTCCCTCCCTCTCTCTCTCTCTCTCTCTCTCTAGAACTTCAGTGTTTGGTGCTTCGTTCCTTGCGATGTCCGTAAGGATAATTAATGAAATGGATGAAAACATTTCAAATGCAAATAGTGTAACGCAATTCAAAAAACTCTATAAAGAACTACTGTTAAGAAGATATGAAGTTTAATTTGAAATTTTATTCACAAGTGAACAGTTTATTTATTTATTTTTTGCTTCTTCAAGTGGTTTTTACGATTCAAGTGAATTTAATATGAAACATTTATAACTTTATGAACTTTTGATATGGACAGATTATTTTGAAAAGGAAAAGAAGAAAATTTTTTTTTTATCTTGTAATGCAATATTCTTTTTTATTTTAATTTTGATGAAATGAAGTAGACTACTAAATTATGCTATGTAACTGTGTTGGCCTGGTTAGGTGTTAGAGGGAACCAAATAGTTTCAACCTTGCCAGGAGAAAAATAAAACAAACAATCAATCTCTCTCTCTCTCTCTCTCTCTCTCTCTCTCTCTCTTTCTCAAACACGATATCAATCAAATAACTGCATGAGCTTAATTGCAAACAAATTGGGGAATTTTAGCACTTGTAATACTGTATGTAATAAATTTTTCGTCATACTCGTACATATTCACCACTTTACCGAGCATTGAATTGAGCCGGTAAACGTCTGTTTACAGAAAGAACAGCTGATTTTCATTACTACGTCTTTTATCAGTGCAGTAATGGATATTACCAAATTCCAGCTGATCAGAATTTGGAAAAACAGCTGATCTCAGAATTTTTTTAGTATTTTACTGCTGTGATAGATTTAGAGGTTATGCTTGACGATACTTGTTGTACTTGCTCAAAGTTTATCTTTTTTATATTTTAGACTAATATGACGAAAAATATCGTATGTAACTTGTCCGGAAAGATGTTTACCATACTCGTATGAAAATACCGCACTCTACTAACTTCGTCTCGTGCGTTAACTTATCATACTCGTATGGTAATAGTAGTTTATGCAACGATTTTATTTTGACCCTTATTAAGGCACGAGTTAGATGTAAGTTATAACACGAGCGAATGCGAGTGTTATAAATATCTCACGAGTGCCTTAATGGCCAAATAAAATCGTTGCATACACTATTTTATCTACGACCACTAGTATACATTTAATTAAAACAATTTCATTTTACCTGTGGCAGTTCAGAGATACCTAACCTCTCGTCTCAAATATGAGAAGTTATAGTAGATTGTTAGGTTAAAGTAGCTGGTGTAGCAGTTTGATGAAATCAGCTGATAGTTTCACAATATTGAATTACGATATTGATTCCATCAAAAATGCTTCTGATTGGTCCAGAACCCGTGTTATAATGTAGAACCTGTACTATAATGAGCTCTTTATGCAACGGGTCTCAAAAAGCATTTCGAAAAGACAGCTGTTTTGGCATCAATTGTGAAACTGTAATGTATACATTATGACTTGGTCGTAGATAAACACCATTTCCCGCACTTGTAACGTAATACACTATTAAAGATTCACAGCAATTTCGCTCTTCTCTTGAATGTTTGTGACTTAAAGAAATTGACTGTGATAATAATGTGTTTGATTTATTACCATGACTGAGATTAGTTATTGTTTCTTGTTGTTTGTAAGTTTTTGTTTAATGTTGTATGTTTTGGTACTTTTACTGGTGTCTGTTATATTTTCCCGCTAAGGCCATTAAATGCTTAATTTCTTCCTTTTTGTTATGGTTTTAAAATAGCTCTACAATTACATTGGGGCCAAAAAATGAAGTTGAGCATTTTTAAATTCGTTGAGCTTTTAATATTGAATGGAACTGGAAACTCGTTCTGTAATTGTTGACCAATTTAAAGGCATTTATTAGTTTTAACATAATTTTTTTTTATTTAACAGAGGTATAACACTTCTTGTCACAGTGAACAGTAACAAACAAATAATTTTCTCCAATAGACAATGCCATTTACATTGTCATAATACAAAATTGGAAATTTAAATTCGATTTCTCCCTGTCAATTTTTCGCTCTAAGCAAAAGCACAACTCATTAAACACTCATTGCAATAATATTGATGTACTTGGAAGTAAAAAACGTAATGAATGTTTTACTGTTATTTTATGCTATTCATGTGTTATAGTATAATTATTATAGTTGAGTCTTTTGTCATACGATAAAATATAAATTGATGTATTTTCTCCTAGTATAAAAATTTTGACATGAATTAATGATGGTAAATAATGATGGTTATTTTGAATTATGAAATCGGAATTTTGAATTATTGAATGCTTAGGATGACGAAAAAACTATATGAATATGGGCGAAATTTGAAGAGGCAGGAAACCCTGCTTTTCATAACTTTCAATTTTTACAAAAAAAAAATCAATTATAACTGACGTTTTAGTTTTTTGCGTTTTCATATCCTCTATAGGATTATATAATCCCTATAACTCTTTTCAGTACCCCTTACTTCATACATATACATACTTCGTTCATAGTATACCTGATCTGGGTGGATGATATTGATAAGCAAGTCAATTTCAAACTTTCCTTATTTGCGGACGATATCACAGCAGTCTTTAAAAGTAACATTAAAAAGCGTTTTATGGAGGCAGAGAAGTGTCTAAAATAATTGGATGGATGGTTTGCATGGAACGACCTACGTTTAAATCAAGTGGAACGAAAATAATCCCTCTCAGTAACAGATTTGATAATTTTGATATAACACTAAAAACTCAGTGTGAATTTGAGAATACTAACTCAGCTTATTTTTTGGGATTAAGGGTGGAGAGTGACTCGAAATGGAAGCTGCACATTACACATGTAAATTATAAGTTGAACAACGCTTTATCTCTTTATCTGCATTGAGAGAATGAACTGGAATAGGGAATGATGGTCTAATATTATATTCTGGCAAAAAGCTATTGAAAATCGCATTGTTTTCATTGCAAAAAGACCATTAAACTGATTTATAGAATTCACCCATTCACCTCATTACCCACGCACAAGACTTCAGACTCATGTGGACATCATCATCAAGAAAAAATAGAAGGTGAATTCCTGGGCGCTCATTGGAAGGGTGATATATTGTTTAGGAAACTCTACAACAAGCTACCACAGTTTCTAAAGAGTCTTCAAAATATAGAAATATTTAAAAAACAATTGAAAACATATTTAGTTGATAAAGGTTTTTATAGTGTACAAGAGTTGATTGTATAATGATTGTCACTTAAATAAAATCTTCACATTACAAAAGCATCTTATAAGGGCAGCACTGGGTAAACCAAGACGATACCCAAGCAAGAAACTTTTTGAAGAATTAAAAGTACCCACACTTAGACAGATGTATGTAACGAGGATTGTTTTGCACTTGAATAAGGATAGAAAAAATCTAGAGGTTAGGGATATTCCGTATCAGACTCGTTCACTAGCATTAAATAATTTCAATATCAACCTAATAAAATTGGTAGTTTGTCGACACCAATTCACCTATCTTTGCAATATATTTTCTAACAAAATTCCGATAAAATTCATTAATTCAAAAATTACTAAAGCACTAATCAGAGAAATAAATTTATGGGTTGAGCAAAATATATATTCTACATTACCTAAATGTTAGTAAGTCTGTTTGTGATTCATTTGAGTTTTGAATGTCTTTATGTCTTCTATATTATATATATTTTTTAATATGATTAAGCACTGGGATGTGCTCATAACTGAGAATTTCATTTTTTGTATTTTCTTCATTAATTTTCATTAGATGAATAAATTGGGGCTATATGATTTGTTTTGGTTATCACCTGTATTTTGATTTTTCGAAAAATTATTCAAATTTTACCATTGTATTTTTTTTTTAAGAAGCATTATTATTGCAATTATCTTCACTTATTTTTGTCTTGTTTCGTTTCGTTTGTCGCATTTGTATTGCTTTGCTCTTTACTGTTTGCTTTATGAACTCACAGCTAGCGCACAAGTTTAACTTTGCTGGCTGTGCCAAATCATTTGGATCTATTTTAATTGACATTTTTATTATGAAATTTGTATGTGTTTAATTTTATATGTAATGTAAATGTAAAGTGTATGTAGGTTATCATGCATGTTTTGTAATTTACTACAGTATCTAATTTTTTTTGGCGAATAAATAAATATTCAAATATTCAAATATTCAGTTCCTTTCACATCAAAATTAAGCCTCACCTTTTTTTGAGGATGAAGCCCACATAGGTCTAAAGGGGCCCACACACTAGCGAGTTTGGCTCGCGAGCCAGACTCGCGAGTCTGGCTCGGCGAGTAAGACTCGGTCGAAAATCACCACTAACGTGTTGTGAACTTCCCGAGTCCGGCTCGGCTACTTTTCAAGGTCGGCTGGAGTGCGCCCATGTTAATTCTGATCCATATAACTCATCTAATCTCAAAATCTTCAAATGACAATCAATATCTCATTTGGAAGGTCTTTTTATGCTCTAGAGAGAGTATTGGTTCTGCTAAAATTTCATACTTCCTTGTAGCGCAGGGCTACAAGCGCGGCTGGGCTCGGCTGGGACTCGCTAGTTAGTGGACGTCTCCCAAGCCGAGCCAGGCTCGGCACCTCATTATAACATAGCAGATCGTCAGAAAGCAAGTATTTGCACTGTTCACAAGACGTAAAAATAAGTTAATTGAGTTATCTATTTAAGTTTGTATATTTACTATTACTATGACAATACTATGACTGAAATAGGTACCGAGTTAAACTAATGTATAAACAGAAAAATAAGAAAGAAACCGTATATTAAAATTTGAATATTCAAGAAAAATAAAAATGATAATATTGCAGTACAGAGCTTATTTTTAATACAATACAAATAAATATTCGAATGTTGTTTTTTCAACAAAAAATATCTACAGTAAAAAAAAAACAAAATTCTAAAAAATAATTTCAATAATAATAGCTGCTAACAGATAAATTGTGTATAAAATAAATAAATAATTATTGAATAATAATAATAATACATCCCTTTGCATGTAAGCCCAATGCCCATTTTATATTTATTATTATAACATTATCATTATAAATATAACAGTATTTAATAAATTGCAATATAACAATTAATTACTTCAATACAAATGGAAGTAATTAAAAAATAGAAATTGAGTAAAAAGTAGATGAAATTAATCCTATATTTCATCTGACCTTTTGAATTCTATGGAATTAAAATATTACACTTTTGCATATTTAATTGTAGATGTTCTTCTTCTTGTGAGGATGAAGCCCACATAGGTCTGAGACCTGTGCGTGGGTAATGGGTTGGATGATGGTGATTGATGAGTTGGGTCAAAGTTTTAGGTGGGTTCCGAACCACCAGGAAGTGATTTTACAGCAGAGAACAGTCTCTTTTTTGCTGGCCAATCTAATCGGTCACCGTTACAAACAGGACCTACGAGAACGCATCTTATCTCTATCTGATTAACAGATACTGTACCTGCTACGCCTCGCGGCTATCACTTCCCTAATTATAGATCTATATCTATATCTATAATTATGTTATAGATCTATAAGAAAGATACTTAGAGGTGGGAAAATAATTGTTATAAAAAACATAAATCGTGCCTATAAACGCTCTGACATCTTTTTCTCTTATGTCAGAAAAAAATTAGAAGAAATAAAACATTTCCTAATAATAATAATAACAATAATAATCAAATTTCAAGAATTATGAAATTTTAGCAAAACCAATACTCTCTGTAGAGCATAAAATGACCTTCCAAATGAGATATTGATTGTAATTTGAAGATTTTGAGATTAGATGAGCTATATGGATCAGAATTAACATGGGCGCACTCCAGCCGACCTTGAAAAGTAGCCGTTCCGGACTCGGGAAGTTCACAACACTTTAGTGGTGATTTTCTTCCGAGTCTTACTCGCCGAGCCAGACTCGCGAGTCTGGCTCGCGAGCCATACTCGCGAGTCTGGCTCGCGAGCCATACTCGCTAGTGTGTGGGCCCCTTTAGACCTGTGCGTGGGTAATGAGTTGGATGATGGTGATTGATGAGTTGGACCTACAGTTTTAGGTGGGTTCCGAACCACCGAGAAGTGATTTTACAGCAGAGAGCAGTGTCTTTTTTGCTGGCCAATCTAATCGGTCACCGTTACAAACAGTACCTATGAGAACGCAGCTTATCTATCTGATTGAACAGATACCTGCTACGGCTCGCGGCTATCACTTCCCTCAACTAATTGATACAGTAATTATGGTAACTAGTGTATAAGATTGTATAATATTGTTGATGTGACTTGTCTCATACTCCTTAACTGGAGTCTCCAAGACGCAAAACAAAAAAAAAAGTAACCATGACTTTTTCCTTTTTTTCACTTCAAATTTATTTTTCTTGTCATTTTTCTTTAATTCCTTCTTCTTCTCAATCTTCTTTTCACCATCCCCTTCTTCTACAACTTTTCCTCCTTTGTAATTTTTTGGTCACCACAACCACCTCTAAAATCTCTTCCCACCACTCCTGGCCCAATTCCCTAATGTAAGGCCTGTTAAAAATTTTAGATGCCGACGCATCATTCTTTATTCCATTAGGATCTCTCTCCCACGCCTCTTCACACGCCTCTTCCCCCCCTCCGACCACTACCCCCTTCCCCCTAGAATACCAGGCACGCAATAGCGAATGAGTAGTAGTGGAACACGCACAAACCTCTGGGAAAATAACACTAAAACAAGTGCTAGTCCTCTCTAAGCAGGACATGACACTCACTCAAACAAAGCACTGCGGTTCTGAGGTCAACACCAGAATTATTTTACACATAGGGTTTCAAATAACGAAGATAATGTTAGCGAATATGTTAATAATATTCAAATTTACTATAAGACTAAAAACCTATTTTATTCCTTCCATTCTATTACTTATTTATATTTATATAACCTGAAATATTGAATCTACTCTAAAATTTTGTGAAAAACAGTTTTGGGCAATAGCCTGTTGTATTCACATTGATTGTTAGTTACATCAATAAATAAATAAATATCTTATTAGTCTCTATTCTATAACTCATAACATTTAATTCTTTAAATAAAACGAATAGGGGAGACAGCTAGTGAATAATAAGACGAAATTGTCACAACCACATTTATTAAAAATATTGAAAAACTAGTTTCGGTTGTTACACCACTATCAATCTTAAACAAACTAAAACTAAAGTACAGAGTAGCTTAATATACTAAACATGGAATGATATTATTGGCTAGGCGAGAAAGAGGCTGATCTTCATTGAAGGTTGTGATTGGCTGAAGGCCATGACAAGTCACGCCCCCTGGTGGGAGGAATAACAAGCAAAAATAAGAGTCAAATCAAGAACCAAAAACCATAACATCTAGAAAGTAACAAGGAAGTACAATACACAGTTAGGCTAGAATTTAAACAATTTAAAATTTAAAAAATAAGAGGCTACTGAAATGCAGTCAAGGTCAACCGTGAAAGACACGAAAGTACCTATTTTAGTACGAGCACGAATCGGTACTTTCATGTCTTTCTTGGTTGACCTTGACTATATTTCAGTAAGCTTCAACTTTTCAAATAGTTTCAATTCTAGCCCAATTGTGTATTGTTCTTCCTTGTTACTTTCTAGATGTTCATGGTTTTTGGTTCTTGATTTGACTCTTATTTTTGCTTGTTACTCCTCCCACCAGGGGGCGTGACTTGTTATGGCCTTCAGCCAATCATAACCTTCAATGAAGATCAGCCTCTTTCTCGCTTAGCCAATAGTATCAATCCATGTTTAGTAAATTAAGCTACTCTGTACTTTAGTTTTAGTTTGTTTGAGATTGATAGTGGTATAACAACTGAGACTAGTATCTCAATATTTTTAATAAATGTGGTTGTGACATTACGTCTTATTATTCATTATCATTAACCTTCATTATTCATTCATTATATTATTCATTAACCTTCCACAATATCACCTTCGCCACTACAAAGAGAGACAGCTAGTGATAGTACAAGTCAGTACTAGTACTAAGTACTAGTCAGCTGATGATTTATTTCGTAAGTAGTTACTATTATGTGGGTTACTGCGTGTAATAACGATTTTATCTATTATACTACTTGCCTGGCATTCCAATCCAAAAGCACCTGGATAATAAATATCCGTATGTATTGAGCAAGAGGGAGAGAAAATGCTAGACTTGAAGCACATAGAACAACATTTATGAGTTAAGCCCAAGCTATATGGCCAAAAAAATATTCAATGCCCTTCCTGTGGAGCTTTCTAATCACAAATATTCGTAATTTTACGAGTTGAGTCCAAGCTGTATGGCCAAAAATATTCAATTCCCTTCCTGTGGAGCATTCTAATCACAAATATTCGAAATTTTACATGAGAAGCTATATGTGGATCGCCACGACAATGGCATCAGCTAATATGGGGGCCAATGCCATTCTTGTGGCGATCCACCTACATCAGAAAACTGCCTGGCTTTACCTGAGGAGCTACTATTCTAACTTTTTAGCATTGTTTTGTATGCATAAGGACATACTGGTTAATAGTTGATAGGTTCTAAATGAACTTACTACTAGCGTCAGACTTGTAGACTAGACAGCGAGTGTTAATGCGTTATTAGTGATTGGTGCATATGTGATTAGTGTTAATGCGTGTATTGAGGTTGGTGATTCTCCACCGAACCGCCTAATTTGGTGGCGTGAACTATAGTGATTATGACATTGCCAAGGATGAGGTCCGGACCAACCCCCCAATCCAAAGCAAAATCCTGGATGTGCCATTGTATATTGATTTATGTCTGACACTGATTGAAGATATCAATCGATCAATCAATCGACCAATTATTATATTATTAGTCAGTCATCTACCCCCAGCGTAAATCCACTTAATCGCTTTAACGTAATCGTACAACTAAAGTAGGCTTCATTGGAATCAAAACCTAGGCAATTTACAACTTGCAAGCGCATATAAATTCTCAGAGGAATGAGAGTTAGATGTTATAGAGAGATGATGTGGAAGTGAGAGTGTGAGAGAAAAGGAGAGAAAGCATAATAGAGAAAACAAAACAAGAGCAGAGAGAAAGAGTGAGAGAGAAAACAAACAAGAGCAGTATGGCAGCCATGCTAATTCACCTGCAATAATTTATTCATGAGCGCCATTTAATGCACATCACTGATGCGCGAACCATCAGCCGAGAATCACTCTCACTCTCTCCCCTCTCTCACTCATACTCTATCACTCTTGCATACTCTCTTTCTCACTCATTCCTTCTTCTCTCTTTATCCTTACTCTTCAGCAAATTTTCTCCATATCCTCTGAAGACCTTATTTCTCGTGATTTCATTCCCTCTTATGTTTCCCTTCAAGCTGGATCCTTATTCAACCTTTTCCCCACTCACACATTCTATCAATCTCTCCTCTTCCTCATCCGTCTTTCCCTCTCCCACCACGTTTTCCCCTCTCATTCTCTATTCTCTAACAGTTACTCTCCTTTTTTCAACACCTGATATTCTTCCACTCACAACTTTACTTTCCACTTACACTTTTTTTTCTATTCTGTTTACTCTCACTTTTAATTTCCCTCTTCAGCTTGACGTCCCTGCATTCAACTATCTCTTTGAGGCATAGATTTTTATTATCTTTTCATCTCTCTCACAGACACTCTCTCTCTTTCTCTCTCTCTCTCTAGAAAGAGTGTAAAATAGGGCTATTTTGTCCTAACCCCACCCTATTGTGCAAATGCATCACCTGGATACTAAAATTCACTTATTATGCAAACATTCTTATTAATGTAAAATAGTAACAGTGAGAACTTATTGTCTTGTATCTCATTTTATCTATCTTTTCTAGGTGATGTCATTCATTGTAAGGTTATAGTCAGTAGTCATTTAAATTGTACTTTTACTCAAATAAAGCTATCTGAATCTGAATCTCCTGCTCTTGTTGAGATTACTATTCTGCACACCATCGCCATCAAAACTCATCTAGTTTTTGCTTTGTCGTTCGTCATAAAAGATTGGTCATCTTGTTTCATAGTAATACATAAAACTTTCCAGATAATAAATTATATACAGCTTACCCAGTTTGTAGTGGTTTGGACAGAAAACCTCACCAAACCTTTCTCTTCTTCAACTTTAATAAACAATTTTCACCTCACAAAACATAACTTTAATTATTTTAATATCATCCCCTCTACTCCTACTAAATATTTAAAGACAATAATAGAAATAATTCTGTTAATCTCCATGAATCTAATTACCAATGCTGAAAATAATCGGTATTGCAGTAACAAATATAGCATTTCACACAAATTCTGAACTCTTTCTCCCACATCTCTCCTACCCATCTCATCTCTCAATCATCTTTCACGTACCATCTTCTCCTTCCATCATTCGGTTCCTCAAATCACTTCTGTCACTGATCTAACTCCCTAATAAATCGATGTAGTTAGTTAGTTTGGTTATAGTTAGTTTTAATATATTTAATTAGAATTTAATAACAATTGGAAAAAGCCAATACAGATTCTTCTAGTCACGTCTAGCCAGATACCACTCTCATTACCTCATTTCATCCTTTTCCAGGCCTCATTCGTTATCTCTCTTCAACTTTCATTTATTCTACTACTCTTTACCTGCCCCCACACTCCACTATCCAATCTATATCTCCCATTACTCGTCCAGGTGCCAGCAGCTCTATCAAGGTACTTGCTGTTCTAAAGAGATCCTCTAATGCTGCTGTTGCTGCACAGCAATAGAGAGTAGCTCTCCTCGCAAAATACATTGGAAGATGAAAGGTCCGGGACACAGCTCGAGGCAATCACTCGGATTCGTTCTGTTTTCAATTTACATTAATGACTCGGCTCTCGCCTCCGCGGACCGCTCACTAAAGGCAGAACGAAGGCGAGCGGAAGCGAAACAGGGTGCCAGGGGCTGAAATTGTTATTATTTCTCTCCCCTTTCCAAGAGACTAGAGACAGCATCTTTCATCCCAGCTGAGAGTCTGCTGAGAGCCGGCTGAATTGAATGGAGAAATGTTGACAGAACTCTGCTGCTTTTTGCCAGAAATGATTGCGAAATTTCACGGGCAAAAAGGTGAACAAGAAGCAAGTGTTAATCGAAAGAAATTGAAAAAACTTGTACGGCTTTTGATGGGGAAGAAGTTGATCGAAATAAAGCTGGTGGTTCAAAAAAAACTTTGTATAGTCTTTTTCAGAGCAGAATTCCAATTATTTCTACCAATGTTGGGTTTTACTATATCTGTAATCATGTATTTTCTAACACAGTTTTCTAAGTTACTGATAAACAATCCTCCAATGGAAATAAAATTTCTAGTTTGGAAAAAGCGATTCTACTTGAATTTATTTTCATTTTTATCAGAAAATTGTATGGAATTAAATAGAATGGACTTGAATAGAGCTGGATGATTGTTATTTACATCGTAAATTAGAAAAACGAAACAAATCCTAGAAAAAAGCACAAAGCTGAAAGCCGTCAGTCAGCCTTACACTATTGGGAGGAAATCTATATAAATAAAATTAGAGTTTTGTCTGTACATTTATCAGAATTGTATATTTTTTGGTTATTTTTACGTTTTATACATTAAATAAGCCGAAAATAGTCTTATCTCACTTTCTGTCTGTCTGTCTGTCTGTCTGTCTGTCTGTCTGTCTGTCTGTCTGTCCGTCTGTCTGTCTGTCTGTCTGTCACGGCTGCAAAGGTATTTTTCGCGGCCTTCTCCTCAAAAACGAGAGCATCGATCGGGATTTTAGTTATTGAACAGTATTGAAAACATTATTGACAATGTCTTTAGCTATAAAAAACTAAATTAACTTTTTTTTTAACAGAGTAATAAACGTTTAAAAACCAAGTACTGTGCGATTTTGGATACATTTTACGCGGCCTTCTCCTCAAAAACGAGAGCATCGATCGGGATTTTAGTTATTGAACAGTATTGAAAACATTATTGACAATGTCTTTAGCTATAAAAAACTAAATTAACTTTTTTTTCAACAGAATAATAAACGTTTAAAAACCAAGTATTGTGTGATTTTGGATACATTTCTTCCAAGTTTTATTACCACATAAGAATAAGAACAAATCACGTAATTTATCATGATATATCAATCAGCTGTTCTCAAATATAAATGGTGGGCCCTTCGCGGCGTTATTTACGCTGTCTGCAGACTTGTGTAGTCGGAGCATTGCAGTCTTTTAGGAAACATATGTCTGGTGAATCAAAGCTCATCTTATGTTTTATCAATTATTTCTTTGTTGAAAAAAACAAAATTTTCTAATTTGAATTTATCAAAACAAAAATTAACATTTTAGGAAGGTGCGGTTTGTGCCAGGCTCTTGGGAATTCGCCAGGTAGCACTATTATTACCATGTAAGAAAAAATCCCGTAATTTATCATGATATATCAATCAGCTGTTCTCAAAAAATATTCTCTCTGATACCTGTTACTGAATTGTTTACGTTCTAAGTTGTTTACTAAGGGCCCGTTCACACAATACAGTTTTTGTGCGGTACAGTAAATTTGCTGTATCAGTTATTTTGAAGTGCTTTCGTTTGCATGTACATTTCATATTGTATGTTCACACAATACTGTTTCCAGTAAAAAAGCTGTTGTAGCCGATTTCTACATTCGGTTTTGTCTTCGAAAACTGTATCGCTAAAATCAGCTGTACCGCAAAATAACTATCCGTATCCGGTGGCACATGTATTGTACCGGTAATGGATATGTTCAAACGATACGCTTATTATGCTGGAAGTAGTCTTCAGATCGTCAGCAATGATCTTCTTCATTGATATTCTTCAGCATTGATCTTCTTATTAGTGAATTCCAGTGTCCAGAAGTGGAAGATATTAATTGCGAAAATTTAATTTCTCTAATATATGAGAGACCCGCCTTGTGGGACAAGACTAAGATTAATATAAAAATAAAGAGAGAAAAATGTGTGGAATATTGGAACCAGAATTTGTGTACTTTGATCTAGATTTAAGAGAAACCTTCAGTAAGAAACTTATTTAAAAAAATCTTACACAAATAAAAAAAATCCTGGACTGGAATAAATAAAACTGAACTGGAAGCGCAATGGAAGAAGGAGGAGAGCACAGCAATAAGCAGCAAAGCCGGACCGTGCGTACATCACAGTACAGTTGACGCCGTACAGTAAAAAAACCGTACCGCAAAAAAACTGTATTGTCTGAAGCTGTCTAAGCTGCTAACAACTTCATGATCGTTGCTATCAAAAAGCTGAAACATATTTAGTCTTATTTCTAAACATAATCCGTACGAAGGACGGGCACAATAGCTAGTAATAAATAAAAACCAAGTATTGTGCGATTTTGGATACATTTCTTCCAAGTTTTATTACCACATAAGAATAAGAACAAATCACGTAATTTATCATGATATATCAATCAGCTGTTCTCGAATATAAATGGTGGGCCCTTCGCGGCGTTATTTACGCTGTCTGCAGACTTGTGTAGTCGGAGCATTGCAGTATTTTAGGAAACATATGTCTGGTGAATCAAAGCCCATCTTATGTTTTATCAATTATTTCTTTGTTGAAAAAAAAACAAAATTTTCAAATTTCAATAATTTATCAAAACAAAAATTAACATTTTAGGAAGGTGCGGTTTGTGCTAGGCTCTTGGGAATTCGCCAGGTAGCACTATTATTACAACATAAGAACAACAACAAATCACGTAATTTATGATGATATATCAATCAGCTGTTCTCAAATATTCTCTCTGATAACTGTCACTGAATTATTTACGTCCTAAGTTGTTAACTAAGCTGCTAACAACTTCATGATCGTTGCTATCAAAAAAGCCGAAACATATTTAGTCGTATTTCTAAACATAATCCGTACGAAGGACGGGTAGCTGCTAGTAGTTCATATAGATGCTATATTTTTGTATTGTAAAGGTTTTCAGTAGTGAAACTTTCACGTGAAATAATTTTTGATCTACTGTATATGAATTTGTGAAATTTGGTAATCTAGAACCGGAACAAAGTTGGAAAATGGTCTCATTTGAAAAGAGAGTTAACCTAACAATAAATCGGTATGTTAAAAATCCCATGATGAATTGGGAGTAAGATTCGCATCTTTGATGGCTAAATATTATAAAAAATTATTTCAAGGCTACAAAGCTAGGGAATGAATGTTTAGAGATGGTGGATTAACAAATAAATAATGTTGACAAACTAGTAAAACACACAACTCAAAATTAATAGATTGGAGCCCAACCCAGTGGCGAATCCAGAAAAAAATTCGGCGGATATCAACTGAGAGAAATTTTTGGAATAGGACCTAAAAATGGTATTTATCTTCTTGAAACATAAATAACGCTTTTTTGTGTCGCTTGAGAATTTTTAAAGGATACATCCCCTTTACACCCCCCCCCTGGATTGGCCCCTGGCCAAGCATAATCAATGTTGAAAACCTAGAAAAGCATTTCATGCTATCGTTGATAAATTATTCAAATAATTTAAAAAGATGTATAGATGTTTAAAAAGTGGGAAGTCTATTTAGAAAAAACAGTTCATTCACAAATCTGAAACTTGTAGCATCCATCAGTCATACAAATTTTCATCAAATACAAATTTTCAACTTGTAAAAGTGAGCACAAGCGAATCTGAATTTTTGAAAATTAATATATCTAAATTGTATGCATATGACCATTCCACATTCATTACAGGCAAGTAGCATAAGTTCAACAATTATTATTTTCATTTCAATCTTTTAAGCAAACAGTGGGGGAAAATGAAAAATAACCATGCAAAGAAGAAGAAATAAGGAAGGAGTGGAGCAAGCAAAGAGCAAATACAGCTTCAGAAGAAAGAAGAGCTGAGAAAAATGAGACAAAACGAAAAAAGTGCTGAGCAATTTAAAAATGTGCTGAGTTGTGATGACATCCTCAGAAATAAACTGCTTTGGCCTAGGTGAGCTGATCTGTCTGTTCTGTGGAGTTCTACTGCTTGAGGTGTTCTAACATATCATTTTTGATAATCTTCCCTCATTACAGTGGTCTTGAAATAATGCACCAAATGAATAGTTCAATGGATAAGAGAGGCGATCTGACGAGTCAAAACATAAGTAGTAGGAAGAAAAGATACCTATGGAAAAATAAAGAGGAAAATGAAAGAACTATTCAAGGATCAAGGAATAGAAAGAGAAAAAAGGGTTGAACCGACGTTGAATATAGGTAGTACAACTTCTATTAACGGTACAAATGGATTAACTACTAGGGATTAGTATTGAAACTGAAACCAAATAAAACAGGAAGATATTCAAATGAACAAATAAAAAGGAAACAATCAATAAAAATAATAATGATGGGGAGACCCTTACGGGTAGTTCCACCTCGCCGTTTGAGCCATGTTACGGGGAACATGGTGGACCTACTATTTTAGGTGGGTTCCGAACCACCGGGTAAGTGATAATAAAGCTTGTAACATCAAGTCATTGAAGCACGGTCAATGAAAAAAGAAAATCTGGCAGACAAGAAAATAGGTAGACAGAACTACTAATGCCTTGAATGACTCTTTGAAAAACTAATATGTATACCTGCTTGTATCTCAGTAGCAGACTACATTAGAGGAAGGATATAAAGAACTATTCACATCTTTTTTAAGAGAATATGCATCATTCTCCAAGATCATAATTGCTGTGATGTTGAAGATCCATCTTGTTTCCACTAATGTGTAATATAAACTTAATAAACACTTTTAAGTGGAAATTAACTCATCGTCTAGATGTTACTGAGGGTCGACTGATGATGCTCTAGGCAACAGAGTGAAACGGCCGTCACGCCATAACGTGAGTTAATTTCCACTTAAAAGTATTTTTGAAGTTTATATTTCATAATTGATACTACCAACACAAATGTTTGAAGGCACTAGGAAATATCCCATTTTTACTCTCACGACACAACCATATTTCAACAACTTAGTTAAATTAGGGAAGTGATAGCCGCGAGCCGTAGCAGGCATCTGCTCAATCAGATAGATAAGCTGCGTTCTCGTAGGCCCTGTTTGTAATAGTGACCGATTAGATTGGCCAGCAAAAAGGACACTGTTCTCTGCTGAAAATCACTTCCCGGTGGTTCGGAACCCACCTAAAACTGTAGGTCCAACTCATAAATCACCATCATCCAACTCATTACCCATGCACAGGTCTCAAACCTATGTGGGCTTCATCCTCAAAAAAAAAAAATTAAACATGTTTTTAGAATCGATCTAAGAGTTGCAACTAACTTATCAAAACACTAATACAATTGTTTTGGGGGTATATAAAAGTCCTTTACCATGATTTTGGACAGCAGGCCGCCAGTGTAACCAGTACCATGATTTATCGACTATTTACAACTGTCAAAATATGTTTGTTTTTTTATAGAAAAACTTGATATTACGAATAAAAATACATGAATACAGCATCCACTTTTTGTAAGATATTCTAAATCCATAATTAGAACTGGCCTGACTTAAGAAATCACAATCAATAACAGTAGTTTAAAGAATTTTGGGAATGACCAACACAGAAAATGTGAGAAGCATTTTAAATCATTGGAAATATACATTCAGGGAGTCGTTTATCAAGTTATGCAATTAAAACTTTACAATACATTAATATTATCCATGAAATTCAATTTTGAATCTTCATACAAGCCGGCATTATTTTTACAGTAGA
Organism: Conomelus anceps; assembly: GCA_948455865.1. Lineage (NCBI taxonomy): Eukaryota > Metazoa > Arthropoda > Insecta > Hemiptera > Delphacidae > Conomelus > Conomelus anceps. The sequence continues at coordinate 16,084,947 of OX418221.1, forward strand.
AACTAATTAGAAATCAATCTATGAAGCACCCATATCTAACAATATCCGTTCAGATTGAAGCAAATACCAAGTACTGCACAGAGCAATGAGAATTTTTGCGCAAACACTGTAGTGTTTGCCATTTTTCCATTCACCGAGCGAATTGTACGTTAGTTCGAATTGTTCGTAAGCGCTATTTATATAATGCACTGATGTCGAATTCGCTGATTTTATTCGCCGAAACTGCAAGCAATGCATCTCATCCCAGACGATTTGCTGCAATTTTTGTTGCATCTTAAGTCTAGAAGTCGATCAGGTCACCGGACAAAAGTGTCAAATTCAAAGTTTTCTAAAAAAAATTCAGTTATCAGATTTCAACCGTAATTTAATACTGTTCACTTTCTTTCACCTCTCTATCGCCTGGATCTCTTTTAATAATTGATCATACTGTTCAACTCTTAAATAATTGAGTCCTGAGTGGAAAACTCAATTTCATATTTAAATTGGAGTCTGCTACTCTTCAACTGAATTTCAACTCTCCCAACTATGTTTTGTTATCCAGAATAATAAGCTACTGAATGAAAATATAACTTTTATGCTCAAACTTTTTCAGCTTCCATTTAGAATTGAAGACTTTTCAACTAGTTTGCATCTATTCTATTTTGAACTAGCTTCAGAACTATGCTCCAATACAAAATTATCAAGAACAATATCTATGTATTAGCTTGGCTGTTTTATGCAGATTTCTTGTGTCATGCAGTTATTTGTCTGCAAACTTTCCTTAAATTAGTTGGGAAAATCAGTACGAGAATTCCTAGTTTATTGTCGCTTCAGTGGTTGTGGGTTCCGTCTGGCATCTATGTTCCGTCTGGCATCTATTCACCTAATTACCCACGCACAAGTCTCGGACTCATGTGGGCATCATCATTAATTAAAAAAGAAAGTTTTATTTGGATATATTTTTTCTTTTTCCCTTACAGTTGACTCAGTTCAACCAACTAGTATAATATTTTCGTGCTATGGAAATAAAAAAATTCCTTATTTTTATTTGTTTTTATTAGTCACTTATTTTGTTGTTACGAGTGATGCAATGATTTGTAAATCAGAATCAAATGACAAACTTCAAACAGAAAATCTCTTTGAGATCGTTAATTTGAGCATTTCTCAATTCCTGCAAGAACACAACGAAACATTCCGGAATAATGTTCAAGCATGAAAAAATTTTCTGTACGTGAATCACTTGGAAAATGTTATTCATTATAAACATACTCGTATAATCAGTACAAGAAATAATAATTATTATTGATAATAAACATTTGAATGACTAGCATTGCATGTCTTTCTGTTATTATTGTGATTTGGAAGTATTACGTAAATCAGCCAAAAGATAAAGATGTTATGAGAGAATAATATGAAGAGAGAAAGAGAAGGAGTGAGAGGGTGTGAGAGAGAGGGAAACGAAAAGAATAAAAGATAGATTGGATGAGTGAGAGAAGGAACTGAGAAAGCGTCTTTTGGTGGATGGAAGACGTATAGTAGATGATAAGACAAGTGGGATTAAGAGGCCAAAGACCTCCTACTTCTACTCCTACTATACTAAATACCAGTACCAACTTCATACAATAGCGAGAGCAAGCAGCATACGTCCGACCAGTGCTGCTTTATTTCATCAATTTGGACTCAAAAAATGCCGAAACAAATCATCATTAGAACTCTTTAATATACTGTATCAATTGATACTAATTTTTGAGGTTCGAATCCCGCTAAGAGCCAGAAGCGCAACTGATAATTGGATTTTTCATTGCTTTTCTTCTTTTTTATGCAGCTCGGTATGCAATAGTTCATTAATTCTCTAATATAACAGTAGAGTCAATAGTCAACTACAGAGAGTAGAGTAACTCTACAGTAGTAGAGTTAATAACTACAGTAAATCCTCGATTATCCGTCACTCTTTCAACCGTCACTTTCTGTTATCCGTCATTGAAATAGTGAGATTGTTACGATTTATTAGCATATGTTATACAATAGCTCCAAACACTGATTGTAGTACATTTCTGATTACATGAAAAAGTATATAAAATTGAATTATCCTTTTCAGCTTTGCCTTATTCCCCCAAAAAATTTCAAATTTCGCGACTGTCCTGTATATGAGGGCATTTCTATTATCCATCTATTCAGTTATCCGTCACGGCCCCGGTCCTGAAGGTGACGGATAAAAGAGGTTCTACTGTAGCAGTATTTATTAATTATTTGGACCCTGGGACAGAAAAAAATTTGAGGAAGGAATGCTCCTATGTTTGTAAAGTCAATAAAGACTTTGACGATAAATATCTAGTCCACCAGTTTCTATAGATGATTAGCAACAAGAGCCAGAAGCGCAACTGGTAATTGGAATTTTTCATTGCTTTTTTTTATGCAGCCCGGTATGCAATAGTTTACGCACATACCGTGAAATCCAAGCCTAAAAGAATTTGGAAGTCACGGTATACAATTTATTACCAACGCGCCTGAAGGAACTGGTGACAAATTAAGAAATCAATTGAAAAGGGAGCTACTGGACATATGTGCTTATTCAATCGGAGGATTAAGGGCGCATTATGAGAAACAACGCAGCTGATTGAGAATCTAGACACTCTAAGTTTCATTATATAACTTAAATCTATGAAAAATACATATACATACCTTTTATAGGAGGTCAGAGGGTGGATGCTAATAATAATAATATGTTGATATTAAGTTCTAAGTCTTCTTTAAACAAGGGTTTAATCAAATAAAAAAGGCTCTTGCTTCCATGAAAGATACAAATAAAGCTTTTTCATTAATGACTGTTGAGAATTTTAGGGAAATATATCACCTTTATCCCCCCCTCGCACGAGATCAGCAGATTGTTTAGCCAACATTTTGCACAGTTCAGCAAATATGCTTAGCCCCAAATATTAGAGTGTGACCTAGAATGGCCAAGAAAATAATTCTATTCCAAAAAAGGTTGACTGTATTTGTGCAGTATTGTAAAAAAGTCTCAATTACAAAGGGTCTCCTTCCCAATAAATACTACATAAGATGAATTATTTAATTTTCAAATACAGGTTTCTACTCGGGCTTCATTTTTTCTGGAGAAGAAAAGAATCATGTTCATTTGTATGATTTATATGGAATAGTACAGAATATACAAAATAAAATGAAATGACTCGATTCAAAAATAGATAGATAGGTGAAATTGTATAAGGATAGTAAGGAAGCAAAAAAGTTCATCATTCCTAGACCTTTAAGGGCGCACAAACGAAGTGTAAGTTCTAAATTAGAATAATTGTGTAATTAAAAAAAGAAAATTATACATTTAAAAGTTTTAAGGGTGCACGGGCGAAGTATGAGCTCTAAATTAGAATAATGTTAATTTTATAATAACAAGAAGAAAATTATAGATTTAAAAGTTCTAAAATGACATTCAAATCATTATTAAGGCGCACACCACCATATACCAATTCTTACGAGCATATTCTCTACCATGCAAAGAACGTAACATTTAAAAACGAAAATTTCCTCTCCACTCAATTTTTCTGCTCCTGAAAGCGCACACGTTAAATAATAAAAAAATCACATGGAATTTTTCTACGCTACATTTTTCATTGATCGCGCAGTTCAAGCAACCAGGAAGCCCGCGCTCAAATTTATCTAGAAGCCAGTGAAGTTTGAGAGGCCGGCTTTTATTAGCCTCTGCTATCAGAGCGTTATCAGTGACCTCTTCATACTTGTTAGCGGTATTCTACTACTACACAACTTATGCTTTCAATGTTAAATAGTGACTATCAACACTCATTTACTAATATTGTAGATTGTTGGAAAAATAGAGAAAAGAAAAGGAGAAAAAATGAGAGAAATAGTGGCTGAGAGAATGTGAGATTAAATGAATAACTGATGGGAATCGGAAATATAGTAAGTAATGAATGGTAGTAAAATTTCCATTTAAAAAGAAATTAATTATATTTGGAACTGCTTTCTTTTTTTTTTGTAAAAGCAAATTCGTGATAAAATCAAAACAAAAATCTTCTTTAAAAAAAATATACCGATAAAACTGAGTATCCAAGGACCTGACAAATTAACTAATAAATATTATTATTATCAATTGTGCTAATAGGCATACACACCATTCAACCAAGGTACATACTAACCTCTCTGCTAACCTTGCCGTTCAATTGCTTCGATTTCTATAAATCTATAATAAAAATGAATGTCTGTCTGTATGTATGTTCCCTATAGACTTCAAAACTACTTGACAGATCGGCATGAAACTGTGGGAATATGTTGTATGAATATTGGGGATGGTTTCTGACCATAAATTTCAATAGGGGGCTAATAATTATTAGTAATTAATCCATTTTAAAGACCTAACCTACTGAACTTGCCAGCCATTGAGCTACCGGAATGATTGGAACGGAAAGATGATCGTGTGTAATTCAAACTAACAAAAATTGCCCAGTGGCTAGCAATCACGCGTCTGGTTCTTAAAGTTCCGAGTTCGAATACCGATTCGGACTACTTTTTTTGTTCGTGGTTTTCTACTCTAATTATTTTCTACGCTAGAATCATCAATTAAGAATGAGTTATCGTTCGTATCATACATGTTTTATTGTTTCTTATAATACAAATAATTTATACATATTATATTATAAAAGTCGATATATTTATGTATGTATGTTCCCAGTAAACTCCGAAACCACTGAACCGATTTTTATGAAATTTTCAGGCACAATGTAGAATAGTCTCGAGATGGTTCCTATGAAGTTTAGGAGTTCAAAAGTCCTCGCTGAAGGACACAAGAAGGAGAAATCTAATCTTAAAGGAACAGCTGATAGAAATCAACAGTCTTTAATCATATGGGAGGCCCCTTAGCGGTAATAATAATAATAATATCGTGTGACCTGGCTGGCTCAGGTCTGGTGTCAGAGTTATCAGGTCGCACCTGAATAAGTTCAGAGCCTCTGTTATTTACGCTGTCTGGAACGCAAAGACTTTGCATGTACCGTGTAGTCGGAGCCTTGCAGTATGCAGGAAACATATGACTGGGAATGATGAAATGTATTTATGCCGGGTGATGAGATCTGTTAACCAATGCAGCTAGAAATTTGAAATGCAGCCTCAGTGGGAGGTGGCGAATAATAAAATAAAAAACCTAGCTTCTACCCTTATAGTCGTAGGAGGTTTAAATTTAAATTGTTTCTCCATTCAGAGGTGGTGATTAATAAAACAACGAAGGAGGCCTCAATGATCAGCTGGAAGAGCCCTAGGACTAACTTCTTTCCTAATTTGAAATGTAACCTCAGCGGGAGGTGGCGAATAATAAAATCAAGGATAATTTTTATGAAAACTCAGCAACACGCGTCGGGCCAACTAGTACCATATAAATGCTTCCCAAACTACAAAAAATCTCACATTAGCAGTATCTCAAGCATTATCTCTATACTCGGTTAATCCTTAAAGCTCCAAAATCAACATGGTTCCACAGCCATAATTTCATTTTTGATCAAATTCATGTTGTTAAAAATATTGAACAATTGCGGCCTAAATAACTGAAAGAATTTTTGAAAAATATAGAATTAACTCTTGGTGTTCTGAAAAAATTTGTAGCTACTCTTCTTGTATTGTATATTAAATTAATTATTTATTTAATTATTCAAAATAATTAACACCTCAGTGCTACCAAGTAGAAGCCAATATTGTAGGTTCAAGAGTTCAAAGTATCAGAATATCACGTAACTGAGTAGAATAAAATAGGCAGCAATACGATAGAATGAAAACAGTAGCTGACCCGTTTCAGTTCAGTGTTTTTTGATTGAATTATTGACGAATCGCGCGCTAGAGGACGCACGATACCGGCCAACATAGTTACTCACACTTTCTTTCTCACTCACTCTCTCTCACCCTCACTCTGTCTCTCTTGTCTCGTGAATGGATTGGTTCGTTGAACAAGATTGATGGCCATACAGGCAAACTTTGGCAGTATATACGGTAGAGACAACACGGCTGAATGAGTGGGGAGTTAGTAGTTAGTTGAAGGTGTAGGAAGTAGAAATGGAATGGAATAAGATTATGAAGAGGGAAGAGAGAACAAAGACGATGAAGGAGACGATGAGGAAGACGATAAAAACGAAGGAAGAGAAGAAAAAATTAGCTGTTAGGTAGTCAAGGATGGATGAAAAGAAAAAGGAAATTGTAAGTGTGATCAGGAGTAGACCTGAGTAGGCAGTGGAACAAAATGATGGGCAGGAAAAATAGGAGAAGAAAACGAAGACGAAGGGGAAGAAAGAAATCTGAGGTTTAAAGAGAATAAAAACTAGAAAAAGATTGAAAAAGAAAAAGGAGAGTTCGTTAAAAGAATGAGTTGTAAAGGATCAAGATAAAAAGGTGAAAAATGAAGATTGGTCAAGATGAAGGTAAAAAATAGAAAGAAAAGAAAAGAAGACGAAGAAGAAAACTAAGAAGCAGAAGTAGAAGAAAAATAAGGGAAATAAGATAAGAAAAACTGAGCTTTAAAGATAATAGCAAAATAGTAAGTGAACAGCAAAAAAGAGAAAGATATTATTGAAAAAGTAAGGTGTTATGAAATAAATGAAATTAAAAATCGGAAAAACAGTCATTGATTCAATGATATAATTTTTATTAAAGTAACAATAAGAAGTATCAACTTGTAAATAAATAAGTAGAAACTTAATTCAACATCAAATATGAGGAAAATAGTTCCAATTAAGAAAAAGTACAAAGTTCAAGGAAAGAAAGGATAATTTGAAGCTGAAAGGAAATTCCAGGATAAAAGGAAAACAATCACTATTGAATTTATGGGAAATGAAGAAAAAAGGTGAGAGATTCAGTACGCAAACAATTAAAATGAAGTAAAAATGACCTATAAATTTGTTTACGACAAAAATAGTGAAAAATCCAAATAAACAAAGAACAAGAAAAAAAGAATCTAATGAATCAAGAGCAGGAAAGAAGAGGAAAGTGTAAAACAAGTGCACATAAATCAATAGAAGAATGGAGAAAGAAGAAAGGAAAAAGAAGCAGAAAAAAGTGGAAAGAAACCGAAGGCTAATCCAAGTTAGTGTGTGATAGGAACACAGGTGAGACTGGTCTGTCAGAGTGAAGGCTTGTAGCAAAAGAAAACCAAAGACTAGAGGAGGAGATAGAAGAAAGAGAGATGTCGAGAGTGAGTGAGAGAGAAAAGAAAGAGAATGACGAGGTGAGAAGCAATACACGTAACAACTACTGAGGAGAGGCTCGCCCTTGGCAAATACTATTGACAACTCCCACACTATCTCCGACCCCCCCCCCCCCCCCAATTGGGCCCCTCAACTTGTGACACAAACGTGAATTCCCCAGAGCTCTACGACATCATCTATCAATGTCCTCCAACCACTGAAATGTCTCTGCTGCCTGGGCTCGAAAGCCTTCCTTCACTCTACTCGTCTGTTCTGGTAGATCTAGCTACTCTAGTGAAACACTCTTCCGCAATTTTCAAATTAGGACGCTGACATTACGCTGTGGCTAAGGTGAGACGAAACATTTTTGTTTAAGACTGACTCAAGTGGAAGAAATAAACATGTGTTTTTATGGCAAGTCACATGCAGTAGATGATAAATTTCTTTGAAACCGACTCGTACCTGCAGTTGCAGACAGTATGAAACGCAACATTTTTATAAGAAACTGACTTGAGAGAAAGAAATAATCATTGTGAAGAAATAATCACTGTGAGTGTGTATGGACACACACTCACAGTATGAAACTAAATGTACTGTGCATGATATAAAAAAGACTCTGAATATATCAGAAGACGCGCCCACTAATTTATTACATTGGATAACTAAGTTTTCAACTAGTTCAAATAAGAATTTCTCAGGGTAATTAGCAAATGCGTACGGCTTTTATTGGTGGGGAGACCCTTAAGGGTAGTTCCACCTCGCCGCTTTAGTCATGTTATTGGAAATATGGTGGACCTACAGTTCTAAGTGATTTTTCAGCAGAGAAAATAGTCTTTTTTGCTGACCAATCGGTCACCCTTACAGAGAGGGCCCCGGAGAGCGTTGCTTATCTGTCTAATGGAATAGATACCTGCTCTCGGTTATCGCTTTTCTTTGTGTTACGAATAGAAACAAATACAAAAATGTAAAATCTTGTGCCTTGGATGCAACTTGAGAAATGTGTTAATTGTGGAAATTCAAGATACTACACACAATTCTTATAATGAATAACTTCCATAAAAATAAATTTAAATTTGAATTTGAAATTAAAAACGGAAATTGTTGCAAAATAGATTATAAAGAATGGAAACATTGATCTGAGAACCCATCATTTTAAGTACCAAAATCCGAAGAGCTACAAGAAATTTATAAGAGGAAGCATGAATAAAAATTGGTAAAAAACTCTAGATTTTAAATGAAGACATTTATCGCGCACTATTGTAATACAGCACTAATGTAGAGCAATATAGACTTTTAGACTTGCTGCATAAGTGTGAAACGTCTTGTGAGAATTTAGTACAACAATAACACTTGGACGGGCCAAAGCTTTCGACAATTATTGTGAAGAATTTGGTCCCAGATATTTTCCTAATCACTGCCTCAAAAATTATTAGTAAAAAGTGAAAGAAAATCTTTGAAAGCAAAGAAAAATAAATTAAAGATTTGGAAACTCTTGGAAGCAAAAACAAGAAGCGAGTAAACAAGTAATGGGATGTAGGAGAAAAGGGCAAAGGTGACAGAAAGAGACTTTTGCAAGGGTGTATAAGTGAAAGAAAGAGAAAGGGACTAAGAAAAAAGAGAGAGGTTGAGCAGAGAAAAGGTAAAAAAGGAAAGAGATTAGAGTGAAAAGTCTAATAGATGTATTTCACTTGCTCAAGCCAATGAGTGTGAGAGAGATGAAGAGCACCCATTCCGCATTCGTTGACCTTTTAGGCAGTTGTAGGCAACCCGCATAACATTAGAAGTTGAAAGGACTACGCCTGACCCAGGAGCCCTTGGAATACATAAAAAAGGAAGTTTTTGCCCTAAATGTCCCAAACTGTTTCCGGAGTAAAATATACACCACATGTGAACGCATTTTTGAGTTCTACAATATCTACAACTCACGTTCACACTTTGGACTGTTACTACTACTAAATTAATACCAAAATAATGCAAAATAGTTTTCAAATTCTCATTTTTAACTCTATTAAATGTACCTGAGACTTTGGTTTTATGGTATTGACAACAGTAAGTCGTTTAGATATGGTATTATAAACTTCTGTATTTAGAAATTATTAGTGTTTTTCCAACATTAACATTTCAATAGATTTATAGATACAACCGCCCAGAAAATTTTGAAACCCAATTTTAAGATTGGAGTGCACAGTCCAAGAATCTGTCCACACACCTACAGCGACACTAACTGCACGAATTGGAGCTTAGATCATTGTAGACCAGTGTAGATTCTAGATAGAGGAGCTGCGAGAGCAAATTTAAATTAGATTTGTAAATTTCAATGCAATATGGCTATGAGAAATTATACCACGAAGGATTGAACGCCGAAATAGAAAGTAATGGTAGATAAATCAATATTTTTTGCATCTTATTATCAAGACTACCACCTGGACTAATCATTGATTTTATTATAGCCTATATTTAATTTGTTAAACTACAATTTATTTTCTAATGCTTGAGTCTTCCAATGATGGCTTATGTTACATCTACTAATTGGAAAGAAAAGGGTTTGATTTATTGTGTCTTGAAAATGATAATATTAGCTGTTCATCATGATTTATATTGAAAATTTCTCCACAGCATCAATACCTCAATGCTGTTTTTCTACAGATTTTTACAATAATTTTAGGCAGGATAGCAATTTTCAAAATATAAAGTAAGTAGAACCACATCAACAGGAAAACAATAGGAAAAATCAAAAATCAATATTGATACAATGGAAAACTGGTGAGTCAGTTGACTGTGACCTTGAAACTATGCGAAAAATTTTATTGAAGGTCATACGACTAGACTGATATTATATTCCAAGCAGCTTACTGTAGACGAGCTAATTTCGTTCTCTATTGATATCGTGCCATTCTCTATTGCATAACACCGGATTTCTACAGTTGCCTATAAGTCCTATAGCCGAATATTCTCAAATAAAAGTGCTTAAAGTCGGTAATTAGCTCCCATCAGAGTGAATTTAAAACATTAGAATTACTAAACCTGCAAATTAGATGCCAAAAATATTTTTAAAGTAGGTACTTTATATAGGACCTATAACATGGAAAAACTAACAAATGAAAAGATATTGAACATGAAAACATCCACACAATGACGAATGAAGTAAGCAAAAATTTAAAGAAAGTTCATGATCGGAAAAATTATTACATTAGGCTACATACATAAAACATTATAGAAGGAACATTATGAAAGCAACATCAGCAACAAATTGATGACTGACAAAATAAAAATAAAAATAATCAAAAAGTTAATGAACCCAATTGAAATAAAAATAACATTTTGAATAGATAAAAAATATTGAATATGATGCGAAAAAAATTATGTGAAAAAAATAAGTTTCTACAGCCAGATTTATGTAGAAAGAGTAACAAGAGAATTTCAATAAAATGTGGATGCAATAATAATAAAATTATTCGTGCAAAACATTTCAGCATGGAAAATACTTGAATGGCATTAAAATCAAATAAAAAAAGCCATTAGTTTTAATCTTGTTCCCAGACTAAACAACGAAAACTGAAAAATATGTGGAAAACAAAAAAGACATGAAATGGCTAGACACATATTTTTTGAAAATGGGCACACACACAGACAAGCAGAAGAAAACAAATAAAATAGAGAGACCTAATAAATATCATTGGAATGACGTTTTAAAATTAATATTCAACAGCCAAATAGAAATAGTGACACATTGACAAGCAAAAAAGTAAAACCTTGTAATTGAAAAATATTGTCAGGCCGAATGTATGGAAAGTATTGAATATGTATTATTGTAAATGTATACGATTAAAATTCAGAAAAGAATATTTTTCATCAACTCGTACTTACTCGATTGGGATGTACCTAGAAAATAAGCATAACGTAAGAAAACGAAAATCAATTGATTACATATAGAAACTTATAAATATTGGCACTTCAACATGAGTAATCAATTCATGAATTTCATTCGTTTCTTGATTCATACTAATACAATGAATAATCTATGTATTTCTCAAAAAATAAATAATTACAGTGTTATAGACAGTAGTAGAAAAATGTAATAAAAGTGTAGGAGCGTACATTAAACAAACCAAACAGCACTCTCATAAATTATGCGTTCACACTGCCAACTTATGTTGGAATGCACTACAATATTATGCTATTTTCTTTACCCATAAATTTCTCAGTCATTATTGCAGAAGTTCAATTTTAGGAAAGCATCAATTCATTTGTCAGATTATAACAATAAATTACAATTCTATTCAAAGAAATAGCATGATTTAGGAACGGAAAATTTTCATTTCAATATCATTATTAATTTTAACTCTACTAGTCATTAGAGACCCTGTATATTACAAAATTTCCAGTTTTTTACATGAAACAAATAATATAGGAGACAAAAAATAAATTTTTTAGCTCAAAAATAATTTTTTCATGAAAACGTGGTTTAGCAACATACAAGATAGAATAAAAATTGTCGAATTACCTCGAATAATGGTCATAGCAACGTGAAAAATTCTTAGAATGTCTATTTAGAATCACTAACACTAATTATCACTTAATTATCACTCACTATCAAATTTTAAATTGAAAGCAAGGAAATTAACACGGACCGAAAATTCCATTGACGAAAGCCGAGGTGCCATTACGAAAACTACGGGTACGAGCATTTTTATGCATGTTCTGACATGTCTTCATAGAAAGTTCTAGAACTTTAATTTCCAAATAAAATATTTTTCAATGCTAAATCTAAATTCTCTGTTTATAATTGTTTCTAATATTTAAAAAAATCAAAATAAATAATCTAAGGTCAATAATTGATATAAATTTCAAGAAAATCGTATTATTATTGATAAGCGTTATCACAAAGCAAATGTAGAAATGATGATTTTTATCAATGTAACTTGCTTGATATTAAATTATTGACAAATAATAATTTCCAATACAAATTTAATTTCAATTATTAATTTAAAACATAATAATATTATTCGATATTTCAAGGGGATGATAAAATTCAAGACTTCCAACGTATCAAGATGGGAGCCAACAATCACGAACGGTTTTATGTTGGTCATATTGATCTGATAAGAAATCAGCTGTTTTTGAATTCAATTGTTGCAGCCGAGTCTGGTCAAGTCAACATAACCTAGAAGGCTGGACCCGACCGAGAGTTTCGCGCGTATGTTAGTAACAACTATTTTCATAAAACGGTGATAATTAATCCAATAAAGAACAATCAAGTCTCAAATATGATATTTTTACTTCATTATTATCACAACTTTGATCATTGATTGAACTGAACGCATGCAATTACAATAAAGGATTCATTTCGTCCAATATTATGATGTGAGTACTGTAGGTTAGTTGATCAACTTACTATACTATTCGTAGTTTGTCAAATTGAGCCTAATATCATTGTCACGACCAGTATTTACTCATTTATGATCCATTTATCCTATAGCATAGCACTTTTAATGTCAAGTAAACCTTGCTATCTTGTTAAATTACAGTGTACAGTTTTATTCCCCCCTTGAAAATTTTCAAACTTGTCAGGAAAGAAGCCCATATAGTGCACTTTCTCCTTAAAACATCGCTCTGAATTAAATTACAATAGAAACGTGACAATTCGAACCAAAATAACAAAACAACGAAGATGTTTTATGTATGTTTATGAATTATAGGAACACATAAGCACAGATAAAGAACCAGATCGATCACGTCGCTTGCGGATTTCCTAGTTAATGATTTAATTCAGAGATAGCGCCACGCGTCAATGATTTCAACACGGGGAGCAGCACTGTTTCAGTGCGGGAATACTTGAATTGTCGGCACTTGGGGTCGCCAATTGTCTTAAGATAATTACTACCATTTTCTAGAATATTGTAGTTAGCCTGTATCTCATAAGAGGTGGACGAGGGGTTTATTGGTCTTTGGTTTTTGAACCTCATAGGGATGGCTTGCGAACCAGAGACAAATAAAATATTTAACCTAAAATGTATTCAACATGAACCTTGTTCCACCCAATTTATTCTCTATTAAAAAGCATTATTTCGAATTGAGAAAATCTTGAATTCAGACGAAAGTGTGGAAAAATCAAGTTTGGATCAACTTACTATACACAGAGTAGTTTTGAGCGGTGACAGTTAACATTGAAACCGAATTACAAGCCACTAATACTGGGGTGCCCAACTGTTCTCGTAGGCGAGCCACATCGGGATTTTTTCCCCCATTTCCACATTTTGGGGGGGGGGGAATTTCAGTTTTTTTATTTTGACAGGGTCAACATTTTCAACTTTTTAAATGTTAATAAGTGTTCTACTTACTAAATGTAATTTGAACGCTTTTTGATACCGTAATTCCCGGTATTTGGGGGGGGGGGGTGAAAAACAAAACCACGTTCAAAAATGGGGGTCTAAATAAATTTTAAACTTTTTGTTTGTGAGTAATTTAGGTTTTTTGATTGGAGGTGTGAGGCAAGTAAGGGAAGTTCAATATACATTGTTACCGCTAGAAAAGTCAAACGGGTTAGCGAAAATTTCGAAAACTTTAAAAAATGTTTTATTTTTATATTATTTTGTAGAGGATAAATAAATAATATAGGCATTAGGCATTGCAAAGTGAGCAAAATATGTATGTGAAGTTGTTTCAAGAAATCATCCTCTCGTAGAGGAGAGGTGCTTAAAATAAAAAGTGACATGAAAAATATTCTGACTTTCTGTTGAATAAATTTTATAGGTTTTTGGGATTGTAAGTAAGTTGAATAACTTAACAATTTGTTGAATGTAAGTAAGAATGTCAGTACATTAGGAAAATTTCGAAGCACAGTCTTGGATTATCCGCGGGCGGGTTTTGTAGCGGTGAAAAGTCCGTATAAATATTCAAAATAAAAATCCAAGTATTATTATTTCTTTAGTATAGAATACGTATGATATATCGGGTCCTTCAATACTCCGTTGAATCGGTGTATTTGTTTCTTGAAACAGTTTTACATTTTTTTTTTGTCATTCAAAAGAGGTGTGTAATAGTCGGTGTTCAGTCGGCCTAAACAGTAACATAAAATTATTCCTAGAAAAAGTTAACGGAAGTAAACTCGTAGATGGAAATGAAACTTCCTCAAAATGTTAAATTTAGATAAAAACATTGTAGAAACGTGCTTACCAGAAATCATTTTCTTTTAAATATACTTTACATGAAATTGGAAATAACACCCATTTCTAGATAATATTTTTTTTAAACATATTTTTATATACAGGCCTTTAAGCTGCAATGAATATTATATACAGTCATAATGATCAAAGGCTCAAAAATCCAATGAAATGCTCCGGATTTGAAACTTTCCGAAAACGTGAAATTTGCTGATACCTACTACATTCTAGAGATGTAGGCTACTCTTCATAAAATAGAAGAAATATGAAAATGCTATTGATGATATAGAAAATAGCGCCCATAGACAATAAATTATTGTTGAAAATCTGTTTTTTTTTTATATTCAATAGATTATATTGTGACAACTCAATTTTGTTTGACATGTAAACGGATTGAAAACAAGTCATGAATAACTCTTTGGTTGCTTAAACTTTAGATTATAATGATATTTTGAATAATTTGGTTCCATTTTAATAAAAATCAAGTGTTATTCACGTTTTAAATTTTGACTAGCATAAGTTTATATTTATGCATAAACTTAATAATATTTATTCAAAGTTAATATTGTATCAAAGCACAGAGTAGGCCCATATGAATGTATTGCCCTAACTTATGCTTCGATACAATATTAACAAGCTGAAAAAACATTTTCAGTCCTTTCACTTTGAATCGGCTATTTTTACATTTCTTAAAAGCGCACAAATTACCCGACATTATGAATATGCAATATTAAGTTATTTTTTTAAATTATAAATATGCCTACTCTAACTTTCATCCATAAATTTATTAAAGTAAACAACTAAAACATGAAACATTTGAAACTAGAGACTATAATCTATTTAACAATTAATTTTTACATTATTTTTTTTAACCACCAAAATTATGACTATTATTCATGTTCTTATTGGAAAAGTACAGGAACTCTAAGCGTTGAATGTATAAAATTAATATAATTATTGATTACGAAATATTTATTAGAACTTGCAAGAAAAACTCCACGAATAAGTTATAAACCTATCAAATCAACAGAATTAGAAACTTTGAATTTACATTTAAAACTTTAAATAACTAGCAATGTTATCCATTTATTTAGCAAACTAAAAAATGTAGATGTGAAATGTAGTGTAATACTAGTATTTAGAAACTTTTGAAACAAAAATATTTTAATTGAGTATTTTTATAAAAACGAAAAAAATGGCTAAAAAATTGGAACTATTAACTATGAATTTTTAGTTCCAATAAAAAAATTATTTCAACTTTATCGGCAAAATTGTGCTATTATCTCATGACTATAAACTGACTAACGTTAACAAGTAACAACTTGAAGGAAGATTCCGAGTTGCGCTCATCGACAGAAAATACCAGGCAGCTTGTAGAATACAGATGCGAATGCAGAATGCAGAATATGAGAACAGCGCCAGAAGTGTGAATAGATGACGAAGCATAGTTGTATACGCACAGGAGCGAGCGTGCGCGTGTACATGTGTGAGTTTATGGAGGGAATCTCAACAGACGTTGATGACAAGCGCTTGTGGCGCTATACCTACGCATTCTAGCGTGTGTTTGTGGAACTAGCGTGATCGGTCTGGTTAGTTTGTCTGTGACATAAGTGTCTACCTCAATAAAAAAATACCATTATCGACACCGATTCAATTTTTGGAGTGACTCAGATAATGTTTCAAATCAATGTAGGTGATGTAGATAATGTTTTAATGTAGGTGATAAGAAAATAATCTGCATGAATAGTATTTCAATACAAAATGAGTAGTGATGTGGTATATTACCATAATGCTTACGTAAGAAAGCCAGTAGAGCTCAGAAAATGACATGGTGGGAATATTTGGGACATGGTACGGTAATACTGTAGATTATTACTCAATAATCATTGACTTCTCATCAATGCAGACAGTCACTCTGAGTGTATTGCATCGAGAATTGAAGTTAGAAACTCAGTTCATTACCAAAACAGTTTTCTATTAATCTTCTTTATTATTCTTCAACTTATGATAATTATTATTGATGTCTCAGTGAGCTGACATGCTAAAAAGTATTGTCAGGGTGTTTCACAAAATTGGATCCATATTTTCTATTATTATTATATATATATATTTTTTTAAATCATAAGTTAGTTCTAGTCTAAAGACAGATTATGTGTTTATTATGGAAAAGATCTTCATTTTAGGTTAAGAAACATCCAGATTTTTTATATTAAGAAGAAATATGATAGACTTGGCTTCAAATAGTTAACACACCATAAATCTGCATTTTTATGTAGAAATTCAATTTTTAGGGGTGTCATAAAAATAGGCATAGCTTTATAGAGCTGACTCAACATAAAATTACTATGTTGTATACTGTGTGATTTTATATGTATTTGGAAATCATATAAACAGCTATGGCTTTATAAAGTCAACACAACTCTAGATATTTATTATCTTGACGTCCATAAAAATTACGATGACTAAAAATTCCACTCAATTCAAGGTTATATTGCTGTTAAGATATGCTATGTTTAAGGGTTCATAAAAATAGCTGCATGTTAATATTTTCAATTTTTGGGGCTCATAAAAATAGACATGGCTTCATGGTAGTAACAATACTTATCATTAACATTTTTGAGGTTATGAGCCACTAATTTAAGATACATCATAAGCATCAATGCTGGACCTTATACAACTGGTAGCTAGGTTATCTATGAGCAGGTTATTTGTGTATTTACAATTTCACAGGAAACTAGTCTGTAAACAAATCACATGTGCTCAAGTAGTGGACCTAGTACTGTATCAGGCTTAGAGATTGCCTATGAACCCTTAATTTTTCTATTTACAATCATCAAACAAGTCACATGCGCCCTAGTGGTGTACTTAGCACAGGCTGGGAGGTTACCCATGAGCAGGTTATTCATCTATTTACAATTTTACATTGAATAGTCGTGACATATTCAATATAATATAAACATGTACTCAAGTGTGCACCTAGTACAGTTTATCAATGAGCAGGTTATTTATGTATTTATCTTACAATTACTGGAGTAGTCCCTAAACAATTCTTTTGTGTCCAAGTGATGGATCAAGTACAGACTGGCAGGTTAATTATCACAAGCCACTGTCTTAAAATTTTAGAGTAGTTGTCGACTGTTCAATATAATATTTACTCAACTGGTGAACCTAGTACAGGTTGTCAATGTGCAGGTTATTTACCTATTTACAATCTTACAATTATTGGGTTAGTCTCTGAATAATTCACTTGAGCTCAAGTGGTACAGGCTGGGAGTTGATATTAATTTATTAATCATGAGAGCACCCTGCAATAATCTTAATTTTTAGAGAGTAGAGTTTTGGTGAAATGACAGAGGTGGAAGGAAGTAATAAGGCGAGACAACTTATTATGTTGATCTGCTTTATCATTAGAGGTTAGAGTAGTGTTTTGAAATGACATTGGAGAAAGGGGAGGGGGGTGATAAGGCATACAACTTATTATGTGGATCTGCTTAGTTATTAGAGGTTAGAACAGTGTTTTGGCAAAGTTATTAGTGGTCGGGCGGGGGGTATAAGAGATATGTGGATGTCTGTTCCAAGTACATTAGTAGTGTGTGTGTGTGTAGTGATGCACAGCGTGTTATGCAACATCTGAGCGTGGGGGAGCGTGCGTGCGCGAGCACTCCATTCACACAGGGGGTAAGGGCACTACACTACACACTGTCAGTCAGGTAACCCTATTTGTTGAGCAGTAGAGAAGAGTAGACAGACACTTACCCGGGATCGTTGGGCACCTCAGCTGGACCAGAGGTTCCGTCTTGCGACTCCATCGCCGCTAGTAGAAACTGCTGAGAGCCTGTCGTCTTGACGAAGAAAGCAGAAGAAGCTCACACACAAAACCAGACAACAACAATAGAGAGCACTGTTATAATGTTGTGATTGAATACTCCTTAAGTGGTGGATTTTCACTTGTAGAAACAGAGAAAGAAAGAGAAGATGATAGAGAGAGAGGAACTACACACTAAGAAACGGCTAGTTTAACGAGTGGTACGATAATCGAAGGTGTTCTGTAA
This sequence comes from Conomelus anceps, assembly GCA_948455865.1. NCBI lineage: Eukaryota > Metazoa > Arthropoda > Insecta > Hemiptera > Delphacidae > Conomelus > Conomelus anceps. The sequence goes on from OX418221.1 coordinate 16,103,334, forward strand.
AAAAACCTGACCGGAAAAAACTGTTCTTGATAACACCGGGCTTAAGAGACCTTCACTCGTCAACGACCAACACGAAACTGAGGCCGGCGAACAAAGCTGGCCGATTTGGCGGTCGCAGCCGGCGGCCGGTGGAGCGGTGGTAGGGGGTGGCGAGCTGTGATTGGTCGATATCTGTGACGTCATCCGCGGGATTCGGCTTGGCAGCGCTGGTGTCCCACACGATTTTGGCTGAGAACAGGCCAGCACCATCTATGAGTGAATTTGGCAACCACGCACAACTCACTGGTGCAGTGTTCAAAATTTACAGGGTTTCCACTGGTAAAAGCAAGGCATAGTGAAAGAAAGTCAGTGGAAACAGTTCTAGGAAGTTGTAGGGGTGTTGGGACATGAGGTTGACTCATTAGCGGTAGTCAAAATCACCTAGTTAGAATAGTTGAGAAAAAAATGGACAATGTCACAGAGCTTAATGTGAAAAGAGCAGAATTTGACCAGTGAAACCATTCTATGAATATGTTGGGACATTAGATTGAAACATTTGCGGTAGGAAAAACTACAAAACGAATGTGCCTTTAATCTAATTCAGTAAATTATTGTTGTTTTTGCGCTTTGTGAACTTCATTTAATAAAATATTAAATTGAATAGTTCGGGAAAAAATTACAAATATTACAGTTTCATCTGAAAAGAGCTGAATTTGATGTGAGAAGAACTAGGAAAAAAGTTCTCGAGAGATGCTGGATGTTGGTATATGTATTTGAACCGTTAGAGGTGGAGGAACCACCATCTGTAAAGGGAATAGTTTGTTATGGAATATGTTTGACTCATTTGTGGAGTAGCCAACCTAAGGAGAGGATACCGTCATGTATTGATGAGTTTTTGTTGAAAAAAGCAGGGCTTGAACAAAGAAAATAATATAGACTAGTTTCAGGAAGTAGGCTGGAGTAGTAGAAATTACTGGAAAACATTCCAAACCAGAAATGAAATACATCTTTGAAGAAAAACCTATGTGAAGGAAATAGTAGATGCAGTATGGATAAATATTGAGTTGGAAAGAGCAGGGTTTGAAGGGAGTAAAATAGTGGAAAATGGTCTTGAAAGGTTTCTGGAGCTGTTGGGAACATTGAACATGAGTTCATCTACTTGAGAACATGAAAACATCAGAGCAGTAGTTAAAAAAGGAAACTAGAGTGAGAAATATCAGAGAAGGAATAGAGAACTTTCATAAAGAATAAATGTTGAAGAATAAATAGAGATGCTAAATAAAACTTTTTTTATATTTAAATGATATCAAACACCGTATAAATATTAGATATTTTCTTCTGCTTCCATTTCCTACTATTTTCTACATCCCTACTCTCTTCCTAACTAACTGACTCTATTACTCCCATTTTTCTTTATCTGATTGATTCATAAAGCTATTGTTTCATTTTATTTTTGAATATTGTGCTATGATCAAACACCTTCTGAACAATCTTGTAATGCATACTAAGAAAAAAACCACTAATATGTGGAAATAAACAGCCACATTTCTATGTGTGAAAATTGATTCCCTCTATTGTTGAGCATCGTCAATTATGCTCAATGATGATGATGATGATGATGATGATGATAATGCTCTTAGAACAGAGTGGCACAAGTAGGTTATCACACATAGGAATATAAGTGTTTATTTCCACATTATAGTTTTTCCTTGTTCAATTTATTTGTTGGAAAAAGGTGGAATCATATTAACAAACCTTGTAAGGCATAGCATGACTAATGTATTATTTTCCAGTAAATTTCTGATGGGTGGGGGGGGGGGGGGCTCATGACGCCCATGACACCGCCTGGAACCGCCCTTGATTATTGAGAACAAATGAACTGAATATGAATCAAAATTTATTTTTCAAAATATAATATCAAATTGTATGATATGTTGACTAAAGAAGAATCATAGAACATTCACTCCAAAATACATTGAAGAAAAAACATTAACAGCTTATATGAATCAAATACATGTTGAGTTACTCCCAAGTACAATTTTAAAATAATCTGTTCAGGTTTCTAGTTCACTATCATTTTGAATTCAAACCATTCTGTTGTATCAGTTAGTGAATGGAGGTAAAGAAAAACAGACAAATGGCAAGAGAATGATGAAAGATTGTAATAAAAGATTGTAGTCAAACAATTTTTAAAAACGTGCTTCCCGTTTAAAAGGTGTCAAATGAACAAAGAAAGAAGCGACATGAAACTTTGCCAAAAGTACATTCACAAATAATGATCCCATTGGTCTGTCTTGTATCTGGATTGTCTTGAACTAACCTGTTTTATATGCATGCTCGTATACATATATATAAATTTAACGTCGATGTCTTATATTTTTGTAAGCTGATGAAGAACTTTACAGGATACAAAACACCTGGTCTAGAATCATCACCACTTTTTTTATGAACTATTTTTGTAGTTGCCAACAGTACTCAAACTGTCATGTCAAATTTCTCAGGTTACTTTTGCTGCTCAGGTTAACAATGTTGCACCCAAATATACATTCACTCACTCAACTTCTCTGCGTCGTTTTATTTTTGAAATGCTTTTTCGAAAAATAAATCGGACGGCGCTGGTTTAAAAAATAAACAGACCACTCATCTTGGAAGCTGATCAAAGTCCACGGGTTCACTCACCTGCGAAGGACTACAATAATGATGCCTCAAATATTGTACAATAATAAATATTGTCGATATTATTGTTTAATATTCGGAATGTATTTTGTTCCTGACCATTATTAAAATTTTTATCTCCTGTTTTTTCATCGTCCATATCTAAAAAAAGCCTACCTAAATAAAAAAATTGCTCTTAACATTAAGAGGGAGTCTCAACTAATTAGGTAATAGGTCTGAAAATTTAAGTTTGAAAATAGAAAAACAAATCGATCAAAACTCGTCTTTAAATTGGGTGAAATAGGATGATGAAGTGAAAGCTGAATAACCACCTTTAAATAAAGAAACCCGGTCGCCTGCCACGAATCACCCTCATGAGCGATCAGATGAAAACGGAAGAGGCATGGCATGGACACGGCAGGCTACGTGAAAATCGCAAACATGCTGTACTATGTATAGTGAATGGAAGATCCGAAATAGTGATTCAGACAAAAACGCACGGCAGGAACACGGCATGGGCATATGCAGTGACGTAGCCAAGATTTTGAAATGGGGGGGGGGGGTCCGATTGACCGTGGGGGGGGGGGTCTGGGGTTACTTTCCTGGAAAGTTTTGAAAAATAGAGGCCCTAGAACAGTCTTTTTTAGCTCTCCTGGCATTGAAAATAACACCAACATCAGTGCTTTGTCTTATTTTACGTTTAATTTAATGAAAATTATATAAAATTTAGGACCGGAAGGGGGGGGTCCGGACCCCCAGGACCCCCCCCCCTGGCTACGTCACTGGCATATGGCAGGCTATGTGTAAATCCACCTCGTTCACATATTACAATAATCAATATTTCATTATTAATTTATTCAGCTAGACAATCTATTCATTAATACAATAATATTGATTATATTGAAATGAATAATCATAATAATAAGATTACTGTAATTCTAATGTTTCTAGACAATATTGACTGTCTGTAAGCCGCTCAACGGATGGACTAGTTGATATTGAACATAACTTGACTGGTGTCTTATTAAAACTTTTTTGAAGTTGTACACAAACATTTTGTTTAATGATCAACTGGCATTCAATTTTTGTTGGAGTACCACATCAAGTAACTGTAAAAAGTTTATAGCAGTAAATTGAAGATGTTTCCATGAAAGCATTCAATAGGATAAGTATGAATCATACCAATATAGTCTTGAACTTGATTGTTAAAAGTTTGAAGGGTCTCTTCTCTTGTTCTTTAGTAAGGCAAGTCCACATTTTTCTTGGATTTCTTGTTCCATAACAATCTGCGTTGTTAATATTAACTTATTATTTTAAATTTAACGACTTGCAGTCAATTTTAATTGTGAATAAATAATATTCCTATTATACTTAGACTAAACTTTTGGCCAAGAGTGAGTAGGAATATTATTTATTAACAATTAAAATTGACTGCAAGTCGTTAAATTTACAATAATAAGTTAATATCAACATATTTGTTTATAACTCAAAGAAATCTGATCCCGCTATGTTTCAACATTGACCAAGAGTTATGCTATTCCTGTACGAGTTGGGCTCCTGATTTGAATGATAACAAAAACAGATTGAGATACTAATTTGTCGAAAATTCTTTGCCACTCCAATCATCAAACAATATTGGAATTATAAATGTCGGGCTCTGAAACGTTTCCTTTGCAGATTCAAATTTCATTGAAATTGAATTCTTTTAGGCTTGCTGAAAAACGGGTTTGCAAATTTTCTTGGAAATGGAAATCTTTTGTGTTATCGAAATCAGATTCATAATGAAAATAAAGAATAACCATGTAGCTCATAGTAGGGCACAATAATAACAAAAAATATGAATAACCTTGAACCTATGAAATAGCTTAGGCCTACACAATATTAAATTTCAATCTAATATCAAAAGTGACGCTGTATTTCAATTATGATTGTTTCAGCGTATGAAATGTTTGAAAATATTTGAAACGTATTGTTTATTACACATTAAATGTGCTGATATTTATTATTAATTTAAATTAATCATGCTTTATAAATTTGTAAATCAAAACGCAGTCTCCATGCTACTGAATCCTCAAATGAATTGTGTCAAATTTTAATATTTATTAATAAATTCATTTCCACATCTTTTGAAAAATGATTCCTGGGGCGTTTGAGGCACAATTGCCAGCAGCTTCATTTTTTTCATTTATTCCAAAAAATACCTATAACCAATACATAACGTAACCTAAACTGTGAAGGGGTTTTCAGCAGGTGTCTAAATTGAAAATTACAATGTTCATAATACAAAGAAAAAACATGAAACTAAACTGAAAAATATACTAATTACATGTGTAAAAAGAATATCAGTGTTTGGATAATTGGAATGGGGTGTGGAAGTAGGAGGTAAAGGAAATATATGTATGCAGGAAGGAAATAAACTATTCTATATTAGGAAAATAAATAACTAATTCTAGTACTAGTCGCTCAAATGCGACGGCGGTGTTTCACTATTAAATAAAATACAAAGTGAATAGTCCAATCTATATAAATCAGATTGAAATATCAACTATACTATTGTATAATAAAAAATCAAAAACACTTTTAACTGGAAATTATTACATATTAAATCAAGTCATAATTTCCACTTCTAAGTTTTTATTATATATTAGTGGAAACAAGATTGATCTTCAACATCATACTATTGTATATTAAAATGCAAAATTCTAAGAAGGCACAAGAACGTATTTGGAAGGGTAGGCAAAAGGATCTTTAGAAAAATATATTAATATGACTTACATGCTTACTTATAGCATTATTTAAATCAGAATGAATCTTTCTCCCTCTGCCTCCTAATCAAGACATTCTACTGAGAGTAATCACAAGAAAGGAAGAATGCAAAAGATACTTGATGAAGATGGGAAAACTCAACAAATTATTCATGAATTCACCAGACGCTTTCAAACCCATCTCCAATCGCGGATCTACATAGAAGCACCAGAGGCATATTATGCATAAACAGTTGTGCCGCTTCAATAATTAATAACACTTGAAGCTCAACTCGACTACGGTTATTTTTGTAATCGCAGACAAGTTCTCAGCATTCCAAGCTTGCTGAAATGGAGGACAAGGAAATACTCAATAAAGCGAGTAATAACTAATCAGCATAGTTTATGCATGAGAATTCTGTTTTGAGTTTTTGAAAAATGAATTATTTTGCATCTTTTCTGTAATTGTGATTTCTAGTCATCCTCATATCCACGATGGATAAGACTGGATACTATTTTGGTAACCACATTTTTTATGGAAAACGAGAAACTGTAGTTTCGGAAGTACAGATGAACCTCAGATCAGCTAAGTAAAAATGTACCTAATGCAGGGCCGGATTTAAGCATAGGCTACATAGGCGCGCGTCTAGGGGCCCGCACCACAAAAATATAAATCTGTTCCAAATTTATTATATTTCGAGATCCAAAATATTGTAGATTAATGACATGAACCAGTGGGTGTATTCGCTCAGCGTACATTTGTTATACATTTTGTTCTTTTATTCTTAAACTCACGCCCCCATTGTGGACGGGGTAGGGGACGGGGGGAAGGGGCCCGCACCACAGTTTGAGCCTAGGGGCCCACAGATTCTAAATCCGGCCCTGACCTAATGTGAGGTGAAACAATTTTCAGGAACCTCAGTAATTGGAAGAAAGGCTGCACTTCACCTTTTTATCACCCTACAGAGCTCTGGGCACAGATTACAGAAACAACAGATTATACGGTAGTTGTCTGTGCTCTGGGTTAGCATTTTGTCAACTACTACGACTGTTAGTGTTGAAGCTATTCCTGTTAGAAAGGTTAATTGGTTAGGTTTTATGTTGTTATATAACAAAACATTGTTATCATATAACAACGTAAAACCTAACCAACTAACCTTACTAACAGGAATAGCTTCAACACTAACAGTCGTAGTAGTTGACAAAATGCTCACCTAGAGCTCTGTAGGGTGGAAAAAAGGTGAAGTGCAGTCTCTCCTGTAATTAGTGCCTGAACAGTTGAGCATCTAATACTATACTGCGTCATTTAAATTCTTGGTGATTCCAAAAAAAAGTTTGGGGCGTGGCTAAAGTTGATTGAAACCGTGTTTAACGTGACGACATTCAAAAATATATTACGAAGTCACCAGATAGAATGTCAATTAATGACAATAGATTTATAATTATTATTATACTATTGAAGATAGCCGCGAGCCATAGCAGGTATCTGTTCAATCAGATAGAGATAAGCTGCGTTCTCGTAGGACCTGTTTGTAACAGTGACCGATTAGATTGGCCAGCAAAAAAGACCCTGTTCTCTGCTGTAAAATCACTTCCCGGTGATTCGGAACCCACCTAAAAATGTAGGTCCAATTCATCAATTACCATCATCCAATTCATTACTCACGCACAGGTCTCAGACCTATGTGGGATTCATCCTCCGAAAAAAAATATGAATAGCTAAAATAGTTATGTGTAGGATTTGAGCAGGAAGCATTTTTGGGGGGTGCCTAATTTGTGAGGGGGCTGGTGCTATATTTACAGGGGGGGGGGGGTGCGTCATGAGGCTTGGGGGGCACCCTTGTAGGTCACTCGATGATATTCGCCACATGTTATGTGATGATGTCACAAAATGTAACACATGTTATGTGATATCACAAAATGAAACACAGGTTATGGAATAGTGTATGACAGATTTGACGAGCGTGAATACCACTATTCCACTACATGCATTTGATGTTGTGATGGATGGTGATTATCTTCAAGTATTTGACGCTCCACTGTGCAAAAATCATAAATCTACTAAAGCGATTTTAGCTTGTAATACGGTAGCCCAATTCAAATGATTGATTGAAATGTTAATTTACAGTATTCAGCTCATTATTCAAGCACTTGGGCCGTTTTTATAATTATAGCCTAGGCTACTCAGATAAAATAATAAATATCTAAATCACTGAATAATGAATATCTAAATATAAGGATGATTGTTACACGTTATTTCTTGTTCTAGCTTTAATTTGGCCACGTCAACAAGTGTCTTCCATCCTCTGTTCAGAAAGTAATTTATTAATGTGAGAAATGAAAAAAATTGACTAAAAATACAAATCTAGAAGATTTTGGTCTTATCCTCTACTTTAATGACAGAAGTATTGCAATGCAGAAAAATATGTAAAAACAATTTTAAAGAAAAATAGTTGTAGTACATCTAAATTATTAAGCTAGAAATTGGTGCACTTCCAAAAAAGCATTTAGGTGTAAGAAATAAAACTTCTTGAAACAATTATCATATATTTCCAAATGAAATAAAAACATTCTCAACATTTATAAACACCTTTAACAGCAATGAAATATCTCATTACATTTATTGTTATTATTATTATTATTATTATTATTATTGACATTAATTTGAACAAAAATGCAACATTTATCAATATTTTCACACAAATGAAATAGTTAATAGGAACATCAAATAATTATATCAGCCATACATAAAGAACTGATCACATTAAATGTAATCAATTTCATTAATGTTAAGGAAATAAATATCTAAATAAGCTGGACATCTAACATTGGCAGTTATTAAGCTCAAATTATTACAATGACACCTTAATTTTCAAATTCACTAACCAAGATTTTTGAGACTACAATTAACATCAACAATATTTTATTTCAACAGCATCATTATCATCACCATTAACAACAACATTAACAACATTCGATACTATTAAATATGAAGTTGTAAAAAAAATTGTTTAAATATATTTCAACTAGAAGAAGCAAAGTAGATGAGCAGCAGCATTGCTATAACCAAGTTCCAAAGTAATAATAATTGTGGAAATTTTGAAAAACATTATAGAGTTGGATGATTTGTGGATGAGTTTATGAATTAGCTGAAGAAGCAATATAATGATAATAGAAGCTGGTGTTTCACATCAAAGTAGGAATACACTCCAGCAGATTATTATAACTACAATATAACAAAATAGGCTTGAAATAATAAAAAGACCGGTCGAATTAAGAACCGTCTCTTTTTTGAAGTAGGATAAAAATTTTTTATTCAACATTACGAGATGGAACTATTTGCAAGGGTCTCCCCACCAATAGAAAAACCCAAATGTTGAAAAAATGGAATACTCAAAAACGAAAATTATCTTTGGTATAAATAAACTTGATTTTCATTGAGCTTCACATGAAACTTTTTAACTTGACTTAAGAATGATATTTTTATAAATGGTTCTACAGAAAAAAGTATGGAAGCAACTAATATAATAATAATATGAAACGAGTTATTGAATTAGAAGTACTAATAGAAATATTAATATGATGGTTATGTCATGGAAAGTGGATGAATAATGATAATAATTATTGTAGAATATACATAATACTGATACAATTACTGTACATAAAATAGCACATTAATACATACATCCTAAGACACATGACATACAATAAAGTATAATAATTGCACATTGAAGTAAAGAGGCTGTATAGAGGCCTCGAGCAAATAAATACAGCTGAATATTTAAATGGAAATAATGTTTGACTTACTTTATGCAACATAAAGCATCTATTACATGACGCACCTCAAAAAAGGCCACCACTACATTATACTACAGTGTTTTTTTAATGAAATAGGCGAATAAATAACTAAGGTCATACATTTCTCATCCAGTATTTTATGCAATTTTTTCATTTTTTTAATCAATAAGAACATCATACATTATACAGTATAAAACAAATTTAAATGCGATTATGATGATTCTCTTGATGTTGACATTGGATGTTCACATGAAAGTTAAACTTTCAAAAACGTATGCAATTTTATATCATAAATAAATTTAATTTCAATACTAAGTCCTGCTTATACAGTAGAAGAAAATTTGAAAGCCCTTCTGTAATTATTAATAAGCTCAAATAATAACCTTTGATTCTGTATTAATAATTAGTGCATAAATAATATGTATAAAATTCGTAATAGAACATTCAATTTCATGAAAATAAATTAAATTACGAATGGGGTTTTCAATGAGTTGTAACCAATTTTAGTTTGTGAATACTGTACAGTAAGCTATTATAAATCCTAAATGTAAATGAATGATCATTTTATTGTGGATGATTCCCACATAATTGTAAATAAATACATAAAGCGTATTAAAAAGTAATAAGGAGAGAAAATACAATTTTATAAGAGTTAACTTATGAAAAGGAACTTGTCTTCCTTCAAAAAAATTTTAATTAATTTACGAACTCCTTCAAATATTTATTTGTAAAATTTTGGTTCAATTTAAAAACACAAAAAAATTCAGCTTTAGCTCAGAATTGAATCTATGACAAACGGAGCGACACCATAATGATCAGTTTTGTATTAATTTTTGAAAAAATTATTGTAATACCATGATAAAATAGTGAGATTATTTCGCCTAATTGATGGGGAAAAACACTGTAATTGACAATGGAATACAATATTTTATATTAATCACTGTAGAATACACTCATATTTTATCATTTGAATATAATGAAAAATTATGCATAATTTAAAGATAATAAACAATCATATAATGATAATGAAACTTTCTTATTCTTATAAACACTTTCATATTCCTCCAAACTTCTATTAACAATTATTACATATCCACTAAGTGGCATAGCCAAAAAGGTAACAGTAAGATAACAATAAAATCTAGTAATACAAACATTTAAACTTATGAAACATTCTTTAGAAAATGCAAATGTATATGTACATCACATACTAAGCCAGCAAATATATAGAAAGCTCTTCAAACCGTTTGGCACATATATTTAAAACTATTATAATTAATAAGCTATCCGCAAAGATTTCTAATTGATTGATAGATTCTATTTCCATTGACAAATAGAATTTGAAGACAACGATTCTACCACTAGACATTTTGATTGTAGAATTTTGGAAAAGTTACAAATAGCATTCAAATATCAAAACACCACGTTAAACCCTGACATACCAAATTCATGTATTTCAAAAGTATTTGTGACAAATTAGAATTTCAAATGAGGGTAATAGGTGGAATAAAGTGTTAGATGAAAAAATCAATAAATTTTGATCTTCTACAACGAATTTTCAATTTGGTACTCACTCTTCACACCAATGGCAATGCATTTTTCGAGTAATTTTTTCTTCAGCGAACATTGTGGTTTACAATGTAGAGAAAATATTGAAATTTGGATTTGAAGGATCTTTTAATTTACCAAACTGCAAAATGTATACAGCATAATTCCTTGATTTCAATGCTGCCGTTAATAACCGCCATTGCGGAATTCTTCAGTATGATAGGTAGCACTGAGAAATTTGAAAATAATAAATTATGATGAAAAAATTGAAACTTGTACTTCTTTTTTCCTTTTCGACGATTTCAATGTAGAACATATAATCTGATTACAATACGGGGAAATTTTACTTTTCTCCAATTATAATTCCTGTTTCTTCCAATAAAACTCTTGTCTACAGAAATTCTACAATATTTTTATATTGTTTGTAAGATAAATGATAATTGATGTATAAACTCCAAATCGTCTGGTAAGAGTGAGTACCTACAAGGAGCGTTTGCCAAGCGTCATAAATAAATGGCTGCCATTGGCTGAGTTGGCACAGTCAATCACAGCCATTTATTTATGACCTTTGATGCTTGGTGGAAGCTCCGTGTGCGGACTGCTTCAGTCTCCTGAAATGTTTCACTTTATTTTACAATAGAACTATTACCATGTGTAATTTTCACTTTTTCATTTCTAAAAACAGAGCCACAATGCTCAATAGCTGCTGGTAGCTCATGAAAGCAAAAATAAATTTCTTTAAATTAATGGAAAATGTTTAATTAAATGTTTGCCATTGGCTTATTCTGTGTAATTAATAACTAATGCATTCTCAGTTGCAATTTATCCAATTTTTTCAAATTCCACTCAATAATTATAATTGTTTAAATTCTATGAATTTGTTAACATCTTTCATGTTATTCAATAAGCACCAATAACTGGAATTACTCATAATTTTATGGCAATGGAAATACTTTTACTGGCTGTTAAATGTACATTAAAATTCAGTTATATTTTCATGAACAATTGTAGTATATACATCAACAAATACTTTCTTGATAACAACCTTTCAATTAAAATAACTACTTATTTGAATGCGATTAGAACACATAAATTATTATCCTTGGGAATATTTTCTCCTGATATTGCCTGTATTACAAACAAACATTACCGAAAAAATATAATTGCAATAGCAATTATAAAGTTACAATAATTCTCATTAATACTGTACTTTACCAACAATTAAGAATAAAGCAAAAACTATCTAGAAGCAGATTCTAACGTATTCTAATATCATTGTCATCTACCGTAATACTATTGAGCTCCAAAAGCAGATCAAATTTGTCAACCACATTGAATAAAGAAAACGATCAAAATATTTAGACAATAAAAGGGACTAGCAACAGTAGGATCAATTTGAACACTAGTTTTTATCTACACTTATTACAAAAAATAGACATATCTAAATTCCTAAACATCACTGATTTTTTCTTTCGTTGTAACATTAAAATTTGAAAGTTTTGGCAAAATTTTTATCTAGACGACTCAATTTTAGCTCTAATCTCTAAACAGCTAAACGTGCAATAATAATAATGGAAAGCTTAACAGTTAGAACGACGAATAAAAATGAAGAAATTTTACTTTAAAGAGGAGTAGAGTGAGAGAGAAATAGTTTAACAGTAAATAACGACAAAAAATACACCAACTTTCAATTCTAAGAATTGCTTACTATCTAATTATTATTATTCTTTGAGAATACACAACAATCTCAATAACTGTCTTAGAAGATCTTCCTTTAGTTACTACTAACTTCGAATTTGATATGGTTGGGCTTGTAAAAATACAAATCCTATTAAAGAAATTAATTCCCAAATATTAAACAGTAATAAAAGAAGATAATTTTGTTAATAAACCAATTTGAGAAAATTAGGAATCTCAAGCGATTCGATAAACCATAAAACATTTCCTGTTATAGTCATTAAGAAGGAGAGCTAATAGAAAAAATTGTGGTTCTGAATTTCCTGATTTTTTAATTTTAGACCTGAAATTAACATAATTTAAACAGAATTTATTAATTTCGAAATAGCAATTAAGGGATTTCGAAATTAATAAATTCTGTTTAAGTAAATTTGTCAGTTTGTTCAATTGTCAGTAACTTCGAACTAACTTGTTAACATAATTCATTAAGAATTTTTTAAGCAATTTATTCTATCGAAAGACAAAAAATCTCAACAATTACAAGTAAAAAATTTTGACACCTGAGTAATTTTACAATAACTAGATCACATTGCTATCCAAGCTTTATGTCATTAATTTTGTATATGTTCTTTAGTATAAGACAAAAATATTATTGTACTGTATTTTGATTTCAATAATATCTCAATTCTAAATATTGTCTTAAGACCAGATAATAACTGTAAAATCCAACATTAATATACCCAATTATGGTTGATAACGAATTACCTACATATTTCTCTATAAACTTTCTTCTTTTATTTTTAAACACTCCAATCATTGAACAATATCAAAGACAAAATGCTTCATTCTAGTAGACAGTTTGAAACTTAATTTTTTTACGTATATCAGTTATTTTAAATCTCGTCTGCCCCAATTATGCTACAAATTTTTCAATTTTCTATGTCTGTAATAACTTTTCAACTGATTTCATTTGTCTCTTGTAATTATTTAAAGCTTTAACTGCAGTGTTAGAACTTTTCAATTCCAAGTCCGATTGATTCTTTCAGTATTTCATGACTCATTTATGATAAGATGTTTCTTTCAATATGACATATTAACTCATTTACAACTACAATCTGCTGTTTCCTTTTCATTTGGTCTTTGTGAATGGATGGATAAATGCAATCATTATTTAGATATTCCAGTGGTTTAAAGTATTGCTTTCTGTTTTGAACCATCAAGGAATTCCCCTCAATCTCAAAAGTTACAAAAGTTCCACTATCAATTTGTTTTGTTATTATAAAGCTTCAAGCCTTCAGACAAATTACAATCAGATATAATTTGATCTTCAAAAAGCGTGCGCTTCTACTACGTCCTCTGAATATTTGTGACAAGATTCTACACAAAATTGATATTTTATACCACATAAGTAATTTAAATTCTTAGTTCAGTCAAAAAATACTTCAACTACGAAATAACCCGTAAAACACAAATGAATACTGAGTAACTGTACACAAATAATTAGCTGTTGCAAAAAACTGATAACTGGTATAAATTCTATGTTGAAAAATTAATATGACAAGAGCTGAAAATAATTATTTACTCTGTTGCGATGCAGGCAGTATTGAAATCTTGTACTATAAATGCTGACAAGACAAAAATGTTTTGTATAAGTTCTAATCTTAGTTGCTCACTGGCTACATGTACTGGAGGTAGTGGCCAGTTAATTTCCTGGATATTTTTTTCAAAATTTGTATTTGTTTTTCTTGGTTGGAAATAAATTCATTATTTATACCATTCAAAAAATGAAAACAAACATTTATCCAAAGTGTATAATATATAGTTTTCAGACTCTACTCATTAACACGGTGCCGTTTAAAGGGATACTGACTAGGGACAGTTTAGGGATGGTTAATATTAGAGAAACCGCAATGTCAATTATTGTGAATTGGCACTATTGGGCACTATCCCAGCTGTTTCAAGTGTATTTGACAATAGAATATCTATAAATTAATAATTCCTCAACTGTCCTGAACCAATTGGCCTTCCATGTTATCATCTCTTTTTTAGCTAGAAATCTTGAGATTCAACTAATTTTCAAAAGCTAAAGATGGAAAATAGGTATAATCTTCTTGGAATTGGTGACGGTGATATTGTGGTAGATATCCATAATGAATCATACTAATTCTGTCACAACCACTTCACACAAGATACTATAGTTTCGACTGTTACTTCATTTTTTATCTCAATTAAAGAAGGGTGTATATAATTAACCTACTCTATATTTCAGTTTGAGATTTTAAAAGATGTAACAGTCGAAACTATAGTATATTGAGTGTTACAACATAGAGGCTGTTACAACATCAGTTATATTAATTAGGTGATAGTGGCATTGAAGAGTAGTTATCACTGGTGAGACAAGCAACATGCGCTGGACTAAACGATTTCACTATCTTGCTTTCTTAGCAACAGTATTTCACACATAGATGCCACATAGTGGCATAATAGAGCGCATGCTGATCTTGTCGACAGTGTGAATGCTTGAATGCTCTTTGCATATTATTATGAAATAAATGAGGAAGATCTTGGGAAAAAAATAGGAAATGGAATATTATTTTACTTTGCTTGATGAAAGATTGAAGAGAGCTAGGGAACAACTAGAGATACTAATGAAGATTATAAAATGGAGAATTTAATTTGCATAATGATGAAATGCCACACAGTTATACAGCGTACGCTATCCAAGTCGACACTGTGAACGCTCAATTGGAAATTATTATGTAGTGAAAAAGGAAGATGAAGATCCTAAGAAGACTATGAAATGGAATATTTAATTTATTTGCATGATAGGTTTTTATAAAAATGAAATACAGTACTTTACTCGAAATACTAATGCTAGTTTCAAATGCTTGAGTTCACACTAAGTCGATTTTTTCAAATGCTTGAGTTCACACTAACTCGATTTTACTGCAATTTTAAGTCACAAAAAGTCATTTTTTTACTACAATGTTAGACATGCAAACCAGGACATTTTAGAGAATCTGTGACAGCAAGTTTGAGGTTATCTACCATCATAGTCAGTCTTCAAAACGAACCCACATTGGTGATTTACATTGATCTAGTGTTACTGGGAAGTCTGACAAAAATCAATTCAACGAAAATTTGTAGAGAATTTTCAAAAAATGACAAAAATTTGCAGCAAAATCGTGTGCTACTGTGAGAGTGGCATAGGATTCACTGCATCTTGAAATTGGAGGGAAATAGTGGAATCACATATATTGGAATTGCTATATCAAGGAAAAAACTTAAGAACTCTAGTATAGTCACATTTAACTACAGTAAAGAATTGCCTTGAAGTAGACTGGAATGATTATTTGCGATATGTTACCTTCACCCAAAATTTGGCTTTCTACAATTTCTATAGGTTTGTATTGTCCGTAACTTGTTTCATTCATACTTCACCCTATTACACACACACACATTTATACTAGCAATTTTCATACATACAGTCGTTTTATGCACATGCGCACAGCGGATGAAAAGGTGAGTGAATATCGCTTTTACTACGTCATATCACATGCGATGGACAGAGATCTGTTTCGGACGTCGTTCCCCTTCCTTCTGGTTGAAAATGCCTGCAACAATTATTTATTCATTTAATCATTTACTAGCAGATTATCATTAGTAAACAACATTATTTTTAGTATTTCAGAAGAGTTCATTAAAATAGTTATTTATGTATTAAGAGTGTGAAGCGCGACTTTATCGCTCGAGCCAAAATATTTTTTGCGAGAGCAATAAAAAAGAAGCTTCACGCGCGAATTGCATACAATATTTTTCCTAAAACTGCAGTTCTGGATTCCAACACAATAAAAGCTTGTAGTTTGTAACATCACAGACCATGCGCGGATTTGGTTAGCGTTCGCCATTGTTGAGGTTATGTGAATTTCATGGATTCCGTGATTTACCAATGAGAAGGCATCAAAATCAAAACAGAAGCGTAAAGAAAACAGCTGGCGAGCGTAAAGTACTTAACCGCTTGCGGAGCAGTAAAGAGGTATTTTACAATTAGTTTTCAGTACGTAAAGAACTGCTTTATGAGCAGTTGTAGGAAAAAGGTATTTTTTCACAAATTAATTAAAAGTAGCAATTATTTACTACCAAAATACTTTTTTTTATTGCTGATGATACTTCATTTTACTTCATTTAAATACTCTTATAAGCAAATCCTAGTGACTCTGGCGGGGCTGGCAAAAAACGGAGTTCAGCGCATGCGCAATACAAATCATCTTCTAGCAGAAGTTGAGAAAATCGCCTCTATGCAGACTGTATGTATGACTGGATTTGAAGACTGGATTTGTATGTGCGTTGGAACTTTTGATAACATGGACAGCGATTTTTCTGCCGTGTGCTTGTGTGTTAGCCTTCAAGGTCCTTTCTTGCTCAAGGTGTGAATTTCTGTGGGCTCAAAATGATCATCCTGTGGTGTCTCCGTCATTTTACTACAGGCAAACAACAGCTGATTAAAATTTAAAACATTTTCCTTTCTTTGAGCGTTGTAATTGCGCTTCTATCTTTTGCAGTCTAGAAGAAATAGATGTTTGAAATCTGTTGCTTCTTTTCAGATAGCCTAATAGATGAAATTGGGGGGGGGGGGGGGGGAATTCTCTATCTGATTTTCTGTAGATGAAATTTGGGGGGGGGGGGAATTCTCTATGTGATTTTCTGTTTAATGTATTTATTTAAAAGTCAGGAGAACCCCTTATCATATTAATTTGTATTCAACATAGTGCTGATGTGATGTTTTGTAGCATACGATAAATAATAATACTCAGTAGAATACTAGGGTATAATCACTGATCCCCTTCTCAGACGTATCGAATTTTCAGTTTATAATCTCTATTAACTAAAAAATAAATACATATCAATCCACGACTACGTTCTAAAGTAGTTATTAAAGTTTAAAAGTATCTAATAACTGACAAAGAAGCTCCTGAAAAGAAGCTTCATCAGCCTGACTTCTTTTCAGAAGTGAAATACATCTCCAGTATAAGTGAGTGAAACAATATTTTAATAGAAATACCGTGTCAGATTTAATATTAGTTCATCAAGTATTACGTCATGGAAAACATTACAGATTAAATAAGTAGTGTCATAACAGCTTTAAGAAAAGAACTTCTTCCTTTCTATGACTTATTTCAGGACAATAATGTATACTTAAGGTACAGTTACACCAGAGCGAACAGGAGCGAACCGAACGTTCACTGGTGTTCGCTGTGGTTCGCTAGCATTCGCGAACACCTGAGAATGGGAGTAGTCACACCAGAGTGAACACATATGAATAGTCTTGATTGATTCATGATCGTCGTGTCGTTCGCTTGTGCTCCGTCCACCACAAGAACTCCACGGTGACCATAGCCTTATCATGGACGAGTGCAATGGTGATGGTTTCCTTGCTCCGTTCTCGCCTGAACGAAGCAAGTAATGAAGTAATTTTCTTCTTAATTTCTCCAACATCACAGTTTTCATCACAGCTGCCAGCGATCTCCAACTGTCATTTTTTTATTTAACAGTTTATAATCAGGACTACTAGGATCCCATAGCCCTGGCCTTGCTTTGTACTCTTCTATCAGATCCAACACTTTGTCATCAGTCCACTCCATAGTTAATAGGAATAATAATTTAGTACAACAAACTACAAAATACAAACTACAAAACAACAAACCACCAAACAAACAACAACAAACAACTCTGTTGATAGCAGTAACAAGGTTAAATAGGTTATGTTGACAAGGACCAGACTGGAGTCACTCCGACTTGGTCACACTGAAGCGAGCACCGAACTCGAGTGAACGCGAATTTCCTTTGATCATTCGCTACAAAACCGACAATGGATGGAGCAGGCGCGAACACGAATATGCGACTACCGAGCACTGTCGAACACGGCCGATTGGTGTTCGCTGCCGCTCGAGGCGCCGGTCACACCAAAGTGAATTTCGCATTCGTTACTGCTCGTTCGCTCCTGTTCGCTCTGGTGTAACCGTACCTTTACATACTTTCGAACTGCTTACTCAAAATATTAATAATATATTAACTTAGGATTGAGCGACTTACCTAAATGACAGCCGTTTATTCGGAGTCACTGGCAAATATCCAGCAGGCGTTGGGGAAAGGCTCGGGCTAATCGTTTGAATTGTCGCTGCACTGAGTTGGCGACGCAGCCAGCAGCGCGGACAGGGTTGCAGCGTGCGAACTGGCCACGTCGTCAGTCACTGACTGCAGCGCTGCAGCAGCTGCAGCCGAATGTGAGGAGGCGGTGGTGGGCGGGGGAGAGGGCGCAGCCGGCAGCGACGGACAGTCCAGCAGGTCTAGCGTTTCCGACGGCGTGGACGGAGCTAACACAAAGTGCGCTTGATTCAAAACTATTCATCAAATATTAAAATGATCAAATTAATATTACTATTTTAATATTAGTATATTGTCTTACTTCTAGAATTTCGGCTCTATAATCTCAAACAAAATTCCAAATTATATTCAATGTGTTTGGACTATTGGACAATTTTAGTGCTTCGTTTTTAAAGTGAACATCTTCTAAAGTGGCCAATCAATTCGGTCACCCTCACAAAGAGCGCCCAGGGGTTTCGTAGCTTATCTCTGATTGAACAGATACCTGCTCGGCACTCGGCTATTACTTACCTAATAAATAAATCTAAATAGATATTCATATTTTGGAAAGAATCACGAATTGTACTTTAAAGTGAAATTTCTGGTTAAACTTGGTCGTAACCTAAGATTTGGATGCTTTAATTGAAAAAAATTGATTGATTTTTTTCATCACTATATTGAAAATGGCTGCTCCACATGTGACATACACGAGAAAATCAGCTCTGAAATACGGTTCTGCAGAATTTCTGCCCAACAGTACACCAATGTAACGGTATGAACTGAAACAATAAGACCGATTCTGTCTTCAGAATGCTGTTCTTGTGCAGTGCATGTCGCAAAGACACCAGTCGGAAAATACAGGAAGTTTCAAAAATGACGCAACCCATGGGTTATAATATATGACATATTAAACATGTTCATGATTCAATCTTGCACTAATGTTAGGAAAATAGATGTTGGATTTGATTCCCTGTAATTTTAAAATAGATTTGTACTAATTCAAACAAATTTTCAGCAACTTTCCTTCGATTTTTCTTTGTTACTTCACTATAAATAATCTTTTGAATGCCATTTGAGTTTCAAGTTAATCAATAATGTATAAGAATTGGATTCGTAATGCAGAGAGCCCCATAGGAAAACATCAGACAGGATAAGTTCCAAGGATCTCAAGAATAGAATCATCTTGAAATAATAGATCTGACTCAATTTAATGAAAAGACTGCTGTGACTAAACTGATGCTCGACTAGTACATTAGTCAGATAGACTCAGATAGTTGACATTGAATTAATTAAAGCAACATCTTAAATATAAAAGAGAGCACAGAAAATTCACCACTAGCATGATTTCTGCCATTTGATCTCAGGGTTGCGTCATTTTTGAAACACCCGTTATAACATTACAATATAGATATTTTATTTCTTATTATTTCAGGTAACAGTAGTGTATTCAGTATAACGCTGCTACTAACCAGATTCAAGAGCATTGCTGGGTGGAGTCATTGTAGACGAGACACATTCCACACCCAGACTCAAGTTATTGGGAACCTGCATCACAAATAAGAATATAAAATGCTAGTATTTTGATGACAAAATAATATTAATAATGCACCTTAGAACCATTAAACTGGAAGTGTTCATATAGTGATTAAATAAAATCATGAAATATCTTTAGCAAATCTGCGATAACGCTAATGCTACCCTGACTACATAACGCCTCAGTTTCCTCTACAGCATCTTGCATACAGAGCAAGTGAAGGCATAGAGTTGTCAGGGTGGAATTAGCGCTACCAATGATATGCTCAAACTCTCTAAAAATATTGAAAAATGAATTCCAATTAATCTAAACTTACCAAATTAAGATAATTAATACATAACATATAAGATATGATTAAGAATAAGATAAGATAAAAATACTCTGTAATGTAACAGCATAATTAATTTATTTGTCATGAATTTCCACTGATCTCAACATTTTTCTTTTCAATCGCCAACGACGGCTCTCTCATACTTTTTCCAAAATTCATGGGAAATAAATAATTATGCTGCTACATTACAGAGTATTCTTATCTTATTCTTAATCATATCTTGTATGTTATGTATTAATTATCGAGACGACCCAGGATTGTGCACACTGGCGACTAAGATCTAGGAGAGCTGACCCCAAATAATGGGAAAAAGGCAAGGGAGAAGAAGAAGAAGCTGTTACATTACAATACTTTACTCTGTTGTGAAATTAACACTAATCTTTTCGACAGCTTCTAGTTGTGTTTGAAGACTACATTGATGCGAAGCAGCCGTGATTCGAAAAATATAAGTGATTAATACTACATTGAGTGAAAAAAAATATATATTTTAGTTAAATGATACACTGTAAAGAAATTTTTTTCAAGCATACAAGAAATAATGTTGTTAATATTATCTATATAATAAGAAAAAGCCGGTGTTGTGTGTATTTTTTTCTTACAGATTTCACAAAAAGGACAAATATTTGGAACACGAAATTGGGCACAAAGCTTCCTTTAAACTCGATTCAGTGCACCTCGAAGCTCGATTCTTGATTTCCCTTTCAAACTTTTCAAAATTAATGTTCAAATTTCACTTATTGGCACTATTACTGTTTCAAAATGTGTTTAGATTTAGGAAGCTCATAGAAAAACTTATAGCATGATACAGTACATCACTGCGGTGATAAAATAGATGATACGCCGATTTTATCAAGCGAAAGCAACAGATTATCTATGTATCAATATTAAAGCTGCTAATTACCCAGCGTCATGCGAGCTTACTTATGCCTTATGTGTATTGAGCTTCTCCTGTAAGATATTAGTCTAAAGAAATAGACACAAAACTAGGCAGGTGTAAAAAACACAAAATATTCATATCATCAGTGCAAAAAACAGTCTATTTGTGAACTCTTTTCAAACAGATGAACTGTATGGTATAAACACTGTATGGTATTTCACTCGCCCTTCCCAATTTCATAATTTTGAGATCACTACCATAAGTTATCTAGCGGAAAAGAGAAACTCTAAACTTGATTCCCGGGCAAGACTGGATAAAATGCTAGTAAAACGTAAATCTGTGATGTTTTCCATGACGAAATACTTAATGAACAATCTAATATCAAAACTGACACTGTATTTCACTTTCATATAATTTTTCTACTCACTTATATTGGAGCTCAAAAAAAGCCACAAACTAAATACACTGGAGCAATATGAAATATTCAAACACCATAAACAAGATAAAACCAACTTACTCAACGACCAAACACAATTCAAATCCAACGCAATTTTTAATTACATAATGGCCGCTCATCCTAACCTCAACAAAGCATGACCCCTGGCGGCATGCTGACGAAGCTTTTTTCAGAAATGAAATGCAACCCTCTAGCAGCTCCAATATAAGTGAGTAAAAACAATATATAAAAGTGAAATACAGTGTCAGTTTTGATATTAGATTAAAACATAAATATTACAAATAGTGATTGAAGAGAAATCCATGGATAACTGAAATAATAGAAGACAAAGTTGATTGATGAAATTACAAGATGAAATTACCTCAGCCGATTCAGTGATGTCAGTGAGACCGGAGCTTGACTTTGAGCAGAACTGTCTCATGTAGGAGCGTATCTTTTTCAGCATAAATTCGGGCACTTCGAATCCTTTCAGTTCAGCAACTACCAGATTCGGACTGTCTCTGTAAACACATAACTTACATAGTTCATTATAGTTTAAATTACTTTTCAGCGACTATCAATCTAAAATATGGAGAAAAATTGTCAGTAGATCTCATTCAAAATAATTGAGCCACTTTAACATTAAATTATTTACTTGCTTCATTAAACCCACTAAAATGAAGTACCGGAGTAAACTCGCTATTTATCGTTTGCATCGATCTGAATTGATTCACCGGGGAGTCTGACAACACAATTAGCCTATGTCAGCACCATATTGGAGATTATGAAACGTTGTTCGTATCCATGGCTTAGTCTTGCAATAGAGGATAGAGTTAGTGACTAATTATTCTCTGATATGCGATAGCTCAATATAAAATCAGAACCATAATAAAGATTTTCTTGGGTTACGTTTGAAATATCATGTTACAATATTAGAATTATTTGTAGTGGTGAAGGTGATATTGTGGAAAATATCCATAATGAATAAGACGGAGTTGTCACAACCAAATTTTTTAAAATTAGTGAGATACTAGTTTCGGTTGTTACACCATTATCAATCTCAAACAAACTAAAACTAAAGTACAGAGTATCTTAATACCCTTAGCCAATAGTATCATGCCGTGTTTATAAGCTACTCTGTACTTTAGTTTTAGTTTGTTTGAGATTGATAATGGTGTAACAACCGAAACTAGTATCTCACTATTTTAAATAAATGTGGTTGTGACAACTTCGTCTTATTATAAATTAACAATATTACCATTTATTGTGACTCTCCAGCTTTCTAAATAATTTAGAATGCTAATTTACATTAAAAATAATTTCAATAGGATTGATTGATGAAGCTTTTCTAGAGTGGAAATGCCTTTCAAGTAAGTAAAAGCGACTACTATACACTACAATGTAGTTTGAGATTCTTTACATGTGTTGATACAGTGATAGTAAACAGTAACTTACCTGTACTCATCACTGTCAGTTAGCGCTTTGATTTCATCATAGAGCATAATGTAAGGATTGCCGTGTGAGAGAGAGACAACATGCAACTTCTGATTTTGTAGCCAATCACGATCCTCAAGGTCACCTGAGTATTTGAACAGTTCTGGGTGTTTGATTAGCAATCTTCCTCTCATGTTACCCAGACCAAGAACCTGACAACAAAGTCAAAAGTATTCAAAATTTAGAAGATTTCAAGGAGGAGCATTTCTATCAAATTACAGTCAACTTTCTATGTCTATGGGCTATTTGGATCAAATATATATTCTATTAATAATAATGTATATTCTGTTTAATAAATGTGGTTGTGACAATTTCGTCTTATTATTATTTCATTAGTTTAATTATTGATTCATTCGAATTTTAAAGAGACCTATCAATCAAACTCACAAATCCAACGTTTGAACATGACACTCACCTTGTTAGCCCTTTGACCCATAATGAAGAGAGTCTCCTTTGTTATTCTTGAAGGATCCCATTTGTCCTTATAAGGTACTCGTTTTCTGCGAATAGAGTTGCTGGCATCGGAGTCTGTATCTGATTCTTTGCGTTTACGGAACAGTGGGCTCTGAAAATAAAAAGAAAGATTCAAAAGAAGTCTGTTATGCACATGCATAAATTTATACGGAAGACTCTGTTCTCTGCTGTAAAATCACTTCCCGGTGGTTCGGAATTCACTTAAAACTGTAAGTCCAACTCAGTGTCTTTTTTGCTGGCCAATCTAATTGGTCACCCTTACAAAGAGTGCCCAGGATAACGCAGCTTATCTCTATCTGATTGAACAGATACCTGCTACGGCGCATGGCTATCACTAAATAAATAGGGCCTTACCAGGTTTGCGAAGTCAAGGGTCACTTTATAAGTCCGTGATTGTTATTTTGGAGTTCGACTGAGTTAAACTTTCGTAAAACAAAATCCAGGCATAAAATTGGATCTAGAGAGGTATTTGTGGACGAGAGTTCATCTGGCCAGGATTGCGACGTCAAGGGACTCTATAAAAGTTTAATATAGAACTTTTTTAAAGGTTAATTTTATGGGAGTTCCAGTGTAGTTATCATTTTTGGATACATATCGATATTTTTTAACAATATTTATACACAGTACACTGCATCTCATCAAGAAACCCGATCAAAGTAATTATTGAACTGACTTACACTGGTATTGGTGCATCCATAGCCGATGAGACTGGCCGTTTCGGAATCGCTGAACGGCGAACTGCCCCTAGACAGCGAGGTGGACGAGTAGATGAGCTTGGCCTCATCCAGCATGGCACGGCACACCTCTCGGATGTGCTCCTCTGTCACACTACCCATGCCCAAGTTGCCTCTGATGTTCTCAACTGCTGGCTTGAAGAATTTCTGCAAAATTACAAGCTAATTAGTAGAAGAGTTGTTATTCTATTTCCTGAAATGGACTGACTGAGACTGCTAGTTTTGATCTTTCTTTGACTTGTGGTCCTACTTTTTTCAGGCATAATTGATGACAATAATTATTGCGAATTTCTGTTTTTTATTAATTTATGAAGTTATTTTTGAAAATATACATTGAAGGCAAGGCTAACATGGACCGCAGAACTCATCCTTACATATAGTTGAACAATCTTAGTAGGGGAAGTACTGACATTCTATTTGCAATTGATTGGGAATAAATTTGATGTATTTGCATTCATATAATGTTGTGCAATTATCATAGTTAAAAGTGTGAGGATGTATCTCCGAACATTGTACATCAATCAATGCATTGGAGAGAAGATATAATATCATTTTTAGAAGATTGTATCAACCCTATGGCAATCGCTATTTAAAATTGACTATTGCTATAATATTTGTAATTTTGTTGGAAATAAACAATTGATTGATTCGCAAGTTCACGAAAGAAGTATAAATAGGCTACAACCGAGTTGACTACAGCTAAGATGAAATTGAAATCTGCAGTTCCATATGCACCCACAAAAAAAATGAATGAAAATAATTGATATAATACAATAATTGTTATTAAGGCTAGTTTAGGCTTTTGGTTAAGGTTTCGTACAGATATCGATTGTTTAAGTGGACTGATTCGGAACTGCAACCAAATTTAACTTGTACCTCAAGATACTTCTTCAGAATACTGTCAATTTCCTTGTTGATGGCCGTTTGTAGATTCTGGCGTAGAATATCAAGAGATTTGGTGGCGTTCGTCACTCCTCGTCCGCGTATTCGCGAATGTGTTTGATGCATATGACGAGTGGCCAGTCGAGCATGTCCGTTGGGCAGATTATTCAGTATTACTTGTCTCATGTTAAATGTGTTTTTCTGAAAAATAGAATAGAAATAAGGGCACTGTTAGACAGTTGAAAATGAGAAAATTAGACAGCCAAGAAAAAGTAACCAACTGGTCGTACAACTGGAAGTACAGCTGGTCAACTCATTCTTGGCAGTTGTATGAATTTTCTTCATCCATATCGGCTCTCTACTAATGACTACTACTCTGTAAGACGTTCTCACATAGTCCAAGGCTCCAAACACCGAAATTTTAGGTACATGTACCTGGTGTTTACAAAGCCTACTTCTTTATATGAAGAATGACAAGTTCTTAGAGTACAGCCGCGTACTGTGAACGCTACGTAAACAAAAAATGTGTTTCTGTACAATGCCAAGGATGAGTTGACAAATGGTTAATGTCTACAAACCACAAAGACATTGGTTCCCTTTACTTTATCTTAGGTGCTTAGTCGGATTTAATTGGAACTATCTACCTCGAATTTGCTTAAACGAATTTGAGAATACTAAACAGAAGTAACCTGCCCCCAAAAACTGTTCTAGGATGTTCTAGGAATCATATCTTTCCCACGAAACAATCGAACGAAATTCCGATAATCGATATCTGCTCCAAACCCAAAGCTGAACCTAACGTTTTTTTCATATCGATTCTCAAAGTCGATTGTTTCGTGGGGGAGATATGGAACTGCAGCCTGGTTCGAAGTAAGATGTCTGTTGAAAATTTTCTCCCCTTAATGTAACTTAATAGGTCAAACATTTATACTGCATGTCAGTAATTTGTGTTGAATATCCTAATTATCCAATCATGAAATAACTTACTGAGTTACAATTTTAGCAAATCTATCTACTGATATTCTTATCATTATTTTACAAACATCAAATTATTTCATTCACAATAAAATAAAGAAGTCAAACTAATTTAGGTACCAATTATTCTTGTACCAAACGTAAATCGATTACAATACGGTACGGTATGTAAAATGACAATAACTTTGAAAGGTAATAGCATTCAGACCAACCTTTATAGACTGTATGTAAACATAAACCAATTATGAATATCATTCCATAAATATTGTAAAGAACAATTCAAAATCATTTAAGACTTACCCAATCAACTGTATTTTGAGAACTTTCTCCCTCCGATTGCGTTTGAACGCCATTGTGTTTGAAAGCTGGAGATGAATTTTCAAAAGATACCAAATTGCTTTGACTAACCGCCACCAAAATTGACCTATCGGGAATTGAGTCCCAAGAAGGAGAACTACGATGAACAACCATAATTTCAATAGATCGTACTTTTCAAAAACTGCAAAACCTTCGTATTCTGAGTTTAATCACAAACCATTAACCTAGAAATCAATATCTATCATGACTCAAGCAAAGGATGCTCTTCGTCAAATTTCACTGAATCAAGCTTCCATTAATTTAAATGAACTTTTCAAGACAAACTTCACTTCTAGATTACAATCATTTCATAGACATTTCAAAGAATTCAATTGTGATTTAAGAAGGACCTGAACTATTCAAAATTCTGAGACAACAAACAATTTGGCACTAGCAGACGACAAGAAGACTACCAACTATATCGACTTTTGAAGTTGAGTCGATATTATATTCTGTCGACTTATTGAGAGGGAATTTTTAAATAATTACAGTTATAACTAGGAATTTCAACGCAAAAGAGACTTGATGAGAAAGGAGACAAAAAAGTATTATTAAGTTAATTTATTATTATAAAATAACTCAATAGATTTAACAACATTTTTAGTCGATTATTTTGTGGGGAAGATATGGGACTGCAGCTAAATTTTCTTGCATGAAGAAAATTTGGTTATTTTTTCATTTTTTAAAATAGCCTTTTGAAACGGCCTTCTATAAGAAAATTCAATAGAAAACATATTATTTTTAATAATTCAATAGAATATTTGATGGAAATCATACTAGTTTTATGACTAGCGGATCTCATCATTTTCGCATCAAAACTCATTGTTTTTCTCTCTGTGATGTTTTCCATGACGAAATACTTAATGAACAATCTAATACAGTATCAGAACTGACACTGTATTTCAATTTAGTATATTGTTTTTACTCACTTATATTGGAGATGATAGAGGGATGCATTTCACTTCTGTAAAGGGCTGACGAAGCTTCTTTTCAGAAGTGAAATGCATCCCTCTATCATCTCCAATATAAGTGAGGAAATAGTAGTTTATGCAACGATTTTATTTTGACCCTTATTAAAGCATGAGTTAGATGTAAGTTATAACACGAGCGAATGCGAGTGTTATAAATATCTCACGAGTGCTTTAATGGCCAAATAAAATCGTTGCATACACTATTTTATCTACGACCACTAGTATACATTTAATTAAAACAATTGCATTTTACCTGTGGCCGTTCAGAGATACCTAACCTCTTGTCTCAAATACAAGAAGTTATAGTAGATTGTTAGGTTAGCAGTTTGATCAAATCAGCTGATAGTTTCACAATATTGAATTACGATATTGATTCCATCAAAAATGCTTCTGATTGGTCCAGATCCCGTGTTATAATGTAGAACCTGTACTATAATGAGCTCTTTATACAACGGGTTTCAAAAAGCATTTCGAAAAGACAGCTGTTTTGGCATCAATTGTGAAACTGTAATGTATACTAAAAAAACTGTATATTATGACATGGTCGTAGATAAAACAATTTACTAAATTGAAATACAGTGTCAGTTCTGATACTGTATTAGACTGTTCATTGTTTTTGTGCTAATCAAGTGAACAAGGCCAGTTGACATGACATATTACATTTATATGTTCAATGGTTGAATAAAAAGACTTATATAAATTTATTACTTGATGACACTTTAACCATTTTATAAATAATGAATCAGGTATTGCATAAAGAGCTTGAAGCAGTGTAAACTAGGCTTGGCAATGATGACTCTTTTCAATGAGTCGTTCAATCGCCCTCACTCTTATAAGTGAGTCGTTCATTTAAACTAGTTTAAAAATGAGTCATCAGCAATGTTCGTGCTCATTACTACATTTACTACGTGCTCATTTGTACCATAGACGTTCAGCGGTCACTGAGCACTCATACACACACAACAATAAACAGCCTTGTCATATGTCTGGCAACTCAATATAAATAATTCTCAGAATCTGAGTCATCAGTTTAATATTCCAGAGCACAGAGCGTATTCTATTTTTCAGAAGTAGTCAGCCAGGTTATGGAGCTGAGAGAGGTGAGTGAGTGAGCAAGCTGTTGTTGTAGTTAGTTCACTTCACAGTTCGAAATGCTCGTGGAGTGGGGAGGTGAGTGCTCTTGTCCAGCAGGCCGCTGCACTGCTATGCTAATTCAAAGAGCGCTCACAAGATGAAAACACAAACGCAACTCAAAAATGAACGAACTACTTTCTGAATTTGAACTACTAGTTTGTAGTTCGTTTCAAAGAGTCAGTTACTTTGAACGACTCGCTCATTCTGGTCACATCTCTAGAAACAGTTTAGATTGTACTGGGATGTGATGTTGGATCATTTAATTGTAATCGCTAGTGTAGTAACAATAACTGGTTTTGGCATCTGGATGAGTATTTTGTGTGCCGGTAAATTTCTTTGAATTAACTCGAAATACTTGTAATTTATTACAGACTCAATAATTTCAATTTTATCGATTAAAGTATCCAAAGTTTGGATTATCTCAGATTACCAGTGTAAACAGAGACACTGATTGCAATAGAGCGCTCTCGCAGAGCTACTTGATTGTTTTAGCGTCAAGATTGCTGTACAAGACTGTCCTAATGCAATTAATGTCTTGTTTGACCTAATAAAGAAATTCAGAATTCCTTCTGTACTTGTCATTTGGGAATTCTTGACTTTAATTGCTCAATAATAAATTATAACTGTTTATGATATGGCGATCTGGGAGTAGAATAGTTATTTTTTTACTTTTTCGTCTGACATGCAGAATAATTTTACATTAATAAGAAGTGGAATTTTTCTTACACGAGGCAGAATATGCTTTCGGGCTGGAGGTCACTGATGGAGTTCTGCCTCGTGTATTCAACTTCTTATTGATTTAAAAATATTGTTCTACATGTCAGTCAAAAAATTGAAAATTTCAACTGTTCATTGTAAATTCTCCCAATCACTGTGTTCTGTTCATATTGTTTTGCAAATTCACGGTATAATATCTAGTCATAGATGCTGTTAATAAAAGTGTGATATTTAAAAAAAACACATACATTTAACACCTTATTATTTAATAACACCAATTTTTTATTATTGTAAATTCTATTTACAAAATATCAAACCATATCTGACTGATCTAGTTCTAGAGAAAAATCAACACGTTTATTTATGGTCTTCCCTCCATAAATTTAGACAGAAAATCCTTTGGTTGAGGCTCATAAGAATCCTTGAAGAAGTTCATCACGTGGCAATCCTGAGACCATTTATTTGCACAACATTTCAACTCCATTTGGCCCTGAAAACATAGTTCAGCATTTTCAGTTCTAAGCCCATTGGTGATGATGATTTTGCGATAGACATTATTTTTTAATATACATGACAAAAAATTAAAACTCATAAATTAGCTGCCACATTATTATCACCAAAAACCAAAACTGCTGAATTTTCAATCTATTTTAAAGTCTAACATAGAGGGAGCCGTAGTGCAGCTACCAGTGGGATGCATTCAATATACAAAAATACTGTAGGAATAGTGGGATGCAAAAATACTGTAGAAATAAGTATCTTTGTGATTTGCAAACAACATGATTTGAGTAGTAAGTTTCAAAATTATTTAAGGAATTACCCTACAGTTTGATCATGAGCTTTAAATTTCTTGAGCAATTGAATGCTACAATAAGTTACCATTAAACATAAGTTTTAAAATACAGAAAATAAAAATTAAAAATTTAGGGTTCGTTTTATTTCGAATTGTTTTATTGCAGGAATGAATACTTCAGTTTTAACAAGAATTATTTTTCAACAAATTGTTGAGGTGATTAATTCTTGTATGTAATCATTTAAAGGGGCCTAACCAAATTGTGAATTGCTTGTCTTGTGAATTACAAATTGTTATTTTATTTTGCAGCAACACAATAAATACCAATTCATTTATACTTTATATGTACGGTATATGATATGAGCGATATATTGTTATCAAATATTATATTGAGAAAACTCAAATCACCAAGAATTGACCACGGGGCTATTGCTTACATGAATGAACCTAAAAAATCGCAATGTCCTGTGAATAGCAAATGTTATTCTATACATTCTATTCTATAGTTATACCAATATTGCTTTTCATCGAAGGACCCTTACATATACTTCCATCTCCCCGTTTGAACCGTGCTATGCTCAACGTACGTAACATACATATTCAGGTGAGTTCCGTACCACCGAGTGAGTGATAAAATTCCAGTCATTTGATACGGGTTTGACGACCTTAAGGTGCATTCAAATTCTTCTTATTACTGATTTCATAATTACAAAACAATTGCACATTGTCATGCATGTACTGCAGGTTTAGAAATATGAAATAGAACCAATAAAAATAATATATGTCTGACATATCCTTCTAAGGCTAGGAGCGTTCGCCGAGCGTCGTAGACGCTAAGAACCGCAAAAATACGAGTTTACAGCCATGCAAGACTGCCATTGACATTCATGTCATTTATTTACGACTATACTCCATTCAGCGAAAGGAGAGACAGATGTAAACAACGATGCGCGTGCGAGAGTGTACCTTCGAGCAACGAGACCGATTCACAGTAGCTGCGGACGTCTTTTGTTAATAGTTGCTACATTCTTGCAAGTTCCTTTCTCAATGATTGGAATAAGATATCAAAAATCTGATTGCATATTCGGAATCAGCGCAAAACTTTACATAAACCTTCAAAAAATGATGATGATGATCCATCAATTATTAAAAAATGAAAATTTTCAAAATTCGATTGAACGGCGATATTGCATGAAACCTATACAAATTACTATAGTAGTGTACTCAACACAGTGGCGTAACGTACACCCCCGCAGACCCAGAGGCGCGGGGAGGGGGCCGGAATAAAAATATATTTTTTCAAGAAATGGCCCATGCCCAGACTGAAATATATATATATATATTTTTATAAAGAAATGAAACTGAAACACTGAAGGAAAAAAGGAAGAATGAATAGGCCTAAGCTAAATATTGTCAGGTCAATGTTTATTGTTTACTTTATCAATTCGCAGATAGCTTTAGTGAAGAAATTCAGAAGCAGGATGTTGTGACTTCAGGAATATCGCCAGTCACATACTGAGGACAAAACACTCTTCAAAATTATCTAGACTGTTATAAATCATGACAGCTATGTCTCCACAGTGCAAATATTAGAGAAAATTAATATTATTTTCCCATCGAATTCCTCAATGTATATTAGCATACCGGTATACGATGTAATGGAAAGTGGGGAGTTGTGTAGAAAACAAAGTCAATATTTTTCTTCATACAGTATTTTGAATTCAGTCTCTTTTGAATCGTCCAGTTAGATGCATGTAGGCCTACACGTTACCGGTAAATTGGCCTAGAGTAAACCGTATTTATATTAATTGAGTTCGTGATCGTGAGTTTTATTATTTGGAGTGCCATTTTTTTTCATATCTATTCTATTTTTCAACATGCTGCGTTTATGGTATTGTGATGTTGTACGGTCATGTTTTAGTGATTTCTATTTTTTATCGACTAGTAGATTTTTTTTAAATGTTCAGAAGGAATATTTATACCCTTGATATATGGGATAAATTACGTGATTATTGTATAACTATATAAATAATAGTTTTGTTTAATTGTGTCAGTTCTCCCAAAGCAGTTGAATTTTTTTTAATGATAGGAACAAGTACTGTATAAGTAGTTTACGTTTTCTCTCATCTGCCTAAAAAGAATAAATTTCTGAATTTTTTTCTCTTTTCCTGACTTAGTAATTTCGCGGTAATTTAGATAAAATGCCTTTTTATTAAAAATTGAACCTGTGTCCGTGTCTGCAAACGAGGCAAATTCTGAGAGAACACATTTTCTGGGAAAAGGAGCGAAGGTGCTAATAAGGAGAATGTGGATCCTATGGAAGACATCAATTTCAAGGTTTCTAGGTTTCAAGATTAATTATTTATAATAATTATAATCAACTCTCAACTATTTCTATCTTTCAGGGGTCAGTAGGCTAAAGCCAAAATCATTAGAATATGTAACTGCCGTGTCTTCATCTGCACTTTCAGTTGAAGACATTGTCAATTGATGTATGATGAATTGATTGTTATGTGATGAAGGTATATTACAGTACTATAAATATGTTTGCAAACTAAAAATGTTCAAAAGCAACGTATACAACGAACAGTCAACGATCAATTAACGAACAGTCAACGATCAATTATCGAACAGCATAAGTGAACCGGTATTGAACTTTGCACTGTGAGCGTTCAGTGTCACACTGAACCCACTGTGAACTGGTAGCAGCCAATCGAGTCACCTACTCCGGATATGAGTCATCATCTTTTCACAAGAAATTCACTCACACAAACGCAACCATTTGTTTTGCTTTGTCTCTCCTTTCCGTGAATAGAGTATAGAGATGTAAAATACCCGGGTAAATACCCAAAATTCATAAATACCCGGGTATTTATGAAATCAAGCCAGATTATTTGAATTTTACCCCTGAATATGTTATTATTATAATTGTATGATATATTGAGTTATTCTATAACAACTTATTTACCATTTTTTCAATATCTTAGTAATTATTTTTAAATATTAAAAAAAGTTAGTAAATAAACAAAATGTTTTCGTGTCTAAAATCAGCATAAACAGAAGAAACTAGGAAAGTTAAATAAGTAATTCTACTGGTTAGACTGTGACACACAGCACATAACAAACGACTTGTGGGTTGTTAGGGGGAGGGGGGTAGACTGGTGTGCAGTGAAGCACATAACAAACGACTTGTGGGTTGTTAGGGGGAGCAAGCCAGTTTCCCAAAACTAAAAATTCCCTATGATATGAAATAAAGACAGTACCACGTTGGAAAAATAGTGAACATACTTCTACTGTTATTATGTTATGATTTTTATTTTAGAAAATGGATTGGAATTAGGCCCAACTGACAAGTAGTGATAATATTAAAAGTAATAAAAAATTTCAATGTAGACAAGTATGCAGTGTTGCCACTTATCTCCAATCTGGACAAACCTATTATGAAAAATTCCTTGTCTTGGTCTAATTTTAATTATAAAGCTTTGTGTCATAGAGTTTATGTTTGTTCAAGTTCTGTTTTGTGTGAGTTCGTTCAAGTACGTTTAATTTTAGTACTAGACAAAAGATCTTGAACAAAAATCCTTTCAAAATTATTATTGAATTCTTGGATTTTTTGTTCCATAACTATCTGCGTTGTTAATATCAACTTATTGTGGTGAATAAACGACTTGCAGTCAATTTTAATTGTGAATCAATGATATTCCTACTCACATTTGGCCTATAAGCTATTATTATTGAATCTTAGTATCCTACAGACTGAGTTTTTATTATTTCCTTGGGTTAGTTTAAACATGCTAGGTCAAATTTTCCTCCCTCTAAATAATTTATAAAAGTAATAATAATTATTTAACTCTTTTTGTCATTTTCAATAAAATCTCCACAAAAAACAAAGAAAATCATAAATACTCAGGACCTGGGTATTTATGTCGATCATGCTCAGAAGTAAAATGCTAATGGGGACCGTATGAAAAATTGTTAAACACATTTTGTCATCATTATACTATCCTTACAGGATAGTACATGAAAAAAGACAACTCAATCTTCTCTAAATTCAATAAAAATTATAAATACCCAGTTTTTGGGTATTTACCCGGGCCAGGGGTAAATATCCAACTTATAAATACCTACCCACTGGCAATAAAAACGGGCATGAAGGGCTCGCGGCGACAGGGGCCTCTAGGGTCTGTTAGGCTTTAAGGGGCCTCTAGAGGTCTAAAATGGAGAGAAAAAAGGGGCCCTGGCCCCCCCTAGCTGGAAAATTTGGGGCACCTTATTTTATTTTTGTTTTGTCACTTGCTTACATTTTTAAAATGATGTGGCCCCTTGACGTTGAGGCCCAAGGAAACTTGCCTTGTTCGCCCTATACCCTCTGTATCTTTAATTAAAGTATTTTTTTCTAGCTGTAACATTATTTAGGCTTCTCTTTATGTATGACTAGTACTTTTTTTTACCTCCAGTACCGTAACCGATATTATCGTATTTTTATTGATGCCTCCCCACTCGTTTTTGGGGCCTCTTTTACAGGCTCAAGGGGGGTTTGAAACCCGGAACCCCCCCCCCCCACGATCCTACGCTAATGACTTAAAATATGTAAACTTTACTTTTGTATTCCCATAATTATGACCAAGGAATTCATTAGAGCTTCAACAGCAGCCTTTTCCAGATAATTTGGCAACATACTAACCTTAATCACCAGCATATCGATAACTCTGATGTCAGTAAGATTACGATGCTTATCGAATTCTTCACGGAGTTTTGCTCGACACTGTTCAACAGATTTCGGCACAGTGTTGTCTTTAACTGAAATGAAGCGAAAAACTTCTTTTAATCATTTATTCAAGTAGGCACTTAACAAGAAGGTTAGTTTTTGGTACGGGAAATCAAAAGTGCAATAAATTTCTGTTATTTAGCCAACCCAAGGTATTCAACGGTTAAATTCTACATCAGTTTACTCAGCTCCACTGGTATTGTATGATCAATTTCGAATGTTACTGGCATAATTAAATAGCTACATTTTACTGTGATAACTACTTCAAAAATAAGTCATGAGATTTGAATTAGATCAATGATTTACTATTACTATCCAGAAGAATCTGGTAGACGACTTTACTAAACTGAACCATAGATTGAGATATTTATGCTATGGAAATGATCATAAGATGATGGAGAAGACATAAACCAAGCTCTCCTAGATATGCTTTGAAAAATATTATGATTTAATTTGTGCTTGGTAGACTGGATTCATGTCAACGTTGTAGATTCCTTGTTTGAACAATTAGCAGGAATTTAATTCTTGTTTTTGAAAATAGCCATCCAAAAAGAGTTGAGCTGTGCAACAGTATATTATTTTAGTGATCACTCTAAAAAGTAAATAAATAAAATGTTCAATCTGTAACTTGCCAATGAAAGGGATTTGACGATACCAAGCTTTGTACAAATTCAATGCTCTTTTTCTAGCCTCTTCTTTATCTAACGATAGAAGAGGCTTAACTTGTCTAACTACTGGTCTTGATACTTTAGATGCCATTTTTCACAAATAATATTACAATTTCAAATATTTTGATACTTGTACTGTTTTGTCCTTCTGTGCTGTCCCGTTTCACTGAAAGGTTAGGTTCACGTCGATTGAATAATAAAAAAAACAGCTGATTGGTTTCTCTTATCTCAACAAGATTAGCATTTACAGTAAATTCACTAGAATTTATGTTTAAAATAATGATGATTGTTAACTATACATTTCATTTCTAGTAATTTATTATTTTTAATCATGTATGAGTATTATTATCTAATATAACTCGTGATATTGAAATTGGAAGTTGCAGAACTCGTGGCCGCGAAATTTAAATTTGTTACCCCTCATTCACTACCAAATTGATTATGATGATAATGTTTTAAATACAATGAAATATGTTCAATAATCTATTATTATCCCCCTTTTTAAAATTTCTCACCAAGACTATTTATAGTTAGCCTATAATTTTTCAATTAATGGCTGTCACAAGGACCTTAGAACGCTCAACATTTGAAGAAATTTAGAATAGGAACTGCTAATTTTGGTCTTGTCCATCCCCGACTCCTTCATAACTGCTCAAGGTACAATAGTAAGTATATTTGTCATATTTTATATAGATATATCCCCAACCACCTAAAACTAATGGAAAACTTCAGCATAAACACTTACAAATTCCATTTGAATAGATGGTTATTTGAAATCGGTAGGGAGGCTGCTGAGCAACTGATTCAATCCGCCTTTAGACATTGAAATTTGTTTTATTGGTTCCATATTAGTTGTGTGCATTTACTACTGCCTTTTGTTCTTTTATGTCTGCATTTGTTTTTATGATTATTTTATTGCTAAGAATTCGAATATTAATTATTATGTGATCAGTTATTATATTCTCCTTGTACTTTTTGGTTATACTGTTCAATTTTACAAATACTGTATTTATCCGTAACATGAACTCATTCTCCACACTCAGACTTCTGTCTTTGTGGGGAATATTCACAGTATGTTTTGTAAATCTTCATTGTACATGGATGTGTATTTTGTGAATAAAACTTTATTTGAATTTGAAAAAAAAAATTTGCTTCAGACTCAAGATTGATACTTCACGAGAGTTTTTGGAGGAGATGAGAACAAGAAGAACAATGAACTTGTCTGAACAAGAACGGAAAAGACAAGTGCTGCGAGATTATCATCAAAGATTAAAAATGTCTAAATTGTTAAATCGCGGTCCTAATAATATTTCAATTAATTTCAATACCTATATAGTGTAGGCTTATGTTATTCATCTATTTTACAAAGCGATAACGTGAAATAATACGATAGGCTATAGATGTTAGGTAAAGATGTTTATTAAAAACTTTTATTTGATTATGTTGGCTACCTAGGTAGAAAAACGCAACTTCTGCAAACGTTCTTTTCACATACAATTCTAATATTTATACTAAACTCCACATGAAGCAAGATTCTGTATAAGTAATATATTTCTTTTAATTCATTTTTACGATTACAAGATTTATAAAAATAATAGGTAAAATAGAAATTGAAAAAAAAAGTAAACATAATCTCCTTTCTATTCAAGACTAAACAATTTAGTTCGAAGTTACTGACAATTGAACAAACTGACAAATTTACTTAAACAGAATTTATTAATTTCGAATTCCTTTAATTGCTATTAGTTTATACTGAAGACTTCCGCAATGGCGGATATTGACAACAGTATTTAATAGCTGATGGAAATCGATGAATGCTACTGTACAAAAATATTAGTCACCACCGGGAATCGAACCACGGACCTCCCAATTGCCGGTCAGGCGCCTTAACCACTAGACCATGGAGACCTTTCTGCACAGCAGCATTCATTTTTAACTTGGCCATATCGGTTCGTATCTCACAAGTTAGTTCGAAGTTACTGACAATTGAGCAAACTGACAAATTTACTTAAACAGAATTTATTAATTTCGAATTCCTTTAATTGCTATTAGTTTATACTGAAGACTTCCGCAATGGCGGATATTGACAACAGTATTTAATAGCTGATGGAAATCGATGAATGCTACTGTACAAAAATATTAGTCACCACCGGGAATCGAACCACGGACCTCCCAATTGCCGGTCGGGCGCCTTAACCACTAGACCATGGAGACCTTTCTGTACAGCAGCATTCATTTTTAACTTGGCCATATCGGTTCGTATCTCACAAGTTAGTTCGAAGTTACTGACAATTATTGAACAAACTGTCAGTAACTTCGAACTAACTTGTGAGATACGAGCCGATATGGCCAAGTTAAAAATGAATGCTACTGTGCAGAAAGGTCTCCATGGTCTAGTGGTTAAGGCGCCCGGCCGGCAATTGGGAGGTCCGTGGTTCGTTTCCCGGTGGTGACTAATATTTTTGTACAGTAGCATTCATCGATTTCCATCAGCTATTAAATACTGTTGTCAATATCCGCCATTGCGGAAGTCTTCAGTATAAACTAATAGCAATTAAAGGAATTCGAAATTAATAAATTCTGCTTAACTAAACAATTTTGTAATGATGAATAAATATCTTCCTCTTTGTTGAAACTTATCGCACATTTATCTTCCTAGTTGCTTTAATCTCAAATTTTAACTAATTAACTTTTTTAATCTAAAAAAATGACAACCAAAAAGAGAATAGAATCTAAAATTAAGACCTTTGACTTTTTTAAAGCATTTATATAAATAAATATCTATGGCAATGTAGTTGTAGTTTTAGTAATAGTTTACTAATAACTCAC
Organism: Conomelus anceps; assembly: GCA_948455865.1. NCBI lineage: Eukaryota > Metazoa > Arthropoda > Insecta > Hemiptera > Delphacidae > Conomelus > Conomelus anceps. The sequence continues at coordinate 16,141,853 of OX418221.1, forward strand.
CATATCGGTCAACTTATAGTGAATACTGAAATATTGATGCAACGTGGCAATGAATAAATAAATAAATAAATAAAATGTCAACTCTTTATGGTACCTAAATTGAACGACTTGCAGTCAATTTTACTTGAGAATAAATAATATTTTTACTCACGTAGGCCAAACATTTTTGAATCGTGGAGATTTATTTTCAATATTATTTATTCTCAATTAAAATTGACTGCAAATCTTTGAATTTAACATAAAAAGTTAATGTTAACAACGCTCGGTATGAAACAAGAAGTCCAAGAAATAAATCACTCTAACAATAACTAATTATTGATTTATAAGTCTATGCAGTCAAGTATTTGTCGTGCAAATACTTGTAATAAGTTATTAAGAAAAATCCACCAAATTCCAAGATTCTAATTAATATATTGATCTCCATTATTGGACCTGGAATTAACACAGGGATTAGTGCATTATATAATATTTGAACACAACCTATGGACATAACCTAATTTGGACTATTTATGTGACAAATCTGTAATTTGAACTGTTTTGGGCAAATGCCTGTAGTTTTTTACTTGATTGTAATAATTTCATCAAATAAATAAATAAATAAATAAAATATTTATACTGTAACCGTAGTGTACCAGTACCAAGTATAATAAAATAATACTCAATTTCTATTTTTCACCAGAACCCCTCATCGGTATGTTGATCGGTATCCTGATGGAGGCATATCGTGCCTAAAATACATATTTATGTTCCAACGAGTTTTCCCCCAAATTGATAAAATAAAATATATTTATAATTTTAATGTAACATGTCACCTGTTCATTAAACTATTGCCATGGCGTTGATAAGAAATGATCATTAGTAAAAAGAAGGTACTATAATGGCATATTAATTTATTTTCTTACTTTGATGATAATTTCGCATTATATACTAAAGTAAATTTAGGAACACCAATAAATTGTGTAAACTTTTTACCATGATACGTTTTATGTCCGTTGTTTTTTTTCGGAGGATGAAGCCCACCTTGGTCTGAGACCTGTGCGTGGGAGTGAATTGGATGATGGTGATTGATATGAGTTGGACCTACAGTTTTAGGTGGGTTCCGAACCACCGGGAAGTGATTTTACAGCAGAGAACAGAGTCTTTTTTGCTGGAAAACCCAATCGGTCACCCTTTACAAAGATGGTCCAGGAGTTTCGTAGCTTATCTCTGATTGAACAGATACCTGCTACACGGCACTCGGCTAGCACTTCCCCTATGGTCATCCCTTTAAGGAGAAAAGCAAGTATTATTTTCCCTAAAGCCAGTTACATGGTTATTCAAGAGTGTTGTTTGTCACGCACCCTTAGTGCTACACACTATTAAAAAGGCAATTACAAACGTCTGTCTATGTCAAGTTCAGCTAACAGCTTAACTTACCTTGACTATTAACCGTTATGATAAAGGCAATATTGTAAAAGTACAAGCTGATCGGAAATAGTTATTTATGTATTAAGAGCGTGAAGCGCGACTTTATCGCTCGAGCCAAAACATTTACTGCGCGACGCACAGCGGAGCGCAGTAATTTTGCGAGAGCGATAAAGAAGCTTCACGCGCGAATTACATACAATATTTTTCCTACAACTGCAGTTCTGGATTCCAACACAACAAAAGTTTGTAGTTTGTAACATCACAGACCGTGCGCGGATTTGGTTAGCGTTCGACTTTTTTGAGGTTATGTGAATTTCACGGATTCCGTGATCCACCAATGAGAAGACATCAAAATCAAAACAGAAGCGTAAAGAAAACAGCTGGCGAGCGTAAAGTACTTTACCGCTTGCAGAGCAGTAAAGAGGTATTTTACAATTAGTTTTCAGTACGTAAAGAACTACTTTACGAGCAGCTGTAGGAAAAAAATAATAAGTTCGCTGAACGTTTTATTGTGTCACAAAAAATTGTTTGTATCGACAATAGGCATAATTCGTTTATAGTCGCCATCATTGAGCATAGTCCACCTGTAACCCAGTTTGTGGGAGACTTCTTTTTCAGTCAGTTCGTAGGAACGTGAGGATTTTTTCAGCCAATAGTAGAAGTCGTCTGTCCATTCTGGATTTTTTGGCCAATCAGCGCGCAGTATTACAGCGTTACGACGTACGTAGAAATTGCTAAGTTTTTTCCCGAATTCGGCTAAAAGTAGAATCGTTGCTGTGGAGATTCGCTCGCGTACGGCCTGAAAAATAGAGACTTTTATTAATTATTATGTTAACTTTTTATATTAAATTCAACGACTTGCAGTCAATTTAATTGTGAATAAATAATATTTCTACTCACTTTTTGGTCAAACGTTTTCGAGTCATGGAGACTCATCTTCAAAGGCATCCTAGATCTAGGACTCCTTTGAAGATGAATCTCCATTACTCGAAAACCTTTAGACAAAAAGTGAGTAGAAATATTATTTATTCACAATTAGAATTCTAGGGCGCCTTTGAAGAAGAGCTTCCATTACTCAAAAACGTTTGGCCAAAAAGTGAGTACAATTTTTTTTTCATGATTAACTGCAAGTCGTTGAATTTACTATAAAAAGTTAATATTAACAACTCAGATCGTTATGGAACAAGAAATCCAAGAATATAATAATTATTATAGTGGAAATGGAGGAAGTTTCTCTATTGAGATGTTTGTTAGTGCATATACTGCAATGACAAATACTGCATGAAGATAATTTTATCGAATTATTCCTGGATCACTCCCAAATCATTATTGATCAACCAAATTAATGGAATTATTTATTAAATAATTATTGATTATACTGTCATCCACTGCGGCAGGCGCAACGGTGCAATAGATAGCTGAGTGCCGTAGCAGGTATCTGTTCAATCAGAGATAAGCTACGAAACTCCTGGACCATCTTTGTAAGGGTGACCGATTAGATTGGCCGGCAAATAATACACTTTTCTCTGCTGTAAAATGACTTGCCGGTGGTTCGGAACCCACCTAAAACTGTAGGTCCATATCATCAATCACCATCATCCAATTCATTACCCACACACAGGTCTCAGACCTATGTTGGCTTTATCCTCCGAAAAAAAAGATTGGCGCGTTATATTAGATAATGCTATTATTGGAAGCTACCCCACGAGTCACGGGTTCATACCCCGTTCAGCCTGGCAAAATTTGTGTAGTCATTCACTTTATTGCCACGAACAAGTCTCAGACCTATGTGAGCATTAAAAAAAATCAATCTAGACTAAGTTCTTACCAAAGTTTGAAGATTTGGACACATTTTACACAGCAATAGTAGAAAGGGGTCATGCCGCTCGTTGAATGACTGTGGCTGATGAAATCGTGGTATACCCAAATGCCCAAAAACTTGCAATTTCACTCCATATAAGTCCACACACTTCAGTACTAGTTCCGTTGATAGCTGGAAAGATTTGAATTTAAACTGCAATAAATACTTGATTAGTTTAAAACGTAAGTTACAGTACTCTACAAAAAATTCAATAATACTGTACTCTACAAAAAATTCAATAATAGCTATAATTTTGATTCCGGACAGTAAAATTGTATAGTTCAGTTGAATAATATACCTGTTTTTGTAGATTACGTCTTGGAGACTCCAGTTATAAGTAGTATAAGACAAGTCAAATCCCTGTACAGCTAGGTAGACTTCTAGTGTACTCTATTTACATTGCTTTTTCACTGAAAATTCTTCACCAGATAATAAAATACTTCAAACTTACGGTACTTAAAAATTTATCATCCCTATGTAAAGGACAGTACCAAGAAAAATGCGAAGGGTGTATTGAAAATTTATTTATTAATCATTGTGACAAAATTACAATTAATTAAATTATTTGATGCGTTTAATTTGCCCAATAACCTTATGAAGTTTTTGGCTCTTAATTGATTTGAATTTAATTTCATTAATTCAGGCCGGTATTATCAATGTGAATTATTAAAAAGTAAGTCTATATGGGTGTGTGTTCGTTAGTGTTCGTTTCAGCTTAAGTTGAAATGAAGATTTTTATGTTTTTGAGGGTTACTAACTCATACAGGTTTTGATTGAAAATTCTTTGTAGTTTTTAATTTGATTTTTTTTTCATTTGATGAAGGCCAAATGAGTCTGAGACATGTGCGTGGGGAATGTAGAGCAATGATGGTATAGAAATGTCAAGAATGGTGGACTAGTTAAGCCATCATAGAACACGAGTTTTAGGTAGGTTTATTGGTACAATTTTTTACTGTTATCTATTATGATAACAAGACGTAATCTACAAAAAAAATGATTTATTATTATTATTATTATTACCTGCAAGAAGAGAGAAAAACGTGCATGTATTACATTCTTATTTTATGCTAGAAGGTAGCCCGATTCAATTGAATCAGGATTTCTAGAACCTCTCATATGATAACCAATTTACAAATTTGCTTTGATAGTCTGTTTTTTATTCCTTTTCCCCTTTTGTTTCTTCTTTTTCATCATCTTCCTGGTCTATTTCTTAAGTAGTTCATAATATAAACTACTTATAAGAACTACAGAAATATTATAAGATAGACGACTAAATAAAGCCTAATATATTATATCTTTGTTAGTATTTCTACTATACTATGATTGTTTTGTAATGTGTTGACTGTTATTCATAATTTATCTTATCTGTTTAATCGACTTAATCTATGTTACATTGATTGTATTTTGGCTCAATAAAATAAAAATAAAAAAAATAATAATTTTAGGAAGTGATAGCCGCGAGCCGTAGCAGGTATCTGTTCAATCAGGTAGAGATAAGCTGCGTTCTCATTGGTCCTGTTTGTAACGGTGACCGATTAGATTGGCCAGCAAAAAAGACACGTTCTCTGCTGTAAAATCACTTCCCGATGGTTCGGAAGCCACCTAAAACTGTAGGTCCAACTCATCAATCACCATCATCCAACTCATTACCCACGCACAGGTCTCAGACCTATGTGAGCTTCATCCTCCAAAAAAAATTATCAATTTTTCTATTTAGTAGTTTATTATTTTCTTATCCCTCTCTCCTTTTGCTTCTTCTTCTTCCTCTTATATTAGTACTATTTCTTGTTCTCCTTTTTAAGCTTCTTCTTTTTATTCTACACACATGGAGCGATTGTTTTATTGACAGAGGAGAGCATGAAGACGTTTAGAATATGATTATTAGTAGTCATTATTGTATTAGTACACAGACTAGCTTCTCTGATAGATATACAGATATACAAGGGTAATCCAAGAAGAAGAGTTAACAGCTTACCTTGCATTGTGGCGAGCTGAACAATACTGTGCGCACGGGAGCCGCCTCCTGCCACAGCAGTTGTCTCTCTCTTTTTGACTCCACTCGCAGATGAACCGACAAATATGCATTTCGTTTTGTGCATTCGCGCCAACACTTCAAACTGACTGGTGGCACTTCTAGGGGCGTGTAGCGATTCTGTATTATGTGCAGATCTTGCAGATTGGTCTCACTCAGCAAGTACACTATGTCATCGCTCAGGTTTTGTGGGCTTATCACTAGTGTCTGTAGAAGGAGCAAAAAATCAATAATCAAACATCCTCATTACCATCTGAGAAACATTGACAATTTTTTTGTGTGTAGATCTCGGAGACTCCAGTTATGGAGTATAAGACAAGTCAGATCAACACTTATACAATCTTATACACTAGTTACCATAATTACTACCATATATCAATTAGTTGAGGTGAGGCTTAATTTTGATGTGAAAGGATCTCTTGCACACTATAAGAAGCTTTATCAACTAAATATTTTTCCAATTGTTTTTTCAACAATTTCTATATTTTCAAGATTCTTTAAAAACTGCGGTAGCTTGTTGGAGAGTTTCCTACCAATATAACTAGGTTTTTGTTTGAATAAGCTACTAACCAAGCTACTCACCAAGTGATAATCTCCTCAGCTTCTTGTATTATAATCATGTACGTCAAGATCAAGATTGTTAATATCATTCTTTTTTACAAATAAAGTAGCTTCATATACATATATAAGCATTATCGAGTACTGTGCAATAAAATTTTTACATACAGTAAAATACAATAACATTTTCTTTTTAGTGGCGAAGGTGATATTGTGGAAGGTATCCATAATGAATAAAGACGAAATTGTCACAACCACATTTATTAAAACTTGAGAAACTAGTTTCGGTTGTTACACCATTATCAATCTCAATCAGACTCAATTCAGAATCTCAATCAGAATCTGATTGAGATTGATAATGGTGTACCAACCGAAACTAGTTGCTCTAAGTTTTAATAAATGTGGTTGAGACAATTTCGTCTTTTATTCAAAATTGATAAAACTGCAGATAAAAGAATCTAATATCATAATTGACACTGTGTTTCTATTTAAATTATCAGTTTTACTCACTTATACTAGAGGGATGCACTTCGCTTCTAAAGAAGAGCTTCGTTAGCATCAGACTGTTCATCAAGTATTTTGTCATGGAAAACATCACGGATAAAAGAATGTTGAACAATGAGCCGAGGTTGATGATTGCTTCTAATTATATTATATATATATACCTGATAATATGCGCGCCCTATATCAATGAGCACTAATTCCTTCACATAAATCCTTAATCTATAAAACTTAATATAGCTCAACTCATTTATGTGAATACTATACTGAACATTTCTAAAACACCAAGAAAGTGCTTTTTTCAACCATTGTGTGATGGCAAACTTGATGAAGGCTTGTTAAGTAGGTACGGTAGTAGGTATACTTGTTTCCCTAGCACTCAAAAGAAATTATCAAATTAATATACCTATTTTGTTTATTCTATTAGATTGTTCGTTGAGTATTCCGCCACCACGGAAAAAATCACATATTCTTATTCATGTATGAAAATATACGTTATGTGTTTTTGGAAGCCTTTTATACTTTTATACTCTAGATCTATCAAGTCTTGGTTTCTTGTGCAATAATTTTTATGTTATATTTTATCTGTGATGTTTTCCATGACGAAATACTTAATGAACAATCTAATATTAAAACTGACACTGTATTTCACTTTTAAATAATGTTTTACTCGCATATATTTGAGATGCTTGGGGAATGCATTTCACTTCTGAAAAGAAGCTTCGTCAGGCTGACGAAGCTTCTTTTCAGAAGTGAAATGCATTCCTCAAGCATCTCAAATATATGTGATTAAAACATTATTTAAAAGTGAAATACAGTGTCAGTTTTAATATTAGATTGCTATATTTTATAAGTAAATGAAAAGTTTTTTTTGTAAACATTAATCTCCTTGTAAAAAGAGATGCAAAGTAAGTATATAATGCCCTATGAATATTGGATCTCATAATTAGTCATTCTTTTAAAAAATTTATTTTCTATCAAGAATCTAGCTCGACCAACTCTATCAATTGCAACAATAATAATTGAAAAGAGAAAAACGAAAATACAATATTTTTAAAAGGAAATTACGATCCAAACATCAATTAGTTTATTAATTTAGTGAAAAATATTTATTTATATTCAATCACAGCATAATTATATAAAATACAAAAAAATCCATTTCAAGTTTTTACATACTGTAGCATAACAAGCACCTTTAAGTATAACATGCCTGAAAAAAGCAATAACAATAAAGTTGTAATAAAATGTTACAGTCTCGTAGCTCTTGAGGTAGTTCCATCTTTCTTCATAGGTATTAATTATTAACAATCGAATATTAAAACTGACACTGTATTTCACTTTTATATATTGTTTTACTCACTTATATTGGAGATGCTTTAGGGATGCATTTCACTTCTGAAAAGAAGCTTCGTCAGCCTCTCCAGGTGCTCCCGATTTAAAACAATATATAAAAGTGAAATACAGTATCACTTTTAATATTAGATTGTTCATTAAGTATTTCGTCAAACATCACAGATTAATTATTATTAAGCTGTTTGCGCAAACTTTTTTTGAAAACAAGACGTTGATATTAATGTCGAAGCATGTGTACATGTGACTTAGAACTGATTAGAGTTTTAAGGAGATTTGCTAGCGGTAATCAAGGCGATTAGAATAAAGGATAGAGTATCCAAAACGCCTTGAGCGGTGATTTGTTTTTCTTTTTTTTCTAGCGCAACCTGCCTGTTGTAAGTTACAAGTTTTAGCTCATGAGTGAATGAACTTTATAATCATAGCCGTTATAAACGTTATAATCACTGTAAAAGAGACGTAGGCTACTGATAGTGACTGTAAATAAAAGAAAAGTATACGGAAATTTTCAAATTTTTTTCAATTTTAGGAATGCTTGTTGTTCAGTGCTTTTCTGAAAGATCCATCCATCCTATGTTGATATCACTTATGTTATGCTTTTAGTTCACTAGTTATACTTGAAAATACGGTAACACTTTTCCAAGTAAACTAAAAAGCTCACTAAAATTATTTTCAAATAAAATTTGTGTAACAAAATTGTGAGTACTTTTTATTTGCTCTAAAAAGTAAGATTATTTCATCATTGAAATAATAATTATTGAAATCTAATTCTATAATGATAGTAGTTTTATTCAACTTGCAGTAATTGTTACAATAGACGGCATCTAGCTCTCCGGCAGAGGGCCACGAGATTACGACACTACCACGGCTGTCTTTAATTTCTGCACTGAATGCAGACGACACAACAGTGTTGCCAAGTTGCACACTCTGGCTTGAATCTAGAGTTGGCTGTGCAACTACCTATACTGAAAACATTTGACCATTTTTCATTGCAAGCACACGTACACTGGCTGCCGAGTCTGATGATTCCAGAAAGGCATTGATATCACCCTGTGAACCTTTTACTTCATTGTCATGCAGTTCAAGGTTACAAGTGCAACTTTGGACAACTGACCTTCAAGTTGAGAAAACAGCCAACATGCAGCAGAGGACAAACGTATTTGGTGGCGTTAATAAGAATCAAGGTGCGCAGAGAAGTTGCGCAGTCACAACAGAACTGGTCCAGTAGATGGAGAGCTTCGCTGTTGTCCAGCATCAAGTCAACTAGTTTCAAGTGTCGCAGAGAAGGGCTCAAATTGCTCATCAGTCTTTTAAGGGCTGCTAATAGTTTGCCTGAAATCAACAACCTTGATTTATAAAACGTACCGTAGTTCACATAAATATAAGCCTCTTTCAAAGATTCAAAATAACTTAGTTCAAAGTCATAATGAACACAGCCATGCAGCTGGCGTTGGAAAATAGTGGTTTTTCTAAGAGGATGAAGCCCACATAGGCCTGAGACCTGTGCGTGGATCTACAGTTTTAGGTGGGTTCCGAATCACTAGGAATTGATTTTACTCCATAGAATAGTCTTTTTTACCGGCCAAACCAAGCCGTCACCCTTACACAAGAAGCGAGGCAGGAATCAAATATACTACAAGAAGACCCATGACTTATTTCTTGTCTGAACGAACAGAACTTTTAGAACGAACTTTTTATTTTTTAGTATGATACCGGTATGTGGCATATGGCTCGCAGTTATAATCATTCCCCAAATTTAAATAGTCATCAAGTCTCAGTTTCTTGATTATTCACAAAAATAACTTGGTTAATCCACTTCAAACGTGAAAACCCTGTTTTATAGTCAATTTTTATTTATTCTGTGACATATTTCAATAATTAGCATATTAGGAAAGTGACAGATTTGTAACGTGCTTTATTTCATTTTTTCAGCTGTTTTGACACAAAACCAACCTTAATAAAGGTCCAGAACTTTTTGATTGATAGGAATATCTGCCAACTTCAGCCATCATTATTCCTGTAATATTAGAAAACTTGACATAGAAAATTTGTGTACATTACCAAAAATCATAACTTTTGCTGAAACCCTCAAGCACTCACTTGGGGTGCTTATAAAGTGGAGCATCCAATACTCGATGGTCAAACACATGCTGGAGAAATGTGTATTACAGACTGCAATAGGGAAGTGATAGCTGTGAGCCGTAGCAGGTATCTGTTCAATCAGAGATACGCTGCGGTCTCCTAGGCACTCTTTGTGAGAGTGACCGATTAGATTGGCCAGCAAAAAAGAAACTGTTCGGAGCCCACCTAAAACTGTAGGTCCATCTCATCATTCACCATCATATCCAACTCTCATTACCCACGCACAGGCCTCAGACCTATTTGGGCTTCATCCTCAAAAAAATATGGTGAATATATAATTTCATTACAAATCATGTTATTTTGCGTTCATGATTATCAATCAGTCGGTCAATCATATTTTTATTTTACACAGTACAAATCTCATAAAATGCTGTATAATTGGAACATAGTTATTAATCGGCTAACATCACAAAACTGCACAATGATAATAATAAACAAAGAATAGGCAAAAAATAGAATCCTTATAACATCTTCATAATGGAAAACATCACAGTCTAGATTAAAACCTTAACATCCTATGATAGACTGTACAAATAATTTCAACGTGTTCGAGTCTACTATAGAATAAGAACATTATATTGTAATAATAAAATAAAATGAATGACAGCAATTATGAGTCATTATATTAGTCAACAAGAATTAGTCATTATTATTCAGTTATAGAACTAAGTTTTAACGGTAATAGGCCTCTCATAGCTGGTGAACTAGAGAAGTGATAGCCGTGAGCTGTAGCAGGTGTATTTGTTAAATTCAATCAATCAAAAATCAAAATTTATTTATTCACAATACAATATATTTTAGAATAAATAAACCCGCAAAGACTGTCAGTCTGTGAGTGGGACCGGTCCTCATCCGTCTAAGTACCATACAAGTGCAACTCAAGAAATAAATTCAGTAGTAATATATAGAATAAATAACTTATTAGAAACATAAATTCAGAGACATATAGTTATAGCTTATACGCAATAAAAAGAAAAATACACACCAGAACATCTGCCTCTCACCAACGGGTACAAGATTTTGCTGAATATATATTGACACTACACATAAGGTGAACTTATCAAGGTTTCCGCTTCCTGCCAGCCAACCCGTAGCAGCCACTCAAACACATTTACGCGCAAACACACTGACACCGCTAACCTCAGCCTGGACTATTTCAGGGGGGAGATTTCTGTATAACCAATGAGCTATGAAATATGAATAATGTCCCTGGAAACTTCTACTAATAGTTGGATTATGGAAACGGATCATGCTTTGGTTTCTGGTTTGGTAATTGGGTTGAAGCTGTCTAAATAAAGTGGCCTTATTATTATAAATGAAATTAAGTAAAGTTTTAATATAAATTTGCCTAATGTTCAGAACTGGAAAGAGGTTTTAAAGAGCAAATTATTTGGAAATCGTTGGTTTTTCTGAAGCATAGTTTTTATTATTAGCCTCTGTGTAACTGACAGAGGCTCCAGAAAAGCAGAGGACGCACCACCCCACGCCAAGACACCGTATTGCAACAGCGACTGCACTTAGGCAAATTAGACAGAGATAATCTACGATCTCCTTGGCCCCTGTCTGTATAAGGGTGAACGATTAAGTAGGCCTGCAAAACAATACTGTTCTCTGCTATAAAATCACTTTCTGATGGTTCAGAACCCACCTGAAACCGTAGGTCCAACTCATCAATCACCATCATCCAACTCATTAGCCTCCTAAAAAAACTCATCAAATGAATAATATTTCATCATCAAGTATTGGATACTCCACTGTGCAAGCACCCACTAGAGAGTCAATAACTTACTGTCAAGCAATGATATTGTAGTGAAAATGAAGGGGAAGAAATGAACAGTTCTCATTGTTATCTGCTTGTGTCAACAAGTGTCAGGTCAAAGCAATTAATTACTATTCTTTTGACACTTTTTTGATATTTAGGCTACTTAGAATTTGGTAGAATATTTAATTAGAACCTCATGGAAATTTATCGACTAAATCAAATATTGTGGAATATGCAAAAACTTCTTATATTTTTATTTAGGAAACTTATCGAATTCGGTAGAAAGTACCCCTGTGCGTGGGTAATGAGTTGGATGATGGTTAATTATGCATTGGACCTAGAGTTTTAGGTGGGTTCCAAATAACCGGGAAGTGATTTTACAGTAGAGAACAGTGCCTTTTTTTGCTGGCCAATTTAATCGGCCACCCTTACAACGAATGCCCAGGAGAACGCAGCTTATCTCTGTCTGATTAAACAGATACGTGCTACGGCTCACGGCTATCACTTTCCTAAGTTGCCTTAGTTTTTCATTAAGCTCACCTCCAGTGCCATAGAGGCGTTCCCTTTCCGATTCATCCCTGGCCTGCATATTGCAAGGGAACGTGTAGTGCAGAGTATGAATGTTGGATCCGATGCCACAGGAGCCGGACCAGCTGTCCAGGGTCTGCTGTTCGGCGTAGAACGAGATCATGTTCATGAATTCGTACAAATTGTAGAAGTTGGTCATTGGCCGAAAAATTAGCACTCTTATGCTACTACCGACCGCTGCAAGACATTGTTGGGTGCGCAGGTGATCTAAAATGTACTGGAAACACACATGAAAGTATGAAAAAGAATGACTGCCTTTATTAAGTAAATGGTATAAACACTTGAAAAATCAATTATTTAAAATAATAAGTAATGAATGAAAACTAAGCCTACACAATTCGATTCTATGATAAGCACGTGTTATGAATTAGAAGTTTATGCAAGCAATGTTCTTTCATGGGAGAGGGATTATATGTGCCGAATCAATATTTTTTTCAAATTCCAACAAATTGTTGAGCCTTTATCAGCCTAGTGGCTGAGGGTTGGCGTCAGCAAAGGCATCCGGCCGTAAAAAACACTCCCCACTGACCTCAAAAAATAATTGACATGGGATATGGTGAAGAATGATGATGATTATTGTTGATTTTTTTGGCAATATGAAAATATACCAATTCAAGTTATGTACACATTCTAGACACCTAGAATTATGTAGTTCTACAATATCGTTTGGAAAGGCAAATTTGTATTTAATTTGTAAGCAAAAAAATGCTAGTTTCATGGGCTATGACAGATGTATGAAATTTTTATCAGCCGTAAAACATTTTATTTATTAGTTCGAGAAATTCTTAAAGTAATAAAATTAGAATTGCATCCCGAGGTTACAAAGAATCTGTGTGGAATGGTCTACATGAATTTGAAACTTCAAAAGTGAAGGCTCCAGATAGTACAAACCTGCCACCCTGAATAATAGTTAAATCTGCGTCTTGTCAGGGTCAGCTCATCAAAAACAAACGTAGACCACGAGAAAGGCAGATAAAATCCACGATTCCATGACTTACAAACTTGAGATGTATAGAAGCGCTCTTTAATATTCAGGTAGTCATAAATTCGTTCCAATAGCAAATCGGGAAGATCCACCCATGGGCTTTGGAGACCATCATCATCATCGGTCTCTTCCTCTCTCTCATCTTTTTTTGCTTTCTGTTTTGATTCTCGCTTTTCTTTTGATGACGATTGTGGTATTTTTTCTGCAAAATATTGTAATATTATAAATATTATATTGAAAAATCTATATAAAGTTAATCAAATGGAAGAGAAGAAGAAGGTTGCTAAAAAAACTTGGAATAAATAACGAATAAAAACAACAGTTGAAAAATGAGACTCAATGAGTGAAGACCTAAGAAGAAAAGTATTTTCATAATATTATTGTAAATGTGTGAATAAAATATTAATGACCCTGAGATTAAGAGTGAAGTAATTAGTAACATTACAATATAATAGGCCAATATCAAATTGAACTTAAGATAAATTCTCTAACAGCTCATGCTGCTTACAGAACAGAAGGGTTTATCAACAAAAATTGTCATCATATTCATAATTTTACAAACGCTCATGAAGCAGAAAACATGCATGGTATATAAAATACTAAATTATAGGCTTATTAATAAAAGTGACCAAAAAATGATGAGACATTGTAGCAATTAGATTTAATAATATACAGTATATGTTTACCGTAATGAAAATGAGCAATATAGGTTACACCAATAAATAAGAGCATGATATCTTAATAAAAAAATAGCCTATATTAATAAAGTGACCAAACACAAGCAATCAAACCAGGATTCGTATAACATGTAGGTTTTTTGGTGTTTAATGGGCAACACACTCATTCTCTCTGAAATGTGTCTTTCTGTTGTCTTTATTGTCTTTCTGTTGGTAATATTGTATTAGTGCACAAGTGTAAACTTATTCACTTGAAACAATTTTTGTTAAAATAAAGTAAAAAAACTTAGTAAAATTATTAAGTAAAATGTATTTTTTCCTGTTTGGGGAATAAGTATTACTTTTTAATTATATTATTATAATAGATTTTCAAATCTATTCTTGGCTCTTTTGTCACAATAGTGATGATACATATTGATGCATGTAGACTTATTTAGCTCTGTGTACTTATTGTTTGTGCTGATGGTACCTGCATGAGCCTGAGGCTTGTGCGTAGATCTACAGTTTGAGGTGGGCATCAAACAACCTCTTGTGTAGCAGAGAGTATAGATTGCTCTAGCAGAACGCTATATCACATTGATTGACATAAACGTGCTCCACCAAAGCATTCTATACTATTGTTACAATAATGTAGACCTATGTAGCTGTTCACCTGTGTAGCTAGGTGTATATGCTTCTCTACAAGAAATCTCTGCTTGAACAGGCCCAGAATACTTGTCAAAAAGAACACTTAAAATAAAAAAATCCTATAATAAATCTTTCTCTTGCCGGTAGCGGATACTTTATTTCTATTCTAACAGTAATTGAAATAAAATTGAATTTGAACATTTGTTCTTAATTTCATTGATCTTTATATTATTGCTGCACACTATTGTTATAATCGTCAGCTTCTCCTGATATGAGCATAAATACAGTATTATTATTATTAAATCGTGTATTATTGTTCAAATTCTATTGGATTAATATGAATGCAGTGACGGTTTGTCAAATATTATAGAATTTTTAAGTTAATTCGTCACAGAAATAGAAAAGATTATTCCGAAAATTAAAATAAAATACCGGAGACAAGAGAGTTGAGTTTAAGTACGGTATATATATACTTATAAGTAGATCTACGTTATGGATCAAAACAGAGATTAATAATTGAAAGCCAGGAAATAATTATTTCAGGATTATGATAACATAAGTAATGTAGTTTATATTCAGTACCGTACTGTCAAACAAAAGTTTAGTTAAACAAATACTAGCCCCCATTCGATAATCATTCTTTCATGAAATAATCCTTATGACATTATTATAATTTTACACATGATCTTCTAGAGGAAAAATGGAACTAAAGAATTACTACCCTTTGTGGAACAACTTCACTACAATAAAGATGATTTAGAAAAAAATTAAAAATATAATATGAAAAAAAAGTATAAAACAAAATTCAATAGATATACTTAATTAAAATATAGAAGATGTGTTATTTGATTTACTGTTCCATTCACCAAAACAATATTGGTGGTAGATAAAATGTTATTTTGAACAGGATTCATAATACCTATGCAGAATATTTTTCTTTCTGTGAGAATTTTTTTTATTTAGCAATTTTAATGAATTACATAGTCTAAAGGTAGATGATGGAAAATCTGTTTTTCCTGAATATTTATGTTAAAATTCAAAACTCAGCACGCCTTACTTGTATTTCCAGATCTTCGTTTTGACTTAGAAGTCTTTGTTTCTTCCATCACAGTTTCATTAACCATTGTAATCGGAAATTTAACGAGAATAACAATGTAATTATGGTCTTCCCACAGCGCTTCTTAAGCATGTCTGACCAATATTAGCCCAGATGACTGGATTTTTGCCAAGTCAAACTTAAATTTAACTCGGCTGCAAGTGCTGCCAAATTCAGGAAACCACAATTGCATTATTTCTCTCCTAAAAAAAAATGTTTTTCTCTATTAACATTCAAATTCACACATTGTGTTTCTTGATCCACAGTGAAGTCAATATTTTTACTCGAGGTACCGAAATGCAGTAGTGCATTAATAATGTTCAACAATAATGTGCATCACAACATTAAAAAATGAATGAGAAAAACTATTTTAATATTTTGTACACTTAACACTTGTTTCATCCATGATCCTGATCTGCAGTATCATAATACACCTTGGAATTTTGAGGACTCTTAGAATGCTATTTATCATGCTTAATATGTCAAATTATAATTGGAGACTAATACTCGATAGCGTTGTGATAACTAATAATGATATATTTTGAGTAGATTGTTAGTTTTTAGCATGTAGTTGCTAATATTTAGGAGTGGTAGTTTTAAAACGTGAATTTTTATTGTTTTATTTGGCCAAGTTTGGCAACAATGGCTGCAAATGAACAATCGTGGATCCAAGAGCTTGTCAAATAAGCCTAGTATAATGGGGACTAATCGATCCGTGGAGTAGCAACTGGGTAAATATTGTAACAATCTAATATCAAAACTAACACTGTATATCTTTTTAAATTGTGATTTTTTACTGACTTATACTGGAGAGATGCATTTCACTTCTAAAGAGAAGCTTCATCAGCCTGCCACGCCGATGGTATAGGCTGATGAAGCTTCTCTTTAGAAGTGAAATTCAGCCCTCCAGTATAAAAGTGAGTAAAGATCATAATTTAAATAGAAATACAGTGTAAGTTTTGATATTAGATTGTTCAAGTAGTATTTTGACATGGAAAACATCACAGAAATATATTTTTCCTACAACTGCTCGTAAAGTATTTATTTATGTACTGAAAACTGATTGTAAAATACCTCTTTACTGCTCAGCGAGCGGCAAAGTCAGCTGACGAATGAAAAATAGTTATTTATGTATTAAGAGCGTGAAGCGCGACTTTATCACTCGAGTCAAAACATTTACTGCGCGACGCGTAGTGGAGTGCAGTAATTTTGTGAGAGCGATAAAGAAGCTTCACGTGCGAATTGCATACAATATTTTTCCTACAACTGCAGTTCTGGATTCCAACACAAGAAAAGCTTGTAGTTTATTGTAACATCACAAACCATGCGCGGATTTGGTTAGCGTTCGCCATTTTTGAGGTTATGAGAATTTCACGGATTCCGTGATCCACCAATGAGAAGACATCAAAAGCAAAACAGAAGCGTAAAGAAAACAGCCGATGAGCGTAAAGTACTTTACCACTTGCTGAGCAGTAAAGAGGTATTTTACAATTAGTTTTCAGTACGTAAAGAACTACTTTACAAGCATTTGTAGGAAAAGTACTTTACCGCTCGCCAGCTGTGTTTGATGGCTTCTCATTGGTGGATCACGAAATCCATGAAATTCTCATAACCTCAAAAATGCCGCACGCTAACCAAATCCGCGCATGGTCTGTGATGTTAAAAACTTAAAGTTTTTATTGTGTTGGAATCCAGAACTGCAGTTGTAGGAAAAATATTGTACCTAATTCGCGGGTGATCGCTCTCGCAAAATTACTGCGCTCTGCTATGCATCGCGCAGTAACTGTTTTGGCTTGATGAGCGATAAAGTCGCGCTTCACGCTCTTAATACATAAATAACTATTTAAGTTGTGATAATGATATATAGCCTATCATTGAAGACGGTACAGTCGTTTAAAACTTGTAAGTTGTAAGTTGTCATTTAAACTGTAAGTTGTTTAAAGGTTGATTTATTTGGACAAAGTTGGTAACTATGGCTGCAATCAGTCACGAGTCCAACAGCTTCTTAATTTTTTGTTTTATTTGTCAAAATTGTAAATTTTATTTAATTCTTATTCAGTTGAACGTTGGACTTCAACGTTGGAAACGAATGGACCTCTTTGTATTACCTCTTGTGGAGTAGTGAACGCCGAACGAGGCAGACGTCTTTCTTGTTTGATCCGTGCTTATCTGTGTTTTCGAGCCGCACTGTTTTTGCGAAGTTAACTTGATCAGTCGTGAATGAGTCGAATTTGGATTCGGTGTATCTGAATTTCGGGCTGTTATAACACTATTTATGGGCTGTTTTTTATTCATCGTCCTAAACACGGGTATCGTGAGTGTGTCGGATCGATAGTGGTATGCAGAGGAATATTCAAAGTTACTGCTCGCCTACTGTGTCGTCAAAAAGGGTACGTTCAAAAAGTTCTCCAGAGGTCGAGGGGCATACCAGTAAAAAGAAGTCAACTAGTTCAACGATGGGTATCGATGAGGAGCTCATGAAAAAGTTATTCCAGGAATTCGAGAATCGCATATCCTCCAGTATAGAAGTAAAATTAGAACAATTTAGGAAAGACTTTTATGAAAATTTTTCTTCTTTGAAAGCGTTAAGGCCCGGATCCACCGGAGTGCGCAACTGTGTGGCACAGTGTTCCTTTCCGATGTTTCGTTTTGGTGTAGCAGGTACCGCAAACATGCACAAAGTTCGCGCACTCCAAGCGGTTGTTGACGAACATTTTGCGCTGAACTTATTTCAAGGTCAGCCTGCGCTCACAATGTTTCCAACAATATTTTTGCTTCCGCTACCAGACCGTAAACATTCTGTGTTCGCATTCACTTTTCATTCTGTCTACAACTACTGTATTGCTCGGTCCGCATTTATAATCGCTCATAGTTTAACTTAAGTAATTTTGTAGATTTGAATTTGATTTTTTGATTGATTTGATTTTACATGCATTGCAATATTTTAGTAGAAAAATTAAAAAGTTCAAGTTAAATGAAAAGCATAAAGTTGTTAGATTGTGGTACCAAGTGAAATCACAATGTATGAATAGTGCCGTAGCAGGTATCTGTTCAATCAGAGATAAGCTACGAAACTCCCGGGCGCTCTTTGTAAGGGTGACCGATTGAATTGGCCAGCACAAAAGACTTTCTCTGCTGTAAAATCAATTCCCGGTGGTTCGGAACCCACCTAAAATTGTAGGTCCAACTCATCAATCACCATCCTTCAATTCATTACCCACGCACAGGTCTCAGACCTATGTGGGCTTCATCCTCAAAAAAAATAAATATTGTTTATTACAACCAATATTGGGCTGCGTGTCATTCCCTTGTCTCCATTAAACCTTGAATCGATAAGCTACCTACCTTTTTTGTGAAATTTTAAATTATTCTACTGAGAATTTTCTATACAGAACTAATTTTTATTCACAATATAAATTCTGCGTATAGATTGAAAGAAGGGGTGGTAACAGGCTTTTTTTAGTTTACTTTGGACGTTATTTTTGAATCAATAAGCATGAAGCGAATTTTACAAAAAAATGTTGACATTTAAAAAAAAGATAAGTTTAGTGATAGTGAAATTGGGTATGAAAGTAATCTGGCAATGTTTATCTTCAATTCAAAACCATACACGCATTTCTAGCTTGAAAAATAATGTCTGAAAGAAGAAACTAGACTATAAAAAAGTGCATGCTCTTGTGCTTTTTCAAAGGTAGCTACTGTAGAACTCTAACTTTGTTTTGGAGTTAGCAGGTTAACACTCATTACACTCGGTTAACACTTTGGGCCAGTACAATCTTCTATATAAATAAAATTAGAGTTTTGTCTGTACATTTATCAGAATTGTATATTTTTTTGTTATTTTTACGTCTTATACATTAAATAAGCCGAAAATAGTCTTATCTCACTTTCTGTCTGTCACGGCCCCAAAGGCAATTTACGCGGCCTTCTCCTCAAAAACGAGAGCATCGATCGGGATTTTAGTTATTGAACTGTATTGAAAACATTATTGACAATGTCTTTAGCTATAAAAAACTAAATTAACTTTTTTTTAACAGAGTAATAAACGTTTAAAAACCAAGTATTGTGCGATTTAACAACTGCAAGCTGCTAACAACTTCATGATCGTTGCTATCAAAAAGGGCGAAACATAATTATTTAGTGTTATTTCTAAACATAATCCGTACGAAGGACGGGCACAATAGCTAGTTATATTATAAAAATTCTTTAGAACAGCTGACTTCAAATATTAACTCAATTTTTTTTTAAATAGGCAGTTAATACAAAAAATGC
Organism: Conomelus anceps; assembly: GCA_948455865.1. NCBI lineage: Eukaryota > Metazoa > Arthropoda > Insecta > Hemiptera > Delphacidae > Conomelus > Conomelus anceps. The sequence goes on from OX418221.1 coordinate 16,161,711, forward strand.
CATCATTTGAATGCCTTATTAATTGAAAAAATGAGAGGATGTATTTTCAACTCTTCCAAAAAGTTTTTGGTTGCCTTCTTTTTTAAAAAGGTCAGACCCAAATACGCGGATTTTCCCGACGCTTTTTTCGTAATTTAGGTAAAATAATACACACAGCCGAGCTCAGAATTACATCCTCCTCCTGGCAAAGCATGTTGGATACTAAATAGCAATGAGCTTCAGTATTGATGTGCTATTTCTAGTATAGACATAACATGAATAGATTAAATTTTGTTACCAAGAGAAAACTTTTTCAATTTTTATTATTTTCAAAAAACAGCCACGACTCTTATTAATTTTAGGGTGCTAAACCCGAATCTGAAATCGAAATTCATCTATCTCTAATTTTACGCATTTTTGGGGTTGGGTGATTTTTATAAAAAGGATGATGTCATTATTGACCGGAAAGAAGGTGGCCGAGTCAGACGATCCAGACAAAATTAAACAAAGCGATAAGAAGTTGAACTGGTTGGCGCCATACATCCGCAAACAATTCTTTGTGCGCGAACATATTGAGTGCGAAACAATTTTCTTTTGGTGTGGCAGGGCTGTTCAACAGAGCCTTCGGAAACTGAAAGTTCACACAAAATGTGCAGTACACCATGTTGCGCACACTTTTTTGGTGGATCAGCACCTTTAGTGGAACAAGTGGAGTCTGAAAATAAAAAACTGAAAACCCAAGTTAATCATCTCGTTACAACGAACAAAACTCTTGTGAAACGGGTTATAAGTTTAGAAGATAGGAATAGACGGAACAATCTTATTTTCAAGGGCCTCAAATATAGTGTGAAAACGTTGAACTCTGTATCAGTGATAAAAAACTTTTGTACTGGGTATTTGGGGTCTACACCGGATATTTGGATAAACCGGGCTCATCCTCTGGGGGTAGCAAGGGACGGTGGCCCTCTCATAGCACATTTTCCCGATGACTCCGATGTGAGTCATATCCTGAATAGCACCAGGAAGCTCAAAGACACTGGTTTTGTGGTACACAAAGACTTTTCGTATGAAACTAGAAAATCTAGGTCCAAACTATTCACGATGAAAAAGGAAATAAACAAAGTATGTCCGCAAGAAAAAGTAATGATTAATCACGATCGGCTAACTGTAGGCAATGTGACTTTTGGAATCGACGAAAATGGAAGTTTGCAAGCTGGAATCCATGACGGAGAGGAAAAGCTACGGGAAATACTAGGAGACCACGCAGAGGCTGTTCTCAGGACGCTGAGGGAGGCGAAAGGAGTTAACAATGGAGATGCTAGTGATGAAGGACATTGAGCCAAAGCCGTTAGCCAGGAAATAGGGGAGTGTAGTGAGTTGGAATTTTTGGTTTATAATGTAGCTGGGTTGAGGGGTAAGTCTCTTTTTGATTTATTTAATTTTTTGAAGAATTACGAATGTTTTGTTTTATTGGAAACCTTTGTAGAAAACGGGGATCATATCTTCTTTGAAAAGTATTTAGAGGGATATAATTTTGTGTGGGAATTTGCAACAAGAGATTCACAATTTGGTAGAGCAAAAAACGGGCAACTGATAGCTGTTAGGATCAGACAAAAAGATATTATTAAGGTAGAAAATTTGAATGGTAGAAACGTAGTTGTACTGATGGAGAAAAATATTTACATTGTCCCAGTCTATCTAAGTGGGGGATTAGAGGGGGAATGGGAGTTAGACTATTGTGCGTTGTATGACTTCATATCTACGCTAGATAACACAAGTAATTTGATAGTTGTAGGAGATCTGAATGGGCGTGTGGGTGTGTCTCAGAATATACCGTTAGAAAGTAACGCTGGACCACGCAAATATAATATGTCATGAACGTAGCTCGAAAGATAGTGGCCTCAACAAGAAAGGGAAAAAGATTATAAATCTTTGTGAAGAATATAACTTTGTTATATTAAATGGTAGAACCACTGGGTGAGTTTACGTTCATAAATAGTAGGGGGGCTTCAGTGATTGATTTGTGCTGCGTGAGTCTGGATTGTACGAATATAATAAAAGATTTCAGAGTCATACCGGCGAGCTTTTCGGATCATTTGCCAATATGTGTTAATTTTTTGTGTGACAGTCATGAGGAAAGTGAAAGTAGTTTAATACCAATGGCCCCAAACGTATCCTTGAAATGCCTCGATGATAGTCGTTTTATAGAAAAGTTAGCTACCAGGTGTAGAAGTGTTAATTACCTTCCGGATGACATCAATGAGACAAGTAATGTATTAAAAAAGCTTATCTATGATGCGGCTAATTTTAAATGTGAGCCTAAGTTAGTTAGTAAAAAATTCAATATAAATGAGTGGTATGATAAAGAATGTGAATCTATGAGAATACGAATGTTTGCACTCCTAAAATTGTTCCGTAAAAATAATTCAAGTGAGGTAAGAAAGGATTATGCTAGGGTAAGGAAGGAATATAAGGCCCTCTGTAAAAATAAGAAGGAAAAATATTGGGGATATATTAAAAATAAACTTGGAACAGTTCGAGACTCTAAAATGTTTTGGGAAATGGTGCGAAAATTTAAAGGTAATCATTCAACGCAAAGAGCAAATATTAGTTCAGAACTATGGGTAGACCATTTTAAACAACTGTACACACCTGTAAGGTCAAGCGGACCAACAATATATGCTGAGCCCTATAACAATATTGATTCTCTGAATAAAATAATTAGTATTGATGAGATTTTTTCATCACTGAGAAGACTCAGAAATGGAAAGGCCCCGGGTGAGGATAGAATTCCCGCTGAATTCTACAAGAGAGCCCCCTTGGAATTAAAAGAGTTGATGTGCATATTTTTTTTTTCTTTTTTTTTTCTGAGGATGAAGCCCACATAGGTCTGAGACCTGTGCGTGGGTAATGAGTTGGATGATGGTGATTAATAAAGTTTATAATGAGGGTGAATGTCCGGAATCATTTAAAAAATCAATTATATTCCCCCTGCACAAGAAAGGAGACCCAAAAGATCCAAATAATTATAGAGCTATTTCATTTACAAATTCAATGTATAAAGCTGACGTGGGCATTCTTTTGAGTAGACTTGAAGAATGGGTTAAAAGCAGGAACATTATTGCGGAGAACCAGGCAGGTTTCAGGGCGGGGTACTCATCCATAGATAACATTTTTGTTTTACATAGTTTAATTAAGTTTTGTACTACCGTGCAACATAAAAAAGTTTACTGTTTCTTTGTTGATTTTAAGGCCGCTTATGATTTTATAGATAGGGATGCTCTGTTGTATAAATTGTTAGAAATAGGTATTATTTAAACTATCAATGATATTTGACAACTCGTCTTGGCATACTGGGTGGAATTTTAATTCGTTCTGAATCCCCTCAGTATTCCTCATGTTTGCATCACTAATATTGTCACAATCATCTAAATAATACCCACCTATAACCTTTATCATATTGCTATTGGAAAAAATAATGATAAGGCATTCCAGACATTTGGTGAATGAAAATTCACCCAAATATTTCATTATTAAAACATCATGATACCGTAGTGTAGTAACTTTTACTTGTTTTAAGAGTGTTCCCGTGGAAGAGCAGAGCAGTGAATGACTCTACTTGTGTAGTTTAAGTATCTGGCATGAGTAATTGTGTACCGGTACCCTTAAATGCAAATTTTGTTCAAGTTTATTTTATCAATTCTATATTAGGAATGTTTGTAATAAAAATCAATAACAGTGGAATTACATTTTTGAAATTGAAATTCACAAAATTAATTCCATTAAGTTACTATATATGATGCACTGGTAACCGGTAAGGCTGAAAAATTAACCCAATCAAAATAATATTTTTATAAATTATTTATGTTTTGTTATCAAATTTTTTCTGTTAAAACTTATACCATGCATTATAAAAAATAAAAGTCAAATGCAAGAATAGCATGATAAATTGAGGTACAGTTATGATATGTGAGATCTGAAATAACAAAGAAAAAACCGTTCATAGGTAACGAGAAATAAAGCTTTGAATTTGTTTATAGTAACGACAGTAAAACTTAATCTGCCTTGGCATCCATTGTAAAGGATAAATTAATCAGTTGAATAAGTGTAGATTATTGTTTTTAAATTTTCAAACGAAAACAGCATTATTTGTACAAGCTACGAACAATTTCTATTACCATTGATTGGCCAATAGGATTTTCAAGTCATATTTTGAACTTGCCGCTTTCTGGCATTTTGATCATACAAGCACTCTGAATAGCCTACAATCTTTAGAGATAGAATTCTAAATTTTTTCAGTCGAGTTATTTTTGGGGATTAGTAAGAAAGCCTTGATAATTTTTAATGTTTATTACTTCATGCAATCTTGAATTATTTTCCTATGGTTTTAATTAATTTGAATTCTATATTTTTCCGGGGTCATCATCTGTTGCAGCTCTCGGTTCTATATTGTCGTCTGCTAGGCAGGGATAGCAGAAGCAGAAGAGTTGTTCGCTGTGTTTGGCTCTGTGAAAATAGTCATTATAATGATTTTAAATAGTTATTTGAGTTATTTCCTTGTCTATCGACATTTTTAAAGTGCTTTTGGAACATCAGTCCTATTAATAAGGTAGAGTCTTCGCTATTTCCATTGTATTTATGAAGATTTATGCATGTCAAACTGTTTCGTTACCATACCCAACGAACAAAAAATAACAAACCCAATACAAAGTGTGTTTTATTATATTTTTTTCAGAGGATAATTCATGTATAAAAATGAAGTTTTATTAGCTGTATCATATTATCACTACGATATAATTGAATTGTGTGCAAATATCAATTGGCATGCAACATGTTGTACGTAACTTTTACTTGTAGGTGTAATGTAATCAGAGATTCTTTTCTTAGCCATTTCTGAGCTTTAGTTATGTCAGAGATTATTGGTAATACTTATAAAATTTTAACTGAACAAAAAACACAATGTTCAAAAGTATACTTTAAATTTCTTAAAATAATATATGTTGGGTGGTAGGGTTGTATGTCAACATCAATTATTTATTTGTAAATTGTTCTAGCCGATATAATATATTATGTGTAACCTACGATTAATGGTAGAGGACGGTAAGAATGGTATATCTGTTGATTGTATGAACTGTATTTGGTTCCCAAACTTGCTATGGAATTTGACTTATGAAGGAAGAGCCTACTGAAGAACAATAATTATTATTATAAATGTACAATCGTTTACGAAGTAAATGCTCCAATATAAGTTATTTTCTGAATGTGAATCAGATAACTTAGAATTCTCACTTGGCATTCGCATTACCCAGTGGCTTATCGGTTAAAATCACTTTCAAAGAAGTCGTAGGTTTTGAATAACGGCTGTATTTATTGTCATGGGTGAGCTTTTCTCAGTGTTCTATTAGATTTTTAAAATATATTTTTCAGCTAGAAAATGTTACGACTGTTTCTTATGGCGTGGGTCCTTGTGGGCGTGAACTCTGCCGAATCTGCCGAACAGATTCATACAACCAAAGTCTTCATAATGCCAATTGAGCCCAGCTTTTTCAACTGGACATCGGAATGTGAGTATGCTTCATTATCTTCTTGAAATTCCAAATTATTGAGCATGCGTTTTGATTAATTTGAGTAACGGTAACCACAGGTATCATCGAGTTTAAAGCTCTGTGAAATATTCTTCAATTTTTTATCTACGACCATGTCATAATGTATACATTACAGTTTCACAATTGATGCCAAAACAGCTGTCTTTTCGAAATGCTTTTTGAAACCCGTTGTATAAAGAATAAGAATAAGAATGTTTTAATTCCTTTAAAGCACATACATTGCAATCGGAAACGTCAAGAATACAATAATTATTGTAAATATAACAATACAAAATATACCTTAAAACTAAACATCAGTCCGCAGTAAAATTCAATTAAAAAATTCAATGAAGCTATCACAGTCAAATATAAACAATAAAGGCATCAATCAGTCGGCCTCAAATGGAGATCAGAAATTACAATTAGGTTTTCACAGTCTGATAATAATTTATAAAGCTATTACAATTTAAAATAATCTACCATTTGTAATTGAAAGAAATCAGAAAGAGAGTACAGAGGGTTTTTCTGAAGGAGGCATTCCAAATCGTTTGAATTTTGATGCGTGTAAAACTTTTGCTGAGTTTGGCAGTATATTGAAAAGTTTCAAAGACATGTAGCTAGGACTAGTTAATAACTTATTCAACCTAGTATAAGGCACATCAATCTTCGCTTTGTTTCTTGTATTATGACTGTGTATCTCATCTCTGCAATGAAACAAGCCCATATTTCTCTTAACACTCATTAAGAGTCTGAAAGCCACCAAGCTATGCACAGTCATAATTTTTCCATTAATAAACAATGGCTTGCAGTGGTCTAGATATGCGGCACCAGAAACTATCCTAATCGCCTTTTTTTTGTAGAAGGAGTACTCTTTGAGCATCCGGAGCACAACCCCACAGGTCCAGCCCATAAAGAAGGACACTTTGGAAAAAAGCAAAATAGCATGTTCTAATGTACTTTTTAGGAACAGAGTCCCTGAGACTACGTAGTAAATAGATAACCCTGGAAAGTTTAGAACATACGTTGTCTATATGGGGACTCCAAGAAAGCTTTTGGTTCAGTGTTACACCTAGAAGCTTAGCGCTCCTTGTACCCTCAATGACCTGCCTCAACCCAAACACCAACAACTGGGTTTTATTACTATTGAGCAGCAAACCATTTGCCTTGAACCATACTGCTGCCTCATCCTGACATTTGGACATTTTTTTCTGAAGAGTATTGAAATCTAAGTTAAACGGGCTGAATCCGTTCTGTCCTTTTTGAACTTGTCATATGCAATAAGCACGAAACCCTTCAGACTTTTCAGAGCAGGTGAAGTAAAAAGAGATTTCTTCCCATTAGCAGAAATACATCTCGACCTACAAGTAACAAGTGGAAAACACTCCAAAAACAATTACTGGAACCTGTCAAAAAATGCATTGAAATTGCATTCAGCATTTTCATATATAATAACTTTGGTCCAGTCAACTAAACTCAGTCTATAGCAGAACCCGTCGAGTCCAGCAGTAGTTATTGGTCTGAATTTCCGTTCTTGCTGGATATTCAAGGGTCTCTTACTCGTGTCTTGATCCAGTAAAACACTAGATTTCAAATAAAGACATACAGCGTCATGATCACCCAAAGCAACTGGGTCTACCTTTACAGAAAATAACTCAGGACTCAAGTCTGTTGCTATATTATCCAATGCCGAATCAAATCTAGTAGCCTCAAAATTTGTAAGATACAGGTTGACAGACTTCAGGAGATTAATTAGGTCAGATCTTTCAGAGTTTAAAGATAGAACATTCACATTAAAATCACCCCCTACTATAAAATGATATCCATGTTTATATTTAGTATTTAAAAATCAACCATTGAACATATAAATGTAATATGTCATGTCACTGGCCTTGTTCACTTGATTAGCACAAAAACAATGGACAGTCTAATACAGTATCAGAACTGACACTGTATTTCAATTTAGTAAATTGTTTTATCTACGACCATGTCATAATGTATACATTACAGTTTCACAATTGATGCCAAAACAGCTGTCTTTTCGAAATGCTTTTTGAAACCCGTTGTATAAAGAGCTCATTATAGTACAGGTTCTACATTATAACACGGGTTCTGGACCAATCAGAAGCATTTTTGATGGAATCAATATCGTAGTTCAATATTGTGAAACTATCAGCTGATTTGATCAAACTGCTAACCTAACAATCTACTATAACTTCTTGTATTTGAGATGAGAGGTTAGGTATCTCTGACAGTCACAGGTAAAATGAAATTGTTTTAATTAAATGTATACTAGTGGTCGTAGATAAAATAGTGTATGCAACGATTTTATTTGGCCATTAAGGCACTCGTGAGATATTTATAACACTCGCGTTCGCTCGTGTTATAACTTACATCTAACTCGTGCTTTAATAAGGGTCAAAATAAAATCGTTGCATAAACTACTACAGTGGAACTTGGATAATTCGAACCTCAAGGGACCAGTCAAAAACTTCGAATTATCCAAAAGTTCGAATTAAGGAAGTTCTTAATAAACATGGCCAAAACAATAAAAATTCAAATTTTCAATCAAAACTCTTTATTGAAATGATACTTTTTAAACATAAATTACATTCATTAGTGCCTAAAATCGTACTCATACCGTACGTTTTATTAATCAGATAAATGTAAATGAACATTATTAAAATGAAAGAGAGAAATAAGAGAATACAGTACAGTATTAAAAGATGAACATAAACCATTGGAATACTATTTAACTCTAACCATAAAAAAGTTATTGTTTTTCAAAAAATGATGAAATTTTGGCCTGTTTCCTTGATTTAAGTCTCTCCGACATTATAAAGGATTCTAGCATATTCAAAGAGTTGAAGTATGACTCACTTACATTATTTCGGCTTTCAAAAAACCTTCTAAGTTCTTGGACGTAATTCATGGCCTCAGCTACACTCGGGACCGGCACTTCTACTGATGATCCGGCGATCTCGTCTCCAGACATTCCAGAGGCTGAGATGACGCGCATTTTTGGTCTAACGCAAAACTTTTGCCGAATACCGTTAGTAAAACGTACTTCCCGATAAATTTACAATTTATTTTGGGTCTCAGATTAAAATTTATAACTTGAATATACACGCAAAAATTCGAATTATCCAAAATAAAATTCGAATTGTCCACGATTTTTTAGTATTGTTTGAATACAAAATGCTAGGGACCCGAGAGAAATATTCGAATTAAAGAAGATTTCGAATTAAAGAAGTTCGAATTATCCAGGTTCCACTGTATTATGTAACCATTGTTTTTCTGATGTTGAAGTCTATCTTGTTTCCACTAATATATAATAAAACTTTAAAAAACACTTTTAAGAGGAAATTCTGACTCACGTTATGGCGCGACGGCCGTTTCACTCTGATGTCAAGAACATCGTGAGACGACCCACAGTACACTGATTTAAGGCAGGGGCATGCATTCGTATTATTTTTATTATCCACCATGTATATTATCATTTTCTATCATTTTCATCTAACCATACAAGAGTCAGTTTCAGAAAATCTTGTTTTTCTGGAAATGAATGAATTAGATTTTATGCTCGAGTAATAATTCCCCTTATGTGTGCCGTATGAGCCAATATCCCATTATGTGTGCTCTGTGCTGTACTGCTCTTTACTGACTTTACGTGATTTGGACGTTTATGGAGCCGTAATTTTTTAATTTTGAATGTGAATTATTTGAATAATATTACTTTTAATGATTTTGGCTATTCTGATTGTTCCTACAGTTTGAATTTTATTGTATACACTTTGAATCTCACTTTCAATGACCAATGATACCTTTTTCAAATTCAATACTTGAAGCGTAGATAGGTCAACACAGCTTATTAGTAAATAATTAAACTTAGACTACTTGAGTTTTGATGTTTTTTTTCTAGATTCAAGAAACCAGTTTTCTTACCATCCATCATTGTTAGATGCACCAGATCTGCCACCTTGGATGTACTACATGTACAGTTTACGGCACAGAACTGGTTTCTTATATGGCGTACCACCTCAATCACAGAAAGACTTAAAGGTTGGTACCAATGATGTATTATTATCAATTTATCATGTTTGCTAATGATATTCACATGAATTTGAAACTTGTGCGTAGGCAATGAGGTGAATGATGATACAAAAATGTCAAGATGAGTGAAAATCGTACTGTCAGATTAGCGACGGCTGCCATTCTGTGTACTTCTTTATTTTTATTATTTTATGTAGTATGCCCATATGCGTTTGAGCCATATGCGTGGGTATTGAGTGGGGTATGGTGATTGATGAGTTGGATGTACAGTTTTAGGTGGGCTCCAAACCACCGGGAAGTATTTTACAGCAGGGAAGAGAGTCTTTCTTCTGGGAAAGTCTGCGTTACTGATTAATAATTATCATTTCAATCTTCACTGCTTCCTTTTGCAAATCAAAGCAATTTTTTTTTTTGAGGATGAAGCCCACATAGGTCTGAGACCTGTGCGTGGGTAATGCGTTGGATGATGGTGATTGATGAGTTGGACTTACAGTTTTAGGTGGGTTCCGAACCACCGGGAAGTGATTTTACAGCAGAGAACGTTTCTTTTTTGCTGGCCAATCAAAACGGTCACCGTTACAAACAGGACCAACGAGAACTCAGCTTATCCCTATCTGATTGAACAGATACCTGCTACTGCTCGCGGCTATCACTTCCCCTCGAATTCTATTCAGGGTCTGAACTACACGACTTCTTAGGGTGCATAATGCTTTGCCTTCGGGGCTACAAAAATTCATTACAAAAACGTATCACTATATTCATATAACTTGGCAGCGTGTAGCAGATGGGACATGCTATATCTTAACTCAACATACTGCTGCCAAGTTATATGAAAACTACTATATTTATGTACGACCACTTTATAAAGTAGTTATTAGAGTTTAAAAAGTGAAGCTACAACAGCAGACTTTTCATGCTGGGTTAAAACCTTGCATAATCAAGCTATGATACAGAAGTTACTTTCGATGCAGAATACACGTCTAGACCATTATTTGTCCCATTCAATATTGTAATGGAAATAACCGAATACTCTCATCAGCTGATTTGAAAAGTTCTATAATCAAATTTATATTTTTCTCTGCAGAAATGGTTTTTGATTTTAAGAATCTTACACCAAACCAATTCATTTCGTACTATTATAAATATTCTACATAAATATTATTATACTGAACCATATAATAATAATAATAATATTGTATTGAAACTTCGCTTTTCTTCATCCAGGTGGAAATCATTGGTCTCAACAAAAGAAATTATGAGACAAGGAGGCGTATTGTCCATATGAATGTTATTGAGAAGCCTGGTAAGTTAAATTCTGTTTCAAAAGATATTGCATTCTATAATTTGTTATTACTGTATTTAATCTCTAATGATTGAAATACATATTTATTGTTTGATCCCAGTTTCATGGAATTTCACTTCATTCTAATTCTACTTCACGACAGATGTATTCTAAAGAAATAATCTACAGAATACACAAAAACACAGCACATTTTCAACACAGTCACAACACACGAAATAAGCACCTTCTTATTGCAAATTTGGCTAAGAAGGCTTGATACCAGAGACACTACAATCACTTAGCACCAAAACTTTACAATCTGCTCCCAAGAGACATGCAGGAAATACCACACAGCAAGAAATTCAAAATCAAAGTACATAACTGGATAATAAACCTAGGAAGACAAACCATAGAAACCATAATTTCGAACAGTATGTGAGCTCACTAACCTGATATTAAAACACTGAATCCTGAAAAATTTAAATTGCAAACCTGCTCTAGAACATGGCATGCCATAGTAGAGTAGGTCAATTTCAACGCAAAAAATGTTAATAAAAATGTAATCTTTGGTAGTTTTAGTCATGTAGTCGTATATGTATTTGTTTAGATTTAGTTTTAGTTTTAAATGGAAATAAAATATTTATTTATTCTATTTTTTTATTCTACTTCAATAAACTTGTTTCTTCAATTTGCTTCCTTTTTCTGAAACATCGATTCTCTTTTTGCTATTTTCTTTCATTCAATAATCTTCTTACATTCGTTGTTTTACATGCAGATTGAGCAAGAGTGAATGTAATGTCTTGAAATTTGGCCATCGTCGCCAAAATATTAATACAATATTGAATTGGGAACATTTAGCTACCGTACTTCTATACCTTGAAATGAGGGATACTATATGCTAAGAAAGGTCCTATACCGTACAGAAAAAAGCGTGTGGCTCACATTTCCTGTTTTATCTTGTCGACGATACAATGAGGACCGAAATTCGGCGCTGGCAAATGCTTTGTGAAGCAGAGAGGCAGAATTTACGGGATTAAAGTGGCTATACTAAGAATTAAACATTCTACCTATTAAGAAGTAATTGAGGACATCTTACAACTGTAGCAATTTGGCATTCGGCATTAATAATGGGCACAACTTCAAGGCTGAAGAAAATGTTGAGTTTCTGCATTTGATTTGCAAAGGCAGACAATTGAACATTTTAGAAGCTTTGGAGATAACTAGGTTGGTAAAAGATGATTCCAATACTAGTTTGAATGACCAAATTTATTTTAACCAATTCAATACCACTAACTTGGTTTCGTAATAATTCCAGCCTACATTTAAAAAACGGTTCTTTCTTGTCTTTCTCGGTTGACCATGACTGTATTTCAGTGAGCTTCTAATAAATTTTTAATTTTAATTTGACTCAATTCTAGCTTTATTGTGTATTTTTCTTCTTTGTTGCTTTCTTTATGTTCACGGTTTTTGGATCTTGATTTGACTCTTATTTTTGCTTGTTACTCCTCCCACCAGGGGGCGTGACTTGTTATGGCTTTCAGCCAATCACAACCTTCAATGAAGGTCAGCCTCTTTCTTGCTTGGCCAATAGTATCATTCCATGTTTAGTATATATTATGCTACTCTGTACTTTAGTTTTAGTTTGTTTGAGATTGATAATGGTATAACAACCTAAAATAGTTTTTCCTACAACTGCTCGTAAAGTCGTTCTTTACGTACTGAAAACTAATTGTAAAATACCTCTTTACTGCTCAGCAAGCGGTAAAGTACTTTACGCTCGCCAGCTGTTTTCTTTACGCTTCTGTTTTGATTTTGATGTCTTCTCATTGGTGGATCGCGAAATCCGTGAATTCACATAACCTCAAAATGGCGCACGCTAACCAAATCCGCGCACGGTCTGTGATGTTACAAACTACAAGTTTTTATTGTGTTGTAATCCAGAACTGCAGTTGTAGGAAAAATATTGTATGCAATTCGCGCGTGAAGCTTCTTTATCGCTCTCGCAAAATTACTGCGCTCCGCTGTGCGTCGCGCAGTAAATGTTTTGGCTCGAGCGATAAAGTCGCGCTTCACGCTCTTAAGGGTCGGCTGTAGCGCGTCCATGTTGGATTTATATCTCCATAAGAGCAATGCTAATTTCGAAACCATATAACTCACCTATTAATCAGAAAATTACTGTCAATGTCTTATTTTGAAGGTCTGATTATGCTCAAGCGACTTTGCTTTCTGAAAAATTCATACTTCTTCCACTGTTTGTTCTAAATAAGCATTTATGAGTCATGAATTTATGATTTTTTTCTGACGTTTGTGATATAGATATCAAAAAATGACAAAACAAGTCCTCTCCGTTATAATGTTTTTCATGACAAGGAATTTTTTCTCAAGTATTGCTTCATTTGTCAAGTTTTTAAATGGTTTTTTGTGGTGGTATGTTCAACAAAATAGCTGCTGTTCGGTCCACTCAAAATAGACTTGCCTATAAGCAGTACCGTTGACAGGGAGCGCCAGTACGCACAAACACACACAATAGTAACTGAACCGGCAGTGAGTGGCCTTGAAGCTTGTTCGCAAATAGCTGTCTCCCTTCCAGTACAGAGAATCTACGTTATCTTATCTTATTGATCTCTTCTTCTCATTTGTTCTCTTTTCTTCCATCAGTCAGTTGTAGATCGTTGTAGCGTCAAGGGACATGTATCCGGTCGTGCTGAATTGATTTTAGAAGTTTTAGGAGCAAAACTTTTCTAGTTATGGGGAATAAAAAACGTTTGAAGGTCCATAAACTAAAAAATCGGCCATATTCTTGCAGCAATTTCAAAAAAATAAAACAATAGACATATATCAATAATTTTATCAAATTATTGTTCATTCTTTGAAGTATTCAATTTTACAGTAGTGGACAGTATTAAAATACACACTACTTTGTTTTTTTGGAATTAATTCTTTTTAAATATTCTATGTGCAGTTACCCTCGCAATCGTATGTGATAATCATAAATAGTTTATTAGTCTAGTAAATAGGTTTATTTAGTATATGCTTTGGATAATCATAAATAGTTTATTAGTCTAGTAAATAGGTTTATTTAGTATATGCTTTGGATAATCATAAATAGTTTATTAGTCTAGTAAATAGTTTTATTTAGTATATGCTTTGGATAATAGCTTTGCTCATATTCTTCATAAAATTGCTTCATATTTTTGAAGCAATAAAAAAATAATAGCCATGTATATTATTTTTTCTATTTATTAGGACAATTTTTTGCACGTAGAATAAATAAAATTGTACAATATGTTTTGGTTGATCAATACTTTTGTCAAATTATTGTTCATTATTCACTTCTGCAGTAGTATACAGTAGTAAAATATACAATACTTAGTAGGCCTATGTTTCTGAATTCATTATTTTTAAATGTTCGATGCAGTCGAATTCAAATATTGCTACAAAAAGTGTGCAGTACCCTTGCACTCATGTGTTATAATCATGAATAGGTTCGAAGTCTAGTAAATAGTTTCATTTAGTCTATGCTTTGGAATAGCTTTGCCCATTTTCGCTGATCGTAATTAGCAATAATAATATGTTTATGAAGTTTATTACTGTATTTTTAGATGAAAAATTTCATTTTCAAATATTAGAGTTAGTCTATGTTATTCATTGATATGTTCATATATTTTGTAGGCCTACTATTTTTTTTTCTCACAGAATTAACAGTTGGATATTTTGATAGATATTTGAATTCTGGTATAGTTATTTGTTATTTTTAATGGCTGATTGATCTGCATTTATATTTTTGCCATCTTCTTGCTGTTGGAATATTAAATTTATGTTGCGATATTTATTCATAGCCTAGTGTATATTATTATTTTGTGATTGATGCATTTTTTAAAACAAAGTTCAGTATGCTGTTCGGACCTTTGATGTTTCATATTATTGACGTTATACCGTATCTGTTATAAAGTATATCCTAATGCTTAGATGATTTTTGTGCAATATTATAAATTTTCAAGAAATTAATGTTCTTGCAAATAAAAGTTTCTATGGATTGAAAGGTCTCAAACAATATCTATTCGTAAAGCAATAAAATGATGAATAGAGGAAGCAAGAATGTCAACAGTGGCAAGATGCAACAGATAAGAGTGCAGTAACCTTGTCTTCCTAGGGTGGTGGATGGCTCTTCGCTCTTTGTCTCTTCTCTCTTAGCGCTCTCACTTCTCACACGCACACAAAGACAAACCTTACTCACACAAATGCCAGTGATACTGTACTCTTTTTAGTTTGAAACTAGTTCGTTCATAACTTGACAGATTCGCTACTGTCGATTTTGAAAAACATTCTAGCTACTGCCGACCCTTAATACATAAATAACTATTTCAGTATTTAAAAAAAATGTGGTTGTGACAGAATCTGCGGCGAAAAATAGTACTTGCATAACTTAGACAAAATTGGCTGAGCAGAAGTTTTTCTATCCGTTTAATGTCTCCCTCACAAAATGGTTGCCTCCTAGTATGCTGATAGGTAGATACATGAGTAAATGTGAGGTTATGTTTTATCAGAAAAGAGTTGATAAACTCCATGAATACTGCCTTACTCCATGACATTACACTGTTAGTCTTATTGGCTGATAATTGTTTTGTTTGTGACAGACACAGCTCAACACGAGGTGCAAATCAAGATCGACAATCTGAACGTGGAGGACATGTTTGACGAGCAGCGCTTGAATCAGTTGATGGACGTGTTCAGGTTGCAGCTGTGGCCGGAGAGCGCTGCTGACCTCTACGTGACCTTTCTGGCGTCAGCTGTGCAGTTGGGAGCAAGGCTACCGCTCAAACCCAACGAAGGAGAAGGGTCAGTGTGTTGTATAGCATCTACAGTCTCCTTCTCAGGTCTTTTCCACTAATCGAAATCATTATTAAAGATTCGATAGGGCCTTAGTGAATCGTCCATCTGTCTGTGAAAAATCATGATTGTAACTTGAGTCTCATTAAGCTTATATAAAGGATTTTTTTAGAGTTATATAACTTTAAAATAAATTAAAACACGAATGAATTGCATTAATTGTCATTAAATTGACTTATTTGGAACATAATTTTATGCCATTTTATTTAAATAGGATTTCTGACATATGACCGCCATAGCTGGCTCAGATGTTGTCCAATCGAGAGGTCCAATTTCTGATAACTTTTTGGGGCCGTATATCAGCAGTAACAGGGCGAATGCTGCCTTCCAAATCTTCAATCGTCTCTGGTTTATTAGTCATTTCACATACCCCCACAGAAAATATTCCAGCGGTGTTAAATAGCGGGATCTTGGAGGCCAATTCACAGGTTCAAAACGAGAAATTATGCCATCACCAAGTGTCTCCTTCAACAAATCCATTGTGGCACGTGCTGTGTGACATGTTGCTTTGATGATAAAATGGCAAAAAATGCTGAACACAAATCAGCTGTTAGTTGACAAAAAGTTTACTACTGGAAACAGTGCTGCCAACTTGAAGTTCTATAAAAAAAACTCCTTACTTGTGTAGCAAATCTAGAAATCTTTGTTTGAACAGGCCTAAAATACTTGTCTGAGAACATAGAACAGATCACTAATAATTAAATATTTCTCTCAACGGTAGCTGATACTATACATTTTTCTAAGATTTATTGAAATTATTTGAATTTTGAACATTTGTTTTTTATTTTATTGATCTTGCACAAAATCTTTTTGCCAATATCACAATTATCTTGTCAACTAGCAGGTTGCCAAATTTTATTGAATATCTAGAATGGGATGAAACTTATAATCTAGAGGTTCTTCTGGTTCTTTTTCTTAACATTTTACTTCTTCTTTTTTCACTCGATTGTCATCTCGTTCTTCTTCTTCTTCCCCTCCTCATTTTTCTTCTCCTCTCACTTCTCTTCTTCCTGTACTTCTACTTCTTCTTTACCTTATTCTGTTTATTCTACTTCTCCTTCTTCACCTTATTCTGTTTTTTCTCCTTATTATTCTCTACTTCCAGCAAAATCTCCTCATTCTTCTCCAAGAAAAAAATCCATATTAGAATTTGTTCAGAATTAAATTTCCGTTTAGAATTATAATTGAGAAACCAAAACTTTAAAATTAATTTTTGCTTGATTGAACACAAAAAATTTCTGAAATAACTGTGATATCCCTTTGTTGTAGAGTTGTTTTGAGATTGAGTAGTCTTTTTCGCTTTTTTCTTCTTCCCCTTCTCCTTCTCTACCTTCCTTAGCTTTTCCTTCTCCTTCTCTCCTCTTTCTTCTTCTGCTTTTCTCTTTATTCTTTTCCTCCTTTAATATCTCATTCGGGGAAAAATTCATATTGAAATTGTTCATAAGTGTACAGGAGAAACTAAAACTTTGGAATTAATTTTTGCTCAATTGAACCTGAATTTCTTCCTGTTCTTCTTCTTCTCTTTCCTCTGCTTCTTTCCTTCTCCTTCTCCTCTTTTATCTTCATTTCCCTCTCAGAATATAACATTTTGTCACTAACTCTAAAGTTCTTCTGTTGCAGAGTTGTTTTGAGATTGGGCAGTCGTGCGAAGTTTTCGGCTTCTTTGTTGGAGCTGCAGGAAGAGGTGCGTCCGCTGTGGAAGTTGGGCTCCTGTCGCGGCTTCAAGCGCACCTCTGTCGAAAGAATTCTGCGCGATAATGGCTTCACTTTGGATTGGTGCACTTTCAGACTGGTCAGTGTAGAGTAATAGAATGTGTATTGAATTGCAAATTGTATTCTGTATTGCTGTATTCTGAACAATTTCATCAATTTCACTCATAAATTACCATCATTACCCACGCACAGGTCTCAAACCTATGTGGGCTTCATCCTCAAAAAAAAAATCCTGTATAAAAACCCACCCGTCCACATTTGCGATAGCTAGAGCTACTAGCTACTTACTCTACGAGTGTAGAGTAATAGAATGTGTATTGAATTGTAAATTGTATTTTTTATTGCTGTATTCTGAACAATTTCATCATATTCCTGTATAAAAACCCACCCGTCCACATTGGCAATAGCTAGAGCTAATTATTACATAAACAAATTAATACATAATAGGCAACGCTTACATCATCATCATCATCAGAAAGCTAAAGATTTGCTCTATCAAATATGGAGTAAAGCTGGGTTTTTAGTAGTGTGCTGTGCCTGTTGTATGTTTACTTGATAGTGTTTTTTGTAATAAATAAATATGCTATATCTACAGGGTATTATTTGTAATAAATAAATATGCTATATCTACAGGATGTTAGGATTGAGATACCAATACTTTGTGGGCTTGTGGGCACTCATCAAAATAATTTTCAATTTAAATTTACTATCAGTTTAAACTCATACACATAAGTATGCAAAATGAAAAAATGAATAAACATAGGTCTGGAAATGCTAGGTTAAGTTAGGCTAGGTGAAAATGGCGGGAGTTTGCAGCTAGCTTCTTTTTTTCTCATTTGTTCAGATTTTGATTTTCTACAAGTTTATTGTTCATTTAACAAAGTTAAATTCACTTGGACGTTGAAAAACGTGTTTTGGGCCGATTTTACATAATATTTTGTTGAATATTGCAAAAAATTACTGTAGCTCTAACTTGTGTTATTCGATTTTCATCTCCTTCTACATAAAAGCAGTTTAACTTTTATTGCCGGATGATGCCTACATGAGTCATGAGACTTGTGCGTGGATAATGAGGTGAATGATAACAAGTTGAAAACACCAAGCTTGGTTTAACTTTTATTGCCGGATGATGCCTACATGAGTCATGGGACTTGTGCGTGGATAATGAGGTGAATGATAACAAGTTGAAAACATCCAAGCTTGAACGAGATTCGAACTCGAGACCTCGAGGAACAGCAGCCAGCCAGCGTCTTATCTACGAGTCTTATCATAGTCTAATCAAAGACAAGCACCCTAACACCTGAATGGAGGCCCTAGAGATTTCTGAATCAGTAAATTGACAGGGATAGCTGTCGCCTTCAGGCGTCTTAATTTCTGTAACGAAGCGTTTCCGGATCTATGTTTATATGAATTTTTTCCTTTATTTTGATGAGAGGATTGAGTTGTATTGGTGCAGTATGGCAGATTCCTCTTTAAACACTTTGTTTACATGTTTTATTAACAAATATGAATGTTTTACACTGTGTCAGGTGGAACAAACGATGACCGAAGGCCTGGCAGGTGTTGTACAGCACGAGACCGGTACACAGCAGCACGACAGCGTTCTGTTGTCGACCAACTATGTGCGCTGGGACAGCGTGTGGATCCGGCCTTCCCGCCTCGATCTGCCCATGCGCAACTATGTCTCCGAATTCACACTAATTCTCTTCTTCCCCATGGTCATTATGATTATGCTCGCCATACTGCTCTCAACTATACTCTGCTTTCATCATGAGGGAATGTGAGTTGATAATTTTGAATTCAGTTATATAGAAGTAATGTACTAGTAGTAGAGAATGATTGACAATCGAATTACAGCGATGGTTTTTAAGGTAATAAGCATAGAAGAACATCAATTATCCGAATCAATTGGGATCAGACCTCATTCAGATGATAAAAAAATCAAATAATTGGATTTCTTCAGAAAAATGGTGTATTTTAAAGTGAAATACCTCGTTCTTGGTTCTATAATACATTTTTTTATCAATTAAATGATAAACAAACACTTGAAAATTATTTAACGTATAATTATCGATGTACATCAGTTGCATTCTATATAAATGAAAATGTTGCATAATTAACTGAAAGTCATGTTGAAATCATCAACAGAAATCTCAAAAATTACTTGTATTAAATCAATATATGGCTTCTCCTGAAAAACCTACTGGTTTAGGAGGACCTTTGTTGTAATGATAATGTAAATAAATTGATTGATTGATGTCTGTCTGTCTGATCTCAGTCAAAGTACGGTGTTTTTTTTTCGCAAAGCGATTCGGATGACTGCTGCTCTACTGTAGCTAAATACAGAGATTTTGAAAATGGTCTTTGGGGCTTCAAAGATTCAGAGTGGAAAAGGATTTCACTTACAAGAATGAAACCCAATGCTATACCAAAGAGCACTTCAAACAATTTTTTCCATTTAACAGTTAGTCGATCGTTTATCTCCTACGGAGATGAGCTTTGAAGTGATCATACCCTCTAAGCAGCCTAAAACAAGCATCAGAAACGTTTCAGATGATTTTATTTTTGCAAATTTACAATTTACGTGAATGATAACAGTATTATTGAGATAAGGAGCTCTCAGATCCCCTAGTTCAAGTTATGTACAGTGATTTTGGAAAAGTTAACTACATGGTTGAATAGTTTGAATAGAAAAGATCATAGATACAACAAATATATATTTTAAGGTATTGTACAGCAGAAATTATTGATGTGATTGGTAAAAAAATAATGAGAGCTTGGATCTGAGATATGAATTACACAAAAAGGTGAAGTCTTGGCCATTGAGGCCATTCTTACACTTAACCTGCTATTACTTTTAGGGAGAGATTAGTGGCAAAGGGCCACCCATTAAATCCTTTAACCTTTCCTTTCTTGTCATTCTTCCTCCTACCGTAATGTTATGTGAACCCCTCCTTAGTACGTGGGCAACCATAGTTGGAAGGGGTTTCCATCTTCACATATAGTACAGTACTATTATTTTAAATAGTTTATGGATTTTACTTTTGTTTAATATTGGATTTCAGTTATTGCATTTTAATATTTTTCATTTTTCTGCTTGTATTGCATATGTATGTTTTGTATTTTATAAATAAATAAAGTAAACAATGGGCTGTTCAGAAGCGATGACCAATCTAGATTTTCCAATTGTGCCAGTTTTCATGGAAATGAAAAATATAAAACAAATTATTTTATTATAAATAAAATTTTAATTTATTCAGATCTACTCATAGATATTGATGAATCATTAAGATTTTTCTTCTGTAGTTATAGATTGCCAATGAGGTCTTGGGATTTCATGTGATTCTTAAGCTTACTCTTTGTTTTGTAAGTAGCTATGTTTATTCTATTTGATTACAGGCAAGATGATACATCCAGTCAGTTCTTTGATTCATTATTTACAATTTGTGAAGATTGTTGGAGGTAGGCAGTGTGGTTTGTGGGTTGTTTGAGTTTGGGTTTTGCTGTGATTAAATAATTGAGAAAATTATTATTAAGCAAAAATTGTACAAATTGTTTGGTTTGCGATTTCTCCATTCAAATTTTTAATATGATATTTTTTTAATATTAATAATAGTTTTTAGATTTTGTTGTACCTCAATCACATTATAGTACAGTCGCAATTTAGACTTTTAGTTTCCTTTTGCTTTCGTTCATATTTTCACTTTTGATTCCCAATCTTTCGTACGTGGCTAACGAGATGGCGAGTGTGCGTTTAGCATTTAGCATTTAACACTATCTCAATAATTTGATCTATTATTAATGAATCCTAATGAAAAATGAATGTATAAATAAACGTTCGCCTTCACATTCATTGAAATTTTGTCACAAAAAATAAATACCATCAAATGCATCAAAATCATATTAATCTGTTCGGAATATGCTCTTTAATTTATTTAATCACCTAGTGATTATTTATCGGTGATCAGACTTTGATTGACGTTCGTGCCACCGGCCATCAATAAATCTTCTTCATAAACAAAATGTGCATGAATTTGTCAGTTGAAAATGTTGGTATCATTTCTATTTGTAAAATTATTACAATCCTGTCAAAATCCTATCCTATATCATACAAAAAATCCTATCTTTTGTAAAATTCATCAAAATTGTAACATGATAACTATCAAATACTTTTTCAATTCATTTTTGAATTCAACACTATTAGTTTCATTCCTCATGCCACCTGGCAGGTACCCTTTTAATTTAATAAATGGGACATTGCTAAAATATTTCTTTATGTTTTTTTATCATAAAATTATTTTACTCCTAGTGTTATAATCATGGACATTCAATTGCCATAGAAATTTAGTGTTCTATCTATTAATCAGTATTTATGTGTGTGTTGTGGATTGAATGGAAAAGAGAATAGGTACTGTTACGGGTTCTATCTCTAAAATAATGCTGGCAACACTTAAAATTTACACTCGCACTTTATTTACACAAATTATCCATAACACGCTCTAATCAGGTATATCTTAGACAAAATAAGCAATAAGAAACGATAATGTTGAGCTAATAAAGATTTGCTATATTACTGTACAAAAATCAATCACTAACTGTTAAAAGGCCGATCAAATATTAAATAGTAACTGCTCAATAAACTGTCACAATAGTTCAAGAAGAAACGTCTAAAAAGAACAATTAAAACTTACGTAGCACAAGTATTACAATAATAGCTAAGAGTATGAGTCCACTTGTATAAAATGTAAAGGAAGTCTCATTAATACGGTCACAATATACTGCGATTATCACTTTAACAACAAACGTTTGTACTATGAACAGAACTGCCACTTATGAAATTCAAACAATGAATGAAACTCATGTTACAAGAGCGTTCGCTTTATATTCCTTTTTCATAATCCAGAAAGAACTAGAGGGCTCTATAATCTTCTATCAAATTCTAAAGTAAACAGATAAGACATTCTTCCATTTTCTAGACCATCCCAGAAAGTTCTAAGTAAACATTCTAAAGATATTTAGTTAAACCTTAAAGCGAGGGGAGAACAGGAGTAAGAGAAAACAACACTCTGCTTATCGCAACCGGGAGACGTATTGACGCAGCGGTAATTACGCCAAAAATCACTGTTCCTTCTTCCTTGCCTTGTCCTTAACAGTACTCTTCAATTTTACTCGCATACTCGTTAAAAAAATCTGGGTTCACACTTGCTTTGATCTCACCAATCTTGAGCCCCCCAAATGGAAAAAGCCAAGTGATTACCAATGAATAAAATGTAGGGGAAGGTGTTGTACCGGAGGACACTTTTTCTATTTTATTTATTTTTTACTTTGTTTGAATAAATAAACTGCTGCCAATAGCTCTTAACTAAGCTCCATATCTTTGCAAAACAACTGGTAATTATTTCATAACTTATCATCCACTTATTATTGACTTACCTGGTATTATACTGTTGTGTGTTCTATGTCCTTGGGTACAACATACTGTTGTACCTGAGGACACACTATGTTGTACCTGAGGACATAGCAATAAAACACAATACATCGAGTAAATCTACACTTATTTATTAGAATATTAATAAAAAATTATACTAACTTTACAAAATAACCATAGAATATCATAAACAGTGAATATTATAAATATACATAAACATTGAAAAAATTCACACAAAGTTTAAATGCTGTGGAAGTTTAATTTGAAAAGAATAATATCCCCTGCGGACATTAGGTTCTGGCATCACTTTTTTTATTTGTTTAAAATTAATGGTGCTCTCATCCTTCACAGTGGGGAACACATATTGTTTTTTACCTTTTTTTAGGAAATTTACTGTAATTACAGCATTCTCAATCTGGGTAACTTGACCCACATAATACAAATTGGTTTTCTTCCCCACAAACTCTACTAGAACCCAACACCCAAGAACAGGAACCGGATTTTCTTCAAAGAAACTGCATTCATCATCATCTTCTAAATTAGAGATAGAAGCTGCATCATCTGATTCATCATTTTCTTCTTGCCTCTCTACTTCTTGTTGTGTCACCACTTCTTCCTCCTCCTCAGAATCAAACTGAATCTTCTTTCCTTTCTTCCTTCTTTTGATACCTGTAGCAGCCCTTTCAGCCTCAATTTGAGTCTTTACAGGTGTAGAAGTTAGAATTAGTGACTTCACACGTCTTCTATTGCTTGGTTTCCTCTCCCCTGCTTTGGGAAAAGGTCTTACTTCTTCTGGTGACTTAAGAGTCACTGCACCTGAAGTAGGCCTACCAGAGGATGAAGCTGAAGGAGGAAGGAGACCAGAAGAAAAGGTGGAATCAGAAGGTGCAGAAGAACAACTTGGTTTATCTACTATTTCTGATTGCTCAGGTCGATCTGTAACAGATGATGGCAGAAAGTCATCATCCCCAAAGACATCACGGTTGACTGGAAAAATTCCTGTCACCCTGAATCCACTCACAATGTTTTTTAAAGTGAATGCCAGCTCATATGCCCTATCACTTATTTGACAAACATCATAAATCGTCACTGGTTTAGCATTATTTGTCAATAGAAATTCTGCCATTGCTTTGGAATAAAATGTTTTGAAAGGTCCAAAAACACTTCTGTCTAGTGGCTGCAATTTGTGGCTAGTGTGGGGAGGAAGAGTCAACATTATAATATGATTGTCTTTGGCCTTTTGTATGGCTGAAATACTCACATGGGACTCATGATTGTCCAAAATCAAAAGTTGTTTGTTGTTCTCTGAAGGCTTTGTAAACTTAATAAAATGATCCAAATAAGTTAAAAAAAATTCAGAATTGGACCAACCACTAGGATTTGCGACGCCAATTGATCCAGGAGGAGCTCCTTTCAACATGTGTTCCTTGAAAAATACACGAGGAAATACAAAACAAGGGGGTACAGAATTTCCTGCAGCATTAATAGCTGCAATTAAAGTAACATTTACACCCCTTTCTCCAGATGTCATACTGCCCAGTTGCTTTGTCCCCTTCTCTGCCAACACTTTGGGTGGATTATGGACGGTGGAACAGCCTGACTCATCCATATTCCACACAGCCTGTGGTGGAAACTTGTGTTTTTCCATAACCTCAATTAGGTTATTGAAAAAGCCTTCAACATGAGCCCTGTTAAAGGCTGTAGCCCTGGCCATACTGGTTGCTTCAGGTGTCCGTAGAGAAATGGATGGATGTCTGCTTCTAAATCCTCGAAGCCAGTTTTCCCCAGCCAACTGTTCTTCTTTCCACTTTGCTGGAATGTCTTTATTATTGGCAGCTGCCAATTCAAAAGCTAAATTCCTCACTTGCTTCAAAGTAAGGCCGTAGTGAAGCTTGGCTGCTTGCTTTATATATGCCACCAATTGTGTTTCCTCTTCATCTGAGAACACCTGAAATAAAAAAACCAAACCTGTAGATCTATTACAGCTGCTCATCTCTTAAGAAATTAGCTGGGGTCTTTCAGCTTATAAGCTTACCAAAAGCTGAATAAGCTTATTTAGTACTTAAATATTACATGGAGGCTACTAATTTTAGACCATACTATGGTGATTAGGTCGAAATAGTTACCTTATTATGATACATAACAATGTATTTGACAATTAATATTATATTAATACTATATTTTACAATATAATTTTTTAATTTGACTATTAATTACAAGATTATAGCTGATAAGATGGTTTTGTTTGTTATCTTGTAGTATCAAGATAATAAGATAACATTTTTAACCTAATCACCATGGTAGGCTATGTTCAAAAATTAGTAGCCCCCATATAATATGTAAAAAATATAAAAGAAATGTCTAATAAGCTTATGTCTTGAGAAAAGAAAATATATAGGCTACCTTTTTATAATCAAGTCTACTCTGGTACTCTCCAACTACTTCTTTCTCTTCCTTCCAATTCTTCACTATTTTGGCTACTGCAGATTTGGAAACTCCATACTTTTCTGCTACTTTTCTGCATGATGCTCCTTCAAACATTTCCCTTGCAGCTGCCAATAAATGCTCTTTTGGAGGCAATTTCCTTTTTTTTCCCTCCTTGCTTCTTGGCATTCCTTTAAACAATCAAAAATTAAAGTTTATTAATGCAACTGCAGATTCCACAGTATTGAAGTAAAAGCATGTTGTACCAGTGGACGTCCACAGGTACAACAGGCCTATGTGTCCACTGGTACAACAAGAAGCTTCCACTCAAATAAGTTTGATTTGTTCAAGATTCTTAAAAGGAAATTATTATTATAATACATTAAAATATAGCTAATGAAGTACTTTTCATGCACACACAATAATGATTGTCAAATTAAAATTATTAAGTGATCAAATCTTACTTACCAGAATCGAAAAATATTTACTCCTCACAGTCAAAATCTAAGAAGTTTCAATTTCTTGGTTATGTCACAGAATATAGTCAAAAAACAAACATGGCGACTAAGAGTGTTTCTCAGCTGTCTATGAAGCACAAGAGCGGGAAATTTTAAACATTATTTTTAAAAACACAGCCACTGTCCTCTGGTACAACTGTCCTCCGGTACAACACTTTCCCCTAATTCTCAAGCTTACTTTTTATTTTTTTAGTAGATTTTTTCATAAATTTGTATAAAATTCAATCGATTTTTTATATTTATTTTTGTAGAAGCAAAAGAAACGAAGATACACCTGACGTGCTTATGGTACAATATGATGCAGTGCATAGGGCTACCAGTACACTGCGCTCCCTTTCTAGCTCAAGGACTGGTAACGATGCAACACTCCTCAAGGATAGTCCACGGTGAGTGCTGAATGATGACATAATTATCTCTTTATAAATATGGTAGCTAGAAAATTTAGAATTTCCTTCCATTTTCGCTAGTTTACTAATACCACTGAAGTACTAGTACTTGTTTGTTTGTACTAGTTTTTGCACGAGTTCACTTTTCCCAATTGAGCATACTGTATTCATTTAATAGAATACATAGATTTATTCTCCAATAAATAAATTTATAATAAAAGAACATTTCAATGTCTTACAACTATTAGTAGTCAGAAGAAACAAATTAAATATAAGCTATGATACAAAACATAATAAACCGATTAGGTAGTTTTACTATTTAAATTCTTTACAAACGAGACATTCATTATCTCAATATTATTAGTAGATTTTTATTGATGTTGAGGAACTCCTTATTAAATTTGAACAATAATGAGATTGTATATATTCCAGGTGTTTTATTAGCCCACTCGAACGGTTTCGGGACATTAATTTGATTAATTTATTCATTATTACAATATATAGTACCATTAAATTGAAAAATTATACTGCAAAAAGAATTAAAATTAATATGTATAATAGGAAATTAGGAACTACGTCCCAAAAAGAGTTAGTTCGCGCCTGAGGAATGAACAGTTAATGTTTGAAAATGTGTACATGTCCTATTGAAAATGTGACAAAGCCACGAAACGAATCCAGTGTTCTAATAAAACGTGGAAATGACAAAACCCCATTCCTGTTTATAATGTTCCAATTGTATTTGATATTGATGATCTGGCAGCCGGAGTGGTGTAAACGGTTGAGGCACTTATCTCTGACTAATACTACTACTACTGCGATCTGCGATATAGAAATATTTAAAAAACATTAAAAAAATATTCAGTTGATAAAGCTTTTTATAGTGTAAAAGAGTTCCTTTCTCATAAAAATTAAGCCTAACCCAACTAATTGATATAGTAATTATTGTAACGTGTTTATAAGAGTATAATTGTTGATCTGACTTGTCTTATACTCCTTAACTGGAGTCTCCAAGACGTAATCTAAATAAAATCACGGGTTGGATTCCGTACAGCCTTGCCTATTTTCTGTCATAAATCCAGACTGAGTAAAAATATTATAATAGAACTGAGGTATTTTCCTGTGTAAGCAATTGCATTGAGAATTTAAGAAGAGTTATGTATTTTTTTTCGGAGGATGAAGCCCACATAGGTCGAAGACTTGTGCGTCGGCAATGAATTGGATAATGGTGATTGATTAGTTGGACCTACAGATTTAGGTGGGTTCCGAACCACTGGGAAGTGATTCTACAGCAGAGAACAGAGTTTTTCTTGCTGGCCAATCCAATCGGTCACCCTTACAAAGAGCGCCTAGGAGTTTCGTAGCTTATCTCTGATTGAACAGATACCTCCTACGACAGAAAGTATTAGTACGCTCTTGATTTACTCAATTGCAGAATACTTGGAGGCCAATGAGGACAACAGACTGATTCTTTCACCTCCTGCAAGATGTTTTTCTTGTTTTAATTTTTTTACTATTCTATGATGAGAGATTTATAGATTAATGGTCAAAAATAAAAAGAGAATCTAGGAGTTATTAAATAGTTTTTTTTTTACCAGACTTTCTTCCCGTGATCGCTCCACCTCGGCGGCGGTGCCTGGGATTCGACCAAGCCCTCCGCCCTATGCTGGACCCAAGCTGAAGTAAGTTGAATATATTTTTGATAACTTATTTTGAGTCCCATTTCTTTATTTTGATACTAGCAGTTGCCCGATTCAATTGAATTGGGATATCTGGAACCTTAAATAACCTATTTACAAATTGAATTCCATAACCTACTTTTTCTTATCATCCTTCATCTTTTTCTCTTCCTTCTTCCATCTCATTCTTTATATTATAAATTCTTCATTCTTTGTCTCACTTTCAAAATCCTTGTTATGAAGGAAGGTCCAACATATTTTTGAGACGCTTTCACACTGATGTCAAGTGTGAATCCTGGTCGAGGGACAAGGTCTCATCGTTATAAGCTCCAGATACCATTGTACTACACTGGAATTTTAAATAATTATTTTGTGGTTACAGCCTCGAGAGAGTGGAATGAGCTGCCTGATAACATTATCTTTTCTGGTTCATTAAACATCTTCAAAAGAAGACTCAATGAACACCTCAATATGTGCACAGTTTGAAAGGAGGGATTCTACTGTGTGGTTAATTTCCATTTTATTATTTTTTATTGTGGCTTGATAAGTAGGAAGTTTACCGGTGCTGAGTAATATAGGTGTGTGCACTGGTTTATTTATTTGTATTATGATTGAATAATTGGAGAGATGATATTTTAGTCATCATATTCATTTTCATTCCTCATTCTTTATCATCATTCATCATCCGTTATCACCATTCATTATCATGCATCATTCTTGTTCTGAACTACTTACTTCTCTTTTATTTATTTCTGTTATTACCTTTTATCTAGTTAAAGTTTATTTAGTTAGCTTAGTTCTTGTTAGTTTAGTAAATTTGCTTTCTTAATACCTGCTGCTATTGTTTTAGTAAACTGCATATTTTGCTAATGATATGCAATAGGTCTCTCAAGACCTTGCATCAAAATAAATCAATCAATCTTTCTCTCCTCTTTTTTACGCCTTCTTCTTTATCTTATTATTATTATTCTACCTGTTATCATATTTTACCTATCTTTTTCTTCTCCTTCTCTCCTGTCTTCTTCTGTCTTTTTCTTCTCCTCATACATCTTTATTATCCTATTTTTCCTATGTTGTTCATCTTCTTCCTCTTGTCACTCTCATTTTTCTTTATTTTTCTCCTCATTCTTCTTCTTCTCCTTCAATCCTTTATCCTCCAGCGCTAATTTTTTTCTGACAGATGACAGCATCAAGACGTTCATACTTTAGATTATTAATCATACTACCGAAGCTACTTCAAATTCAAATCAACTGAAATTGAAATTCACTTTTTCCCTTTTCAATTCTTCAATGACGTTCCTTCAATTTTGTTTCAAATTTCCAGTGCCCGCGTGGATTTCTGACAATATCTGGAAGAGGAACCAAAGACCTGGTACTGCTAAACAACGATCGATTTCAACGAAACGGGACTCCCTCACTTCTTACGACTGGTGTATTAAGTTTGGTCGTACAATCTTAGTTCGCTGTAACTTTCTATAATTTTCTATTCTACCATCGATAGAACTCTGCTAGACAGTTTCAATTAGCTTTCAATCAGCCTATTACGGTTAGCCTATGAAAAGGAAATTTGTTTAAGCTAGTATGAATTGCAAGAAAATCAATAACAGAATTCAATTTTGTTCAAATTCTGAGAAAACTATATCAATAATCTTTGAGCCAGATTGATGTTATTTAAAAGCGGAGTTATGTTGAAAATTTGAATAGCATCCAAAGGACAACAGGATTCAGAAAAAATGTTAAAAACAAGATTGATGCTGTTTAAAAAACCGCAACTTTTTAAGTTACCACATCAGTGTACCCATAATCAGTCAACATTACAATAGTTCAAAGATCATTAGAAAGACCTAACTTTGACCATAGTTTACCATTATTATCGATTACCTATAATCCTATTTTAAAATATTGGTCTGCAATAATATAAATAGGTTAGAGTGCAATCAATTTCCAAAGCCGAAATTAATAAACTTTTTCAATAATTCTAGTCAATTTAGAAATCTTATCTAGTCATTTAATCTAGTGAACTAATATAGTATTATGTATCTATATGTCAGCTAATTGGTAGTATTTTGTATTTTTTGTGTAAGATTCAAGTAATCAATGTCTAATATAAATATAGTATTTGTCATCCCAGTTTTCTTCCAGATGAAACTTGAGGATTTTGTATTTTTTTTAATTATTGTAACGGTTTATAAATTTTGAGACATCGTTAATGTGCAACCTCGTATCTTAAAAGAATCAATTATTCAGGAGACTTAACAAAACTACTCGGAATAAGCATAAATTGCCATACATTGAACTTTGAAGAATTTCAAGTTATTTTAAACTTTTTTGTTTTAACTTACGATATTGAAGCAGAATGTTAAGAAGTGTACAAATATTGAGAATATGCAAAAGTCAAGTTTTATAATTTTTTTTAATGTACGAGGTTGCTGATCAAGTTGTCTATATTATTTAAAATTGTTATAAAAATTATTAATACTAAAATTTTATGGTTTTAATTAAGTGAGCTAATTATAGACAAAGTGAATGAACAAAAATATGTCAATATAAATGATTATTGACAATAATGTACAAATTTTATATCAAATAAGTTTATATGAAGTTTTCCAACAAGTATTTACTTGATATTTAGTTTTTACTTTAAATTATCTAATCTTCCTTTGCGTAGTTTGCTCTTTGGGCCAAATTTGAGGTTCAGTATCAATCACATTAAATAGCTGAGGTACTATGTATATATTTCATTTGCTACAATAAACTGTCAAATAATCATTATTTCAATTTAGTTTTATACAATAAAAGTACAAATGAAATAGTATTTCCTTTATTTTTCGAACTTAGTGATATTAATTTCCTATAGTTTATTTTTGTTTCTTATTGCAGTACCTGGATTAAGTTTTTCTTAAAGTATTTTATAAATCGAATAAAATCTGGGAAAGGTGCTTATAAAATCATTATTTTCCTTGAAATATGTAATTTAATGTTTGTATACATTAAGGAACACCAGATTTTATATCAAGTAAGGTATAAATGCACATCGTTATGAATACCATGCTTATGTGAATTCATGTTACCTGCCAGTATTACCTGACTATTATCTCACATACATATGTTGGCTACTTTTGTAATCTACTCAAATATTAAAAAAATATAATTGTCTCTGTATGGCGTCAATGAGGTTCCAGTGATTACAGAAATTTCGCCAATTTATCAAATGAGCATTTTGACATATTACTCAATTCAAAATAAAAGATAGACTTTGAGTGCGGTATCTAAATGTTGACGAATCTTTTGCATTAAATTGTGTCACTTGAAACTTTTTCAGAAGGAATTCATATTCTAGATTATAGTAACATAAAATTATCGTGATTCGACAAGTAGAGATCATTATAAAGGTTTATTCATTGGAGATCCTTATAAATAAACGAATAGGAATGAATAAATGAATGCTTAAAACTGATGATACCTACCTATTGTATTAATTTATTATGACAATCCAGACCCATATAGAATTTTTTTTAGGTGTAAATGAATAATAAACAACGAACTATAAATGTGTATATAGTCTTGTTTCTTCAATTTCAAGAAGAACATAAAAATAATTGTGTCAAATAAAATGCATTTATATTTTTTTATTCAGTTGTTTCTGGGAAAAGAACTTGAAAGATATTTGAAAAAAGTTTAATAATTCCAGATAAAAATCACGTTTGTGGGACAAAGTGAATTTCATAAATTATCAGATTGAATTTCCAGTATATAGTCCAGTCATTTGAAGGTTTGACTTCGGAGTAAAAGCGATTTTTTTTTAATTTGGCAGAGACCTTCATAATGGGATTCTAAAAAATAAAATGTGTTAAAAACTATGTCGTTCCATTTTCAACTTTTCAATGTGTGATATTTATTTATATTAAAATACCTTCTAGTTGGTTATAGCCTAAACACTTGAACTGAGTAAACAGCAAATTGTGTACTACGAAGTATATACCAGTGTGAAATGTCCACAACACAAAAGTAAGTAGTGTTTATATTCTTCTTGAAAGGTCTTTTAATATATGATGATAGCCCTAGTCATGCTTTAAACTTATTAATTAATATTTTTGTTGAACTGGGACAATAAGGTTTGAAAGTAGTCGAAAAACAAAACAAAATCCCAATTTTTTTCAACAAGAAAGGAATAGTTTAGAAAAGGTTTAATTCTTCTTTTCAAAATGTTTAAACTTATCTTTCTAATGTTATCAGTTATCTTTCACATTTTACTTGCCAGCTTTAATGATAATCTAATTTTTTTGGAGCAAAAAACTTAACTCACATTGCCACAATAATTGCAGGTTACAGATTTTAACGAATAAAATAGCAAAATTCACAAATCAAACTTTTCCCCTAACAAAATTCATCCTGTATTTATGAACCGACCTTGAGGCTTTCTTATCTCAAGTGAGTTTGAAGAGCTTATCCTCTTAAAGGTTTCAAATCTCCCTTGGGTTAAAGAAACCTTAGATAGGCTCATAAGTAAGGCCTTCGTACATCCACATTCATGTAAAGGAAATTAAGGCACGTATCCATGGGTATTCCTTACAGAGTGACTAGCAAAGTAAGCTACAAAAATTCCCTGGCTTTTCTCTGATCTTTAATAAAAATTTTCCTGACCAATACAAGGTACTAGCCGGCAGGCTCGCTTCGCTCGCCATAACCGGCTAGCCAGGGGGCAGAGTCCCTCGCCATAACCGTCTAGCCAGGGGACAGAATCCCCCTGGACCCCAGGGATGGTTTAAAATTCGTACAAAATCGTGAATCGATCCAGCACTTTTGTTTGTTGATCATCTGTAGTCATGGATACGTGCACAGTAATTTAATTCACAACTCCATATTTCTTATATATCTAATTTTTTAATTTTCACTTTTGGCCGTATTTTTTGGAATTTTTCAAAATTCTTAAAAATTTACACTTAATTAGCCATTTGGTTTTCGAGAAACGCTGATGAATGAGTCAGTGAATCATGCATATTTGGCTTTTATATAGATTAAAAAAAAAAGGACCTTAGCGAATAATCAAAACAATTTTATGTTTGATGGCCTACTTAGCTTATTAGTCCATCTAAAAACGCATTTCAAGTTCGATATTTGAGCAGGGTTTTTGGAGTGAGGGGTTTTATAATTATTAGTACAATTATTACGAAGTTTTCCACGATATTTTTTTAAAATTAAATGACTTCCAGAATTTAAATAGTGTCTGACTTTTCCCGGTCGCTAGTCACCCTTATCTTATCTAAGGACCTTATCTTACAGGAAACTTGAAACACCCTCCCTCTAAATGTTTTTCAAGTCTTCCTTAAATTTTCCAGGTAAATTCATAAATACGAGTCTAAATCGCACAGAAGAAAGTGTGGTCATTATGAACCAACATTAAGGCTTCGTTATCTTACAGAGACTTGAAAATCCCTCCCTCTTGAAGCTTTTCAAGTCTCTCTTGATTTAAGGTAGCCTTAAAGTTAAATCATAAATACATGCCTAGATCCGTTCCAAATTTTAGATCCACAATTCAGTGTTATTTCAATTTTTTAATTCGAGTTTAATTTTAAATCAATTACAGTAGTAAAATTGATGAAATAGCAAACAAATATAATGAAAATTAGAAATTATAACACTTTACCAACAGTATTTATCACTTGTTCACCTTCACACGACACTAAATAAACTTTCAGGTCCTTAATAATTTGTTCCATTGTCTTAAACAGGCGCTTTAGCCGTCTTATTGATATGATTGAATAGTCTATCCTTAATCATCTGCGCCATCAGCCCATGAATGATCTCAATAGTCGTTTTACAGCTATCTTTCGCGGCTTTGAGTAGTTTGTCCTCAGTGCGCCGGTCGTGCGGGTCGGTGCCCCCCAGCATGAAACATCCGCGTCCTAGTGACGATTCCGACTGTTCCAACTTGTCCGACAAATCGAATATTTGTCCGGTAGTGTAGTCGGCATTTGTGAGGAGACTGGACGAGGACAGTGTGTTAACCCAGTACTTGTTCCACAGCGAATCCAGCAGACGCCGGTCCAGTGCTGACTTGAAGTAGGTGACATCTAACGAGTAGTACTGTTTGCAGTGCACACCGAAATCTTCGATCTTGTTCAGCGGAATTGTCTGGTATTCCGAAGGTTCCTCGTTGGCAGGTTTGTAACCCTGTAAATAGAAAATTAACAATAATAATGTCAATCGTGCCTGTGATTATTTCTGCAGTTGGATTGATTACTACAAAGGTGACGGCAAATTTGAGTTAGTTGTTAGTATCAAAAAGCACAAAGTACACCATGCAAAAGGCAGTAGTACGCAGAACTGTATCAATGATTTGGGCATTTCTGAATAATCCCATTTAAATTGACCATTCTTGCCGTAGGCCGATTTTGATTAAAAAAACTCACATCAAACATGATGAGAAATCAAAATAAGAATATTATTATTACTGTATTATTATATAAATGTATATTGTAGAAGGGAATTCGATTCTCTTCAATTTTTTCCAGACGGATTCCCCAGAAAGAGAGGAGCTAGAAAGATAAGCATGAAAACTGAGTTTAAGAAAATTATCCATTTTGGGCAGCTTATAACTCGGAAGTCGTACGGATTTTGTAACTATGCAAAGAAACGAAGACACAGTATTTTTTTATGAGGATAAATCCCACGTAGGTCTGGAACTTATGTCGGAGTTGAATTGTGATGATTGATGAGTTAGACCTACAGTTTTAGATGGGCTCCGAACCACCGGGAAGAGATTTTACAGCAGAAAACAGAATTATTTTTAGCTGGTGAAACCAAAACGGTTACTTTTCTGAAAGGAGCCCAAGCGCTCTTGTCTCATATTATGTGAGTGACCTATATAGATCGTGACTAATTTAGTAAGTTTTGAATTTTTCTATGGAGAACTTTCTACAAAAATGCACAGTTTTCGAGTTGTAAACAGAAAGCTGAAATATTGTACCTTTCAACTACCCCCCACCATACCTCATGCGACACTGGTTTTTTGTGGGAGAATTGTCTACGTTGTTTACAAAGCCCACCACTACACATTCCCGTAAAAATTGGTACTACTGTGCCGTACATGATTTAATTCATGAAATTTACCAATTTTTCCTTGACTATCAGGAAGATAAAAAATGCAAAAAATGATATGAGAAGAGTATTTGGGAGACGGAAAATGCAGTATAAAGCCGATGGAATATAATTATGATGACTTACCTTGGGATAAGTTCTGAAAGCTCCAAGACAAACTTTTCCAGCGGATATAGTGCGCACTGGATCAATAACAATTGCAACAAAAGGCTCCTGGAAATTTTGGTTGAGCATCTGAGTGGAGACATCGATTCCCGACAACCAGCAACCATAGCCTGGATGACTGTGGTACCATCCAATTGCGTTCTCAAGTCTGCCCACCTGGAAAATAATTAAAATCCACACTAAAATATCGAAAAATCATTTTAGCAATGAGAATCATTCAGTAAAATAACATATTTTTGAAAATTTATCGACGCATTTTTTATCTAAGCTAAATACAGTCAAATGTAAAGAAAACAACAGGCTTTTCAGCCATAAACTGCTTCCTTTACAGAATTTCAATCTAAGTTGAAGCTTTGTGGGTTGCGGTCTCACTGAAATTTCTCATTTAGGGCCTAATAATAAACGATATGATTCTTTTCGATCTAAAGAAGATTTAAGTTTATATCAGAATATAATCGAAATGAAGAACTAAACAAACAAACTGCAAAGATGGTCGAAAAAGTAAATTATTATTTATGGCTATAGAGTAGAAAATATATTGAGTTCACGGACTTAATAATATGATTAAAAATGATAATAAATTAAAATAATATTGAGGGACCAGAGGTGTGAGAATGGATGGCATATACGCTGTGAGGAGAGATAAAAGATTGATGATGTAACTTGTGCGTGGTACGTAAAGGGAATGATTACACAAAATATCCAATGCTGACAGGGAATCGAACTCGTGACCACAGAATAAGCAGTCAGTCAGTCAGTCAGTCTTGTCACAGATAACCGTTTACAACTCCGCAGCTGCCAAACTCTATCTACCTCTAATCCCATAGTTTGAGATTGAAAATATATAATATACATAAGTATCTGTAGGCTATAGTTAAAATGATGCCAAACAAAATAGGACGAAAAAGAGATAGGCTAACGATAGCTTTAAAGATTCGAGAGATGGTCTTAGCTTCAGAATGAACTCTCTATAAAACAATAAATGAAACAGAATAGCTGAAAAGTAGGATTTGAAAAAATATTATTTGGTAATTTTATTTCAATAATCAACTCACACTCTTGGCAGCTTCTATGTAAGCAGTCATGTATTCGTAAGCTTGAGCTTGTGCGTTGACTCTTGTTTCGGTTCCTTCAACTGGCAACGCGAACGAGTCCATGACAATCATGGTGTTAGCGTCCACTTTTCCTAACAGCAGGCCCATCACTTCCAAAGTGCCACCCGAACGAGCATGCATCACCATTTTCAGTAGAGCCAGTGCTGAGATCTTGATGTCCTTGAAGAAGTGCGGACTGCAAAGTAATCAAATTATTAACATTCATTTATTAGGAATGCAATTTCGCTCCTGTAGAGAAGCTTCTTCAGCCTATTATCATGGTTGTACTTATACTTAAGAGCGGTACTTATATTTTCAAAACTGTGTTGGGGTTTAGTTTGGTCAAACTAAGGATAAGGATAGTTAAAGAAATTGACGATCTCGGAGACCGAATTTTGAAACGTGAAAGCTCCGAGAACTAAGTTCAGCTCACGTAAAATAATTATTGCAGATAGTTTTGTGTAAGATACACTTCAAAAAAGTCACTAAGCATCTACAGTAACTCAAAGTATACGAGATTAAAATTAAAATTTGACACTACTAATATAGATAAAATTTAAAGCTAATAGCCTAAATGTTTTTGATATGATGTACTAGCAAAGGGTGCAAAGGCTGTCACACCTAGCTCAAATTATTTACTTACTCTTTCTCCCAAGGTTTCGCAGTCAGAATGTCTTGTTGCTGCTTCTTGTCGTAACGATAGATTTCATCCACAGAGCTAATTGTGTCCATATTATTTGATAATTCCCATGTTTTACGGGCAATCATTGACTGGGATTCTCCTGAAGAACCAGCCATGTTGATGTTTAGGTTAGGAAACCGCTGTTCCAAGTAACGTAAATTTGAGATTAAACCAAATTACAATAGAAAACTTCACTACTATACGCTAAAATTAGAATTTCAATCAATTTATCAGCCTTGAAAAACAAATTCAACTTCAATTGAATTCACAAATTTCGCTAACAATATAAAATTCAGACTGGATCACTGGGTAAACAAAATGGAAGCGAATTCCGATGACGCCATAATAAACAACCAGCTGATGTTTCATGAATTGATGTCATCTGTTATTTTAATCATGTGATCTCTAATCAATTCGTGAACTAAACAGATGGCTAACCTCTAAAATACCTCATCCCACAGTACACACTGGTCCACTCATATCAGTGTCTCTCCTCTTCTGTTATGTTTTAATTTTATTGTTCCAATAATAGCCTATTCTCAGAATTGATTATTCAAAAAATGTTAATGGAGTAGCGTATAATCAACAGAAATGATGTGTGGAAGAACCTGTGCTAAACTTTTCAATTCTGTAAAGAAAATCGATTCAACTCTAACTCTTTCATCGAACAGTGTTCTGAATAAGACTGTTTCACAGTTTACTGATTATCCAATTAAAATATCAACAGTTGGTTATTCTCATTTCTCTAGTAGTCTAAAATTAACACCAAAAGTAAAATATGATAAATGGATTTCAGTTTGTGGTGCCAAGTTTTCTTATAGAACATTTGCTACAGTTACTACTAGTGATAAGATTGAAGATGATTCAGATCCGGCCCAAACTGTGCCTACATTGAATAAAGAAAATGCACATACTTTGGTAATGAAACTGACAACTGACGAGAGAGATGCTCTTATGACGGTGCTTCAAGAATTCCAATCCGAAGATTTGAAGGCAGAATACAAAGGTAGACCTCAAAACTTGTATTGTTTCTACTCTTAATTTGTATCTATTCAGCTTGAACTTTGTTTATCAATCTGATAGAATGTTTTTGTCTCTTTTTATGGACAAACATGACAATAAAATATATCTACTTTAGTGTGCTTTATGTGCTTTACTCATCAAGCCTCCTACAAAAAGATCTCACCTTCAATAATCTTCTTCAGCAGATTGAACTGGTCAACATAAGATATTTCAGTATCAAATCTCAATACGCATTTTAGTTGGTCTTGTCATCTATTGTTAATGATCGTTCAGTTCACATTTCTTTTATGATCATTCTATTTTTGGTATGATGGTCGAATGTTAGGTCAAAGAAGATTGTGATTGTGATGATGAGTTATCAAAACAGTTAAAATTAAAAGTGCATTCCATTTTATTAAAACTACTGTGGTATTAAAAAGTGTTTAAATTTTGAAACTAATTTCTGTTAAACAGGACAGCTAGCTGCTTTTCGTTGGAGGTCTAAATTTGGCCGGCCGAGCAGTTTGCCTAGACTGGGTGATGTTGACCCTACTGGCTCCTATTGTCCTGTACCTGAGGATTGGTTACTACGCAAGTACGGTAAGATAATTTATTACAGATTTTTTCAAAATGTGGACATTTATTGGTGGTAACTACTCTATGATCAAGCGAGTTTGAAAGTTTTGAAAAGTAAGACCTTCATGGTAAAACTTTCCAACAATTCTCCATGTTTGGAGCTATCGTGGAAGTAGGTCTAAATAGCCACTTTATTTTACTTACATTACCGGAGTTATCATTTTAGATCTATTCATAAGACATCCAATAGCCTCCCATTTGATTGGAAAATGTTTAATCACCCAGCAATGCACTTATTGTAACTTATGTACTGCATGTGCTTGGGTGATCTAGTGAGTAGATGTAGCGAAACCTGTAAAAAAGACTTGTAAAAACACTTGTTGTGGTATTCATAGAGTTCCATTGATTAGCTATTTAATGCAGTTGTCAATGTCCGCGGTTGCAGAGGTCGTTGACATTATTTATAGCATCAAAAGGAACATCGAAAATTCATAACTTTTTAAAAGATTTTTGCGTTGGTAATGAGGTGAATGATGATACAACGATGTTATGAATTTTGGACCTACAGTTTCAAGTGGATTCCGTCCCCTCTTCTGGGTAAACGATAGTAAAGCAAATAACGTCGTGTTATTTCTGCCAGTCACCCGTATTATCGAGCGCTCATGACTCAACATCACGATCGCCCTGACACCGCGCTCTGCGAGCAGCCATCACCTCCTCAACCATCACTCATAATCTAGGTCTCTGCCCTATGAGAGGTTCCCATTCTATAAACCAATAGTATTTGTCTAAATAGGGTATAGGTTATATTATATTACTCTGTATTTGAGGTTGATATTCAAAAAGGATGTGACAGTCGAAACTATAGTATCTCATGTGTTGAAGTTGTTGAGACAACATCAGGGTTATGCATTATGGATATCTACCACTCTATATCTATCACCAACACTAGGGAAATTATTTTTCATGAATTGTCATGTTTTGAGCTAGGGATATATTTTTGAAAAAAGAAAAATTCACGTTCGAAATTCCGCATACTGTCTGTGATTCATCATATTTTGTCCCGCATGCTGCTCTTGTATACCGTCGATGCTGTTATCTACTGCTTGCATCTTATCAGAGGAAAATCGTAAGAGTTTTATTATTTCTATTGCTGTTTTTCATCTAGCATGTCATAAGATCTATTTAAACAAAGTGCATGATAAAATCATGACCATAATCCATACATATTGTCAATTTTCTGTGCAAAATTGGTTGAAGAGTTCCATTTTGTAGAACAATGGTTGTAATCTAGTAATATGCATTTGCACTACTGCTCTTTTCTAGCTTCCTCCAGTCATTCTTTGTATCATACATGCTAGAAACTGCACAGCATCATTTCCATTAATTAATAATTTAGTAAGTTAATTGATAATTCTCAGTGAGTGATACTCCTCTACTGGTCACGTGGAAAGGTGATTTTCAAAATATTCTATTTTAGTAGCAAATTCTGCAAATTTTACGTTGGAATGGGATCAATTTTTTAAAATTCGTATACCTCTCCTCTCCATTCCAAATTAGTAAGATTTAAGATTGTACCAATTATTATTATACTCTTCTAATAATATATATTTTTTCGATTACTTCACAAATAACAGATTCACTTTGAAAGTTCTGTGTGTAAAGCACTCCTAGTGTATAACTCATAGTTTCTCTAGGAACAATAATTTTTAAAAAACGGCTTCTTGTAGGTTTTTAAAAAAAAGGAATACACCAAGTATTGTCTTATTTTCACTTGTATAAAATTGCTTATTCATCTAAAAAATGGTTTATATTATTTGCCTGCAACCATAGATAAGTCATCACAGTAATTTTTTTCGAAGGATGAAGCCGTAGGTCTAAGACCTATGTGTGGGATGATAGGTTGATCAGATTGTGAATGTCCTGCCAATAATAATCGGGAAACAAAATTTTCAAGGAAGAAAGATGGGGAAATCCCTTTTTCAGTTTTCCAATTATTCCAGATTATTCCAATTAATGCTCCACATCTGGAATAATCACTGCAAATCTTGCAGAAATTCATTATTTGGGCGAAGCTTCTGGTTGAAGATTGTAGAAAGTGAAGGTTTATTTTCAACAACATTGAAAAGCATGCTAATATTATGAATGTTTCTTGATCTTCAGGTTCGTGAGCCAATGATTCACTAATTTTGATTTCTTTATTATTGTAATTTGGTTTCATTTATAGCTGTAATAGTGTATTATTATTGCATTTCCCTACTTGTAATAGTTAATTTTCTTTTTCAAAAACTCTTAACAGTGTCCGAAATCACTCAGTTACTATCCTAAATCGGTTTTAAGGCAAAATTAATGGGTGTCCAAAATTTGTATACAAGACTGCATGGATGTCTGCGAGAGGAATTCCGGACAATATATGAACAATAAAAGAAAATAATGGGTATGAATAACAAATTTCTTTATTGGTGGAGTTTTTTCAGAAAGGTTGAGGGATGATACAAATAAACTTTCAACTTTATCCAGTAATATTCAAACGAACCAAGTCCTAAATTACCCCATTTTACCGGTATATAATTTCGAGCGAATCCTGGGTATCTTAATTCTGTTAAATGTAAATTATTCTATTATTATTCAAAAACCAAGCATTTTCATTGCATGTCCTTCTAACGATTTTAATATTTTATTAATTTTTATTGTAATGTTCTGTAACTAGTTAATGAAATGCATATATTTTATTTCTTTGTCTTCTTTTGCAGCTGAGACTGTTCCAAAACCGACTACAAAAGAACTTATAAAAGGTAAGTACAATGTCTTGTCATTTTTAAATTTTTAATTTATCTTGCATTTTTTATTGAATTCAGTTAGCGAAATAATTCGATTTTTTTCAATTCCTCTTGCAAAATTCGTCATTAGAGTTAACGCCATGAAATTTTTCAACTGCAATAGTTCTGTTTTGGCGTTTAAATATGCTCTAAATTCAGTAGAAACTTATCTCAGCTATCAATCTACTTGCAATAAACATAAATGTTGGTAGCGAATTGGGGGGGAATGAACTGTTAACATCACATTCGTTCATTGCTTGTAATTAACTACATCCATTCAATTTTATGTGTCTAAAAACTCTTCGTGAACGAAATATTTCACAGATATTCTGTTGTAATGGCTACTCTTACATATCAATTTTGATTGCTATGAATTTGGATTACACTAACCGCTTTTACTCATAAATTAGTCCAATTGAATTGAATTTCACTGTTTTTTTTTTATTACAAAAAGGATTGAATTTCACATTATGAGGCAAGAGAACTTTTTACTGTTATCTTCATGGTGACTCAGAATCAAAGCAGTGAAGTTTTAATCCATAATGAACAACAAAAATATTATTCATTATTGATAAATATAAAATCATTGTTAAATCTACCACAATATCACCATTACCGATACAAAGAAGTTCCAATTGGTTTTTGCACTGTGAAAAGAAAAGCAGAATGTAAGTGATTAAAGTAAAAGCATATGCATTAGCGACTACTATGAATTATTGATAGACAATTTTGTGGAACTAGGCCGTGATATTGTCTATTCAACTTTTTATTTTAGAACTCTACCAAGGTTCTATTGCTCTGCTTACCACAATTTCAACAGAACCTTGTTCCAATGCTCAAATAATAGGCGAAAAAGAAATATTACAACCTTGTCAATTTTAATATGAATAAAATGAGATAGATGATTCTATCAAAATTGATGTTCTATCAAGAAAAATTCGAGCATGTTGTAAAGCTCTGTATTTTTGTAATCGATATAATAATGAAAATATAACAATGAAATAAAATTACATAAACATTTTTTTGTGTAATCAAATCACTTTAACGTGTTGTTTTTTGCAGTTGCCATTCACAATGCATGTCCTTTCATTGGCTTTGGGTTTCTGGACAACTTCTTTATGATTATTTGTGTGAGTAGATCGCTTGAATTCAAATGTCTATTGTAATAATTTCTAAATTACTGAATATGACCTGCTAGTGACTGGTATATGATTACTGTGTATGACCTGTTCTCTCAAATTTTAAATATAATATAACAGTACTCCATGTACCTTCCAAACTACCCAAGATGCTGCTTTAAATATTTTTAATTTCAATTTAT
The DNA here is from genome assembly GCA_948455865.1 of Conomelus anceps. Lineage (NCBI taxonomy): Eukaryota > Metazoa > Arthropoda > Insecta > Hemiptera > Delphacidae > Conomelus > Conomelus anceps. The sequence continues at coordinate 16,204,402 of OX418221.1, forward strand.
TTTGTGTTTTACATCCTTACATGAACTGTTAATGACGATTACTCTAATTACGATAAACTCTAATTTACGATAAACTCTAATTTACGATAAACTCTAATTTACAACAGATCTTGCATTTTTTAGTAGTATCGGAAGCGTTTCAGGACCTAATTTCCATCCTCGGTGAACAGAGAATACATAATCAGAGAGATTACGTATTATCTAATATTAAAACTGACACTGTATTTAACTTTTATATAATGTTTTACTCACATATATTAGAGATGATTGAGGAATGCATTTCGCTTCTGAAAAGAAGCTTCGTCAGCCTTTTCAGCTTTTCAGAAGTGAAATGCATTCCTCAATCATCTCTAATATATGTGAGTAAAACATTATATAAAAGTGAAATACAGTGTCAGTTTTAATATTAGATTGTTCATTAAGTATTTCTTCATGGAAAACATCACAGATTATTAAGTATTCTCGTCAAGTTATTCATGCATAAGCACAATTTCTGCAAGTTTTATAGTCATTATTAACATCGATTTAATTACATTTACTTATCTATTTTATTTATGTATCTAAATTTATTTTATTTATGTATCTTTATTTATCTTTATTTATCTTATTCATGTATCAGCTTGACAAAATTCGCCACTCACGTCAAGCTTTAAAGCGTATAAAAATACACACTTGTATCAGAATAATTATTGACATATTTTTTCTAGTCATAAGCCTATGCTTGTTAGGAAGGCTTGTTTACAAGTATCTGTATAACTATAATGTTTTTCTTCCTTTTAACTATTGTATTATATAGTTTGTTTATATGTTTTATTTATGACGCAACCCTCTGTTCAACCTACTTGCACTCAGGGGTGCGTTCTTAATAAAACACTCTGTATCTGATAATGCCAGTTAATTTTTGTATCTGAATCAAATTTTTTAAATTACTTTTTTCTAAACTAAGAATTATCTCATTTTTCAACTTTCTTAATTCAAATCAAATTGTATTCCAATCAATTTTTGGAAATAATGTACTTCTTTCAACATGAAGAATTATTTGAACAATTATTGTATTATCTCATTCTTTAACGACTTTTAATTTTTTTTCTCTTCGTAGGATGAAGCCCACATAGGTATGTGACCTGTGCGTGGGTAATGAATTAGATTATGATGATTGATGAGTTGGACCTATAGTTTTAGGTGGGTTCCGAACCACCGGGAAGTGATTTTACATCAGAGAACAGAGTCTATATTGCCTAACAGCCTATATTGTGAAAGTTTTTCATCGGTCTCTTTTTTCTAGGGTGATTACATTGAACTATCTCTGGGCTCTTTCATTACAATAACAACAATGGCAGCAGCTGCTTTGGGTAACACACTGTCCGACATTCTTGGCATTGGCTCGGCCGTCTATGTGGAATGGGTTGTGGCGAAGTTTGGTTTCCGACCTCCAAACCTGTCGCCCATTCAACTCGACATGACCTCGTCCAGATTAGCTTCAAACATTGTGAGTTTCAGTTAATAATAATCATCCAAAATATTAAACATTATAATGGAATGTAAAATAATTAATAATTCCTGAAATATATGGTATTAGAAGTATGAAGCAATTGACCAAGAAAGGAATTCGTATAAAACAGTTCGATTCACATTCTGGGTTGAATTTTTGAGGTTCGATCAGTGAAAATTCAAATTTTCATCGCCAATATTTCGTTCTATACATCTTTAAGGCCTGTTAATGAAAACTATTATGTTGAGCATACTATAAAGTTCTATAAATTAGTACTGTTGCCTGGCTGTGTGGTGAATGAATTTATTGTTCTTATTAGACGACCCTGAAGGTGTATAGAAATTATGCAAAACATTGGAGATGACAAATTGAATTCTCATTGATTGAACATCAAGAATCATCATCAACGTTCGAGATACTACTCCATACTTTTCTAAATACTATTATTTTCTCTAGTGTTCGTACTTAGTGAGAGCTAGAGTATAAAAAGTCGAGAGATGTGCTAGACTATACTGTATACTGGTGTCGCAGTAAGTTGCGACATGGACCCAATGAGTTTCGCTCGCTGCTCAGTCTCCCATCACTTTTTGTACCTTGAGCTCGGACATTCCCCTAGCTTTACACCCTAGCACTACACATGCACGACTAACTACAAAAACACTCACGCACTCCTACACACTGACACAACATAGATAGCTGTCTACAGAAGAGTATAGGCAGATAATATATATATCGTGAGTGAGATAATATATATATATATATATATCGTGAGTGAGATAATATATATATCGATATGTAGAGTGTATATATATATATATATATATATATATACTTCTACAACTGTGACCACACACACACACACGCACACCTACTCTTTCTTATTATATAGATATACACGTCTGCTCATTTTTCTCCATCGAAATCCGAGTTTCTTAAAAAAATCAATAGAGATATCATTTCACCATGAAATATCTCTTTCTTTTAAAATTTTCAAAAGCTTTTTTCTGTATAATTCATAGACTACATTACGAATTGCTGTTTCAGTAGATGAGTCTCCTTCAGTAATTGGTTCCTTGTTTTCCCAGGAGTTGTTTCATCAAGATCGTTGACGATTCTTGAAACGGATTGTGTGCTAGTTTTTAAAGCATCTGCAACTCTCTGAGTAACTTTAGAGAATGGCAATAATGTGCTGTTTTGTATTTTTTCGCTCTCAAAGTAATCCCTTTTAAAGTACACGACTTTGTGATTTGAATGCCGAACCACGACCGATTTTTGTCACTTATCCTCGGTTTGACGTAGCGAGTATCGTACACCCCAACAAAAATCAAGTGACTGGTTAAAGAGTCAGTTGTGTAGAAGAGAAAAGTAGTGTAGAGGTGAGTAGAAGAGACGTGCGTAACGGTGTAATGCATTGCGAGGGACATTTTCAGGCCTCTCCCCTAGAGCTCTTATCTTTACAGGTATAGGATATTTAGTCAACGTGGAAGGGGAACCTTACCCTGCATTGCTCAGCTCACACTTTGAGGGGAAAGACCGACCCGTGTCGCTTCTTACTTTTTTTTGAGGATGAAGCCCACTTAGGTCTTAATGAATTGGATGATGGTGATTGATGAGTTGGACCTACAGTTTTAGGTGGGTTCCGAACCACCGGGAAATTATTTTACAGCAGAGAACAGTGTCTTTTTTGCTGGACAATCTAATCGGTCACCGTTACAAACAGGTCCTACGAGAACGCAGCTTTTCTCTATCTGATTTAACAGATACCTGCTACGGCTCGCGGCTATCACTTTCCTTACTGCGACACCACTTTAGCTCAAGTCGCAGCCCCAGACTAGTGTAGATTCTAGCAAGACCAGCTGTGATAGTCATGCAATAATGCATAAATCTGGAACCTACACTGACAACGAAAGAATTGTTGTAATAGTATGAATGAGGATTTCTCCGATCTATATCAAATCAACTTCTGGTGTGTTAGGATAGGAAAAATGAATTGACAAGACCTATCCAAACGGTGAGAGCTAGAGCGATACTTATTGTTACCATTGAGAGATTAGAGCTGATTGATGATCAATATTCTAACTAGACAATCTGCGTCAATCGCGTTTGCAGCTTCTGTAAGGTGATTAAAAAAGAGCACCGGTTTGAATATATAAAATTGAGATATTACAAAACATAGGAATAAACATATCGGTATCTACATTCAGTTTTCCAATTTAATAAAGGATGCTCTAATTTGGACAAATCCTTCCCGTTACTGCGCTGTAATATCAAAGTCTGTCTCAAAGAAATTAACTATAATGTGCTAGACATGTCCTTGTCCAGTTTCCTCCGTCAGATCATGAATGTCTAGGCTTTTTTGGCAAACAAAGTTGATCCTAAGAATATTACCAATCAATTGTGTTATTGTGTTTCAGGGAAGAGTTATTGGTGTAACTATTGGCTGTCTGTTGGGAATGTTCCCTCTTATTTTCATTAATAAGGGGACTAAGAAGAAAGGAGGTGATGAAGTTACCGAGCTTATTATTTCAGCTGTTCCTGCAGTATGAATTTGTTGAAGTAGATAGGACACGAGAATCGATGATAGAGTCAACATCGTTGAGAAGTCGACCTGTATGAGAAGTCGACTTGAGTAAAAATGTTGTCTGAGTCTTAGCTAGTTAACAATTTGTACTGCAAACGTGGATTGTATTGTTCAGTTGACTCGCCTGTAGACTCGAGAAGTGATTTAGAATCTATCATCTTGGAATCAACCAAGTCATCGTATACGGTTTTTCAAAAAAGGCGTAACCATCAGAAGAAGATGGAAGTCATAAATGGGGAAAATGTTATCCAATCCTCCATACTTTAACTAAAGCTAAAAATAATAATTTTACTGCTAATAAATAAATGATTAAACATCTAGTTAAAATAGGCTCTCAAAATAAGCTGCTATTCTAGCAACAACTAATTGAGACTCAACTTGTTGATACAATTTAAATGTAAAAGTCCAGCTGTAAATAATAAGGTCACATCCATAACAGTCGTTTTAGTAAATTGCGTCGGCTGTGATTTTCTCCCACGATTGTTGCACATAGATCTTGAATCATCTACTGTCTTACATCCTTTTAAATTGTTGGGTTAGGTTTGGTAAAAGCATAATAAAAATAAAGGGTTTTTAGTTTTCATAGGTCATTTTTTTAAAACACAGTTTGATAAAAACATAAGAAAATATAAGAGAGTTGGGTAAATCCATGTTATCCAAAATAACTCTAATGCTAACCTAAACATTATGAATCTGCCAGCTCTATAGTCATCGTAGAGCATGCAGATGCATAAAGTGTTGAGGTTAGTATTAGCGTTATCGTTGACATAGTTTCACCCAAACTTTTTATTATTAATTGTCTCTAAACTCAAGATTCCTTCAGAGTTTTTCCTTGATGAAAAGATTACTTCAACTTAAATGAAAGTCGCTGTAAATTATTGTATTTTAAATCATATGAATCCATTTTTAAGTGGCTGAGAATCAAATCCAATATCCGATGTTGAATTGAATATTGGATTTGCATTGTAACTTTCTAATATTATTAGTACAAATTTTAATAACAATCATCTAATATCATGTTGTACATTAGGACACGTGGGCTGCATCCTTTATGAAAAAACTCGTTTGTTGATTTATTTTTCTTATCTAAAAATGTAGATTCTCAACTAGGCTCACGTATCAAAGTTCTGTACATCATGACTTTGGGTTTAACTAAAGACAATTAATTTCCAGGTTGCAATGACTGACTGTGTGACTAACGTAATTATCATGCTCTTCTGGTTTTTCCAGATAAGAATGAAGACTTTTGTATTTACTGTATCATGAAGCTATACATTAAATAAATAAATCAAGATGACATTCTACTACTTTCGAAAATTGTTAGCAAATGTTTGTTACAAGTTAGTTGAAGTATATCTTACCTCAAATATGATTGATTATCACAATTAAAAATAAAGTTTTCAAGTGGACCGAGTTTTATGTGGATCTTATAATAAAAAATTACCAGACTTTGATAAAGCTTATTTTGCGCATAAAAAAGTAAATTTCATGGTTTATAAATAATCATGTTCATGGTTAGTGCGTTACTAATGCAACTTTCCAATGAATCACATTTTTAATTTATAAACCAAATATATTAACTATGTAAATATGCTGAACTTTTTAAATTTAAATATAACAATAAATTCGTTCCTATTCATTCATTTGAAGTAATTTATTAATATTATTGTTAATGTTATAATTAAATATTTGTTTCTATATTCTATAGAATCTTTAAATTTAAATCTGTTAAATCTATAAATACGTTTAGCAAGGTTGATTGGAATAGTTCGTATTTTATGAGACATATTTCAAACATTTCCTTAGATTTTTTGCTAGTTTATAACTTATTTGATAAATCGTTCTGTCAAGATATTTTGTCAAAATTCATGCTAAACTGTAATTTTGTGTAGTTGTTCAATCACATGATAATTTTTCATGCCTAATTGCAGATATGTAGCAAATAAAGCTTTTAGTTCAGGGACGATGTTTTGGTATTATCAAATGAAAACGATCTTATTAACAGTATTATTCTAGATATTCTAATAACGAATAATCATTCTAATAATCATCATCATCATATTTGGAAACTTTCTAAGCGTGTAATTTTATCAGTGTAGTCAATTGTAACTATCATAAAAAAGTGCTGTTAGCTTAGCTAGTCTCAAAATTTAGATGAATTTCTAGGAAGTAGTATTCAAATTAAAGATTATTGGACCATCCAAACAAGTGGCTAATACGTATAATAAATTGAAACGTGTATCTTCCATACTTAATGAAGTCTGAAAACGATGTTTGATAATGGTTTTATTGAAGGTATTTGCTTCACTGATCATTCTACCTTATAATGCCAGATTGTTTTAGTGCCTGGCTACATTTTTGAAGCTGAACTCTGTTAGACTTGGAAAAACTATGTAATTGATTGACATTATTTGTTAGAAGAAACTTCTGTTGAAGTCTAGGATTAATGAAATTATTGTAAATGTAGAAGCGTGAAAACATGATGTTTTCAATTTGGTTTGAAAATACGGACTTGGAGGTCTAAAATAATCGAAGTACCATAGTGGACTAGTAATCAACATAATATTCTTAAACTGGATCCAGCTTTCAAGATTTTAATTGCAACTGTAAACTAAACACCAAGGATAATATAATTTCACCCATGAAAATAGTTTATGGGTTAAAAGATTTTCGGGCTCAATGTCTAAAAACCTCTCAGTTTCTGGGATTTGAAAAATGAGAGCACTCATTAGTTTTCAAAAACATTCGCAGTAATTGATAGGATTAAATTAAATGTAATTGAACTTGAGAAACTGGAATATGAATTTGGAGTATCAACCATATTTTCATAGCAGTTGTCAATTATTGATTACTCATGTGCATTATTGTATGGCTATAAATTATTTAAAAAAGAAATAGCATCTTAAAACGTAGCACTACTAACGTCATATGAAATAGTTGAGGCACATAATAGTAATGTAGAAGTAATCTAACAATGAACAATATATTTTCACAAAACGCACCAATTACATTTTATATTTAGATAAAAATAAATAGTTTCTTTAAAATAAAACTAAAAATTGAATTAGAATATCAGAAATTGCCTTGTAATGATGGAAATATGTAATTCTGTCTAGTATTGCAAGTAGACATAAACTTTGTTGATACAGTATTTACAAATTTAAATATCAATTTACTATAAATATTATAAATATAACACCAGAGAATAACTGTTAACAATAATATTGTAACTCACAAAAAATATAGATGTGGATCATTGTGTTATAATGTGATGATTCTTTAATCAATTTATAGGACTTATTGCTTCTTGCAACTTTTAGGTGTACCAGTAGTAATTAATTATATTCTAGATGTTTTTAAGTTTTTCAACTTTTTCAAATTTGGAACATTGCAGTTTTAAGCATAGTTGGATCTACCATGTTATCTCATTGTTATGGACAAGTCTTTCTGTTTTAATAATTATCATCTCAATTTGAAATAGTTAATAATAATGCAGATAATACAATTATACCAAGAACATTTTTTTGAATATGCTTTTGATATTTTAATCTATTATTTTATTTTTACGATGTTGTTTAATATCAAGATTTTAAAATATTAACTATCTGTCATTGATTAATGTTTATTTATCGATTGAGAAATATTGAGGTTTCAGAAAAAATTTTGAAATCTCATATTATTAAAATTATTACTTTCAATATTAACTCTAGTCATCACTATTGATTAATATTATCCAAACTATCATACTTCTAGTGCTAATAGAACTCATAGTAATCGTTATAGACTAGTAATTTAATTTTAAGTTTCAAAACAGTGTTGATAGTTGTTGTAAATGTTGTATTTTTTCTTTTGAAATACAACAAACTGTATTGTTGTTTAGAAGCTATTTACAACTTTCATATATATTTTAATCGATGTACTTATGTATTAATTTGTTGCATAATTTGTGAGAAGTAATCTATATTATTTGATTAAACTATTATTAAAACCAGTACATCCTTTCCATCTAATTTCGATTGATGTAATAACATACCATCTCCTTTCCATGCATGCAACAACGAGACCCATTCCATATTTCATGCCACCTGTATTTATGTGGTTATTCTATTAATGCACGGATATATATAAAATACATTAGTAGTTTATGCAACGATTTTATTTTGACCCTTATTAAGGCACGAGTTAGATGTAAGTTATAACATGAGCGAATGCGAGTGTTATAAATATCTCATGAGTGCCTTAATGGCCAAATAAGATCGTTGCATACACTATTTTATCTACGACCACTAGTGTACATTTAATTAAAACAATTTCATTTTACCTGTGGCCGTTCAGAGATACCTAACCTCTTGTCTCAAATATGAGAAGTTATAGTAGATTGTTAGGTTAAAGTAGCTGGTGTAGCAGTTTGATCAAATCAGCTGATAGTTTCACAATATTGAATTACGATATTGATTCCATCAAAAATGCTTCTGATTGGTCCAGAACCCGTGTTATAATGTAGAACCTGTACTATAATGAGCTCTTTATGCAACGGGTCTCAAAAAGCATTTCGAAAAGACAGCTGTTTTGGCATCAATTGTGAAACTGTAATGTATACATTATGACATGGTCGTAGATAAAGTATATTATGTTACTAGGCTGGAAAATAACGTTTTGCCGGTCGAGCATATGATAGTTTATGCATGAGGCGCAGCCAAAATAATGACAGCCTAGTGCAATCAGCTGGTTAATATTCGATACAGGTATTGAGTCATAGATAATGTAATGAGTTGACTATATCTATACATATAATATATGAGCCGGTGAGAATGAAAGTGAAGTAAGTCCACCAACTGTCAAAAATCTAGGTAAAGACAGTTTTATAATCTACAACATCTGTTTTGTTTAGAATGAAAACACAGGAAGTCTATAGTTCATTTATTGGCCACCAGGAGCAGCACAATATTTCTAGTCTCAACCAATTCCTTGCACTATTGAGAATGACAGTGCAGTAAGTCCGTCAGAAACATACAATGCTCATTGTTTACGTGATAGGTGAAGTAAATCGTTGCTGTTTGCTGTTCAAGTGAATGATCTGATATATTTAATTGAATTTAAATGAAAATATAAACAATAATATAAGTGTTTCAGTGTTAAAAATTGCTTAAAATAGAAAATAATAAAACTTTTACTCCAGAATTCAGGTTTTGAGGTTATACCTGTAGAAACAATGTTAATGTAAGTGTGTTCTATTATTGTTTATAACTATACATCTCATCATGTCAGTGGAACCTCAAGTAAGTGACTCAGATTCCTTAAGCTTTACTGATGATGTCGATAAAGACCCAGACTATAATATAACTGAAAATGCTATTCCTGGACATGGATTTCTTACAGCTGGACATCATAGTAGCCTTGTATCTTATGCAAGTTCTGAGTCAGAATCATATTCTGCCTCAGAAGACGATGATGGGCTTACTTCATCTGGCCCTATGAACCAAAAAAGAAAGTCAAGGAAACGTACTAGAAATCCAATGAAACACAAGCAGTATATTGCGAAAATTTGCCGTAACTCTGGTAAACGCTATGTCAACAAAAAAGGAAATATTTGTGACGGGAAAGTGTTTCTAAATGTCCCTTGCAAATGCAGGATGAAATGTGACGAAAAGATATCCAGTGATGACAGGAAGTCTATGTTTGATTTATTTTGGAGTATGGCTGATTTTGGTAAGCAAAATTGTTTTATTTGTGGTATGGTACAAAAGAGCGAAGTGAAAAGAAGGCGACAAAGGAAGGAAGAAGGATTGTTGAGGAATGGATCAAATAAATATTTTTTGAAAACAGAGACAGGCATATCAATTCAAGTTTGCCAAAAATTCTTTTTAAAAACATTTTCGATTTCTGAAGGAAGAGTTCACCGAGCTCAGGCTAAATTGGAACAAGGTAAATCCCCAGGGAAAGACCTTCGTGGTTCTAAAGGTTGTAGTTCCAGAAAAATATCTGATGAAGACACTAAGTATATCATAGAACACATCAATTCATTTCCGGCTTATGTCAGCCATTACACAAGGAAACACAACGAAAACCGAAAATATCTCAGTGATTCTCTGAACATCAGAAAAATGTTTTCTTTGTACAAGGAAAATTGTCTAGCCGAAGGCAGGGCCCCACAGAAAGAGCATTATTACCGCTACATTTTTAATACTAAATTTAATTTACACTTCTTTGTACCCAAAAAAGACACTTGTAAAAGATGTGACATCTTTAAAATTAGAATTAATAATCCTGAGCTGACTGCAGAAGAAAAAAATAAAATAAAATGTGAACATGAACTTCATCTTAGAAAAGCAGAGCTTGCTCGAGAGTACATGAAAAAAGACACTGAAGAATCTAAAATGAACACTGATACCTCTTATACATGCACTATAGATTTGCAAAAAGCTCTGCCCTTTCCTGTATTGACTGTATCAGATGCTTATTATAAGAGAAACCTATATTGTTATAATTTGGGTGTACACGATCTCCAAAATGATGCAGGCTACTTCTATACTTGGGACGAGACAATGGCTGGAAGAGGATCACAAGAAATATCGTCTTGTGTGATAAAACACTTGCAAATCCATGCTCGCAATAAAAAAAAGGTTACTATTTACAGCGACACATGCACCGGTCAAAACCGGAATATAAAAATGTCCTTAGCACTTATGAAATTTCTTCAAAATGAAACAACTGAAATTGAGATTATAGAACAAAAGTTTCTAGTATCTGGGCATTCATTTTTGCCAAATGATTCGGACTTTGGGTCTGTTGAACTAGCAGCAAAGGGAAAAACAATTTATCTTCCCCAACAGTGGTATGACATCATGACTACTTGTAGGAGGAAGAAAAAGTTTGTTGTCTGTCAAATGAGTAGTAATGAATTCTTCTCTACTGAGAATTTAGAAAAGAATATTACCAGAAGGAAAGTGAACACGGAGAAGCTTCCAGTAAATTGGCTTAAAATGCAGTGCATTCGGCTTGAGAAAGGCTGTCCTTTTAAAATAAAGTACAAAGAAACTTTACAAGAAATGATGGATTTTCAAACTATAGACATTACTCCAAGCAAAAAAAAAGGTAGACCAATGAAATCACTAAAATGTTTGCCTCAAGAAGTTTTGTATCAAAGTAAGAAACCAGTTAGTGTATTAAAAAAGAAAGAAAGAGTGATCTCCTAAAATTTATTCCACCAGTGTACCATGACTTTTTCAATAATTTAACTACAGTGGAATCTCCAGATGATATTGGGCCATTGCCGGAAATAGATACTACTGAAGCATTGGAAAACGAAAACGAGGGTTGAAGAGACTTGAAAAAAAAACAAAGTTTTAATTGTTTTTATAATTTGAAGTCACCATCTTGTTTGATTTTTTTAAAATTCAATGTCATTTGAAATATTATATTACATTATGTCAATAAAAAAATATCCTAATTCTGTATAACCGTTTTGGTGTAGTTTAATTATAGTCCCAATACGTTGAGAATGAAAGTGACGTAAGTCACATTTTTAATTTTTTCACAAAAATAGAAAGATAAAACACAATTTTGATAAGCAATATCAATTTAGTTCTATTCAATAATGATATTAACATGCATAAAAACTGCATTTTGAATAACTCTATTTTTTTACAGTGCCAAACACTAAATCAGCTGTATCTCAAAACTGTATAAATTGGACTTAATTCACTTTCATTCTCACCGCCTCATATATATGTGAGTCAACGGAAATTTTTTTTGCCACACTCCATATGTTTTTTCCTATCTTGTACAAATCTATGGAAAGTAGCTACTTTCTATCAAGTGTAACAAAAAAATCTTTGCCGCACACCATATGTTTTTTCCTATCTTCTTCTTCTTCTTCTTCTGGCATTCAAGGATTAGGCATTATTTGCCTGTTCCGACTCACAACAATGTTTTTTGTTACACTTGATAGAAAGTAGCTACTTTCCATAGATTTGTCACATATGGAAAGTGCCTCTTTTCCGTACTAGATCGGAAAAATCAGCTGACAAATAGTGCCTTATAGCCGTACAAGATAGGAAAAACATATGGAGTGCGGCAAAAAAATTTCTGTTGACTCACTTATATATGTTATATGTAGATATAGTCAACTCATTACAACATTACTCAATACCTGTCTTGAATATTATCCAGCTGATTGCACTAGGCTATCATTATTTTGGTTTATATCTGGGAATTCACCCATCAAATTCTGAATCTAAATAAAGCAGCTGATTCAATTGTCTTGAATACTTTTGAATGTCTCACATATTATCCAGCTGATTGTATCATGCCTTTCTATCAAGTATATCTACCATAGACCAGACTGAAAAGATTATTGACTGGTCCTAATCATCAATCCTTGAGACTATTTAATATACTACCCAACTCTGCCAGGAACTTGCCGATGAAAGTATTCAAACAGAACCTAGAGAGACTTCTTTTGAAACATCCATTATATTCACTCTCAGATTTCCTCCAGTTACCAGTAGAGAATTATTTTCCTAATTGTAATAGTACTCAATAGCTTCTATTCGATTTAATCCTGTATTGACTTTATCATGTTTATTGTGACATTTGCAGTGTACTGTGTACACTTTGTGTATTAAGACGTTTCCAATAGCACATATATGTGTATTGATGGAATAAAAGCATTCTTATTCTTATTCTAGCGTTTTTCATTTGGGGTCCAAGTGAAAACATTATCTTTTTCAAATTCGTACAGTATGAAAATTTCAACTCAGTTTTTCTAAAAGGTAGATTTCCCACAAAGGACACGTCACTGGCATATTATACGAGAATCTTTTCTCATAATACAGTTTACCTAAGGATGAAGCAAGAGTACTGTTTGATACCCATGTTTGAGTAATCAAATAGTGGTTATAATGAGGTTTGAAGAGTTTGATCTACTTCTTTAAGTGGGTTCCGAACCACAAATCAATGATTTCACAACAGAGTATAGTTTTCTGTATGAAAATTATGTAAATATTGTAGATAAAGAACTGGACAGTAACCTCAAAACGGGGGTCCTTTTTATCGGAGGATGAAGCCCACGTAGGTCTGAGCGTCTGACACCTGTGTGTGGGTAATGAATTGGATGATGGTGATTGAGTTGGAACTATAGTTTTAGGTGTGTTCCGAACCACCGGGAAGTGATTTTACAGCAGAGAACAGAGTCTTTTTTGCTGGTCAATCCAATTGGTCGCCCTTACAAAGAGCGCCAAGGAGTTTCGTAGCTTATCTCTGATTGAAAGGATACCTGCTACAGCATTCGGCTATCACTTACTTTTTTTAATCAAGGTGAGCAATTGAATAATATGATATTATTCTCAATGCGAATAAATAAATGAATAAATTTATTCCTCTCACATGTCGAAACAATCAGTATATACAAAATTCAAAAATACAAATAACTTATAAGACTACTGAAATTTCAAATAAGTTATAAAAATAAAATTAAAAACTGAATTAAACCCATAAATTCACAATAAACACAATTAATTTATTTAAACAAATAATTTGACGCGAAGTGAGGATCAGTGTTGCCACTTTCTAGGGATTTATCCCTTAGGGATTTTTCAGTCCTGATGTCCAGCAAAACCAATACCTCCTAGATGTACAGAAGGCCCAATCGCTGGGAGTGATGACGTAGGTGTTCGAGGCTGCTGGGCCAAGCGGGATGACGCCAAAAGTAGTCGACGACAAAGGTGGTCGATTTTCATTTTACGCTGACGACAAAGGCGTCCACATTCCTGAGTAGTCCACGTCTGACGGGTGCATGCAGCGACAGACGTGGTCTATTCTTGAAACTTCTCCTCTCGACAGAGGAGGCCTGCGACAGAGTTGACCTTTAGGGTTCGCAATATCGATACATACAAAATATCGACAGTTAAACTTCAGTTAATCGACCTCAACAACATCAAAAATTTGATTATATGAGATTGGCAGCTCTGTCCTCTCCTCTGTGAGTAGGTTTGAGGCTCTATAATAAACACTGGAATAAAGTATAATTTGATGAATGAAGTCTTCTTGGAGCCTCAAGTTTGTGCCATTATTGAGTTGTACAAGACAAGTCACATAGTTATCATAAATTACTGTATCAATTAGTTGTGGTGAGGCTCAATTTTTATGTGAAAGGAACTCTTGTACACTATAAACCGTTTCAACTAAATATATTATTTTTATTGTTGTTATGATTCCTTAATACTATTAAATAATTTTCAGACCTCACATTAACTTTGTTTATTTTTTAGTTTAATATTTCAATTTCCTCTGACCTGCATTGACTCATGAGATTAGAATTTTAATTATATGGTCTTCCTGCTGCATTTTTACAATAACCTCCAGAGATTTTATGAAATTCACAAACCCTATCCGTTCTTCCTCAGATTTTTTAGTGATGATTCTAATTTTGTTTTTAATTCGGTGTGATCACACAATAGTTTAGCAACTGTTCATTTTTACATTTCAAGCCAGAGTTTGTTAAGTAGCTCAGTAATTCTCAACTGGCTTACAATACATTGTAAGGTGCAATTCTTTTGATGGTAATTTTATTTTGGACAATTGATAGTTTAAAAATATGTCAGAAATAATATTTTAATAAGTTTTCTGTAAGAACAATTATAAATAACACAACCAATTACAGAAATTGCTATGGCTACTATCAAAAATACCACATTTATGTTTAATTCGAAAATAGCTAGACAAGCGCCGTTTGTCTGTGTTCATGGTTGTGAAAAAAGAACTGATGTTTAAACGACTTTTAATAAAATGATGTAAATAATATTTTTATGAAAATCGTAATAAAGTATATTTGTTAAGTTGTGCATGAACTGAAATTACTCTCCTCTTGACTGCTAACAACTGTTTCTGGCTGGATACCATTCAATCTTATTATTTATCTACATACGTAATTCTTCTCAATTTTTTATATATATTTTTATTTTGAAACCGATTTTACATTATAATACATCAGTAAGTATTCTATGCTCTTTAAATTTCAAGAGTTCAATGTTGTATTTGATATGCTCACTCCGCAGTGGCATATTATCCAAAATTTGAAGAGCAAATTAAGAATAAGAATCTTTGGCACACATTTCATATATAGTTATTTACAACACACAATCGAAGTGTCTTTCAAAAACAAAATAAAGACATAGTTATGAAAAATTACTGAATTTTTAGTATTTAGTAAGTTTTGCTATAGCAGTTCTTACTTATTAGTAAGTAGTTATCGTAAAATACATGAAAAACATCAACAGTGTGAAGTCAAACATTTTAAATTTGTAGGCTGTGACCATCTACAAGTTAGCTAGGCACCTTCTAAGCTTGTTAATCTATCTCTTTAAACCCTACATAGAAGTTTTTGTCTTTGGGATGAGGAAACAGAAAATCTTTCAATTATTTCTTCTAAACTTAAAAAAACACTTTCGAATGGAAATTGACTCACGTTATGGCGTGACGGCCGTTTCGCTCTGTTGTCTACTGTGAGTGTACTGTGGGTCGTCTGATGATGCTCTAGACAACAGAGCGAAACGGCCGTCACGCCATAACGTGAGTCAATTTACATTCAAAAGTGTTTTTAAGTTTATAACACATATTAGTGGAAACAAGATGGATCTTCAACATCATTATTTCTTTGTTAGAAATAGACTTAAGTACATCTTTTTCTGCAGCTAGAACCATTAGATTGGACAACCATGAGTCTCCCATAGCTGATCTGAGTCTGTTTTTGATAATTTTAAATCGACTTGTTGCTCTTTCTGCTGATTAACTAGTAACTGTTAAGAAGAGTAAAGTTGTATAAACCACTTTCAGAGCACTCGCTTAGCGTCTTGCTAAGTTTGAATAATAACTTCCTGCACAAATCCAAAACATAACTATTTTAGCTAATTCATATTCAATTACTTGTGTAATAATAATTATAAATATATTTTCATTAATTGACATTCTATCTGGTGACTTCGTAGTATATTTTTGAATGTTGTCACAATAAACACGGTTTCAATCAACTTTACGCCCCCCCCAAAACGGTTTTTGGAACCCCCCCCCAAGAATTTCAATGACGCAGTATGCGTCATAGCCCCCCCTGTAGGCACCCCTGGCTTTACAAATTTTCGTGGTTTTGCCCGATTTAGAAGCGGGCGATGCTAGCGCTGTGACTTCACAGCGGATCCCGGAGTTACGCATCTAGTAATATTATATCAATGATCTACTACACCCTACCAACGCCCCCCTGTGGCATATAACATACATCGATGTATTTAGCGACATCACTATCAGACATTTTTGAAACGATGTATCGATGTTTTGTTATCGATGCTTACAGCTGACCTGACATACGGCCGACAAAACAACAGAGAACAGACCTACTTTATTTACATCGTATGCGAAGTTTCATTAGTGCTTACGTTAAAAAAATTAAATTCTGTAATAGTTAACGTACATTTCTGATAATGTTATTTGAAAAAGCGTCTGATTTTCTTTGTATAGTGGTAAACAACTTCTAGAGAACATCTATGAATTTGGGGGTATTCAATAGAGTGAATTGGAAGGTTAGTTGAGTTGTGCCTTCGTTTTGTCATTTCGATTAGTTTATTTATGAATTTATTTTCAGTTTTAATTTAATGTCGTAATTAATACGTTCCTATTTGATGAGTTTCTATTATGGTACTTGTATTAGAAATGAAAGTAGTCCATTGAAGTCATGAATATCATAATGTCCGAAAATTGACTTCTTGCTTCTTATTAAGTGGATTAATTACGGTGGATAATTGAGCTTTCAAGGTAAGATTTTTCAAAATAACAGTCAAATCCCATTGAATGAATATCCGTCTGCTATGGACAAATTTCTTCTAGTTTCATTAGTACTTGTATTTGTGGTTACTGCGAAATGTTATGGAAGTTTTTCGTACGAATAGTAAAAGTCACTTGTAAATACTGTATTGTTATTCTATGGGCTTAGCGAAATGCCCCTGCCAAGTAAATAATATTTGCTTGGGACAACAGATTAGGCGCTTCGACGCACTGCCTAGACTGAGTTGACAAGCTCTACTAGTGCATTGTTAGGTTTAATTTATTTTATTTTGGAGCGTGTAATTGCTTGACTCCACAATCTCATCAACACTTCTACAAGTGTGTCAAATAGATTACGAAAAACAAATGAAATGAGTATTGTGTGTGTTCTGGAAGCCTGTATCGGTGCACCGGAAACTAGGCGCCTGATTTGAAGTTGAAGTTGATTACAATTGGTTGTAATCTAGTTATTGTAATCAACTATTGCTGCAATCTACTAGTTAATCATTTATTGAAATGTATGATTGTACAATATTGGACGAATCCTATATGCATTGAATGTGTCTCCAGGATGAATATTATCAAATCAAAAGATTGGTCGATGAATGTCTATGAATTTCAATAGACCTTAGAGTTAGGTAAGTGGTGCAGACTCTCCGAACGCATTATACAATACTGTGTTGTGTTAGGAACCAGATTCTGGTGGCATGTATTCGGAATGGGCATCGCTGAGCAGTGTGGTGGTGCGTGGTGGTGAGGACAGCGCCAGTGTGCTGGGCAAGTTCCCGCCAGGCGCCGGCAAAGATGTCGCTATTTCTGTGGTCAAACAGCTGGCTGCCAATCTGGGAATTGCACAGGCCGCCGAGCCCAGCACACTTACCACTGATCGCGAGGTCCAGTGGTGCATGGAGGTGAGTAGTCACATCATTCACTACGTCTCATGCTCTCCTTAGGATTACAATACTGTATCTAGTTGGAACACTCCATCACTAAATCTTCTATGATAAGCACTCTACCATAGAAACAATAGATTAAAAGAATTTGCTCCACTATTTCTTCTCTTCTAACAACAAACATTTACATAATACAATAGCTTGAGTATAGTTGAGAGGGAATTCAGCTGGCAAAAATATAAATTTGGTACTCTCGGCAGTATGTGATTCGTGTTATAATTTTAAGAGCTTGTACGGTATTGTATTTGTTTTCGCATTAAATCATTCTATTCTCTTCCAATTAAGAGAAAAATTATATTCCTCATATTGGCGTAAGCTTGTGTGGAAAGAAGAGTCTAAATGCTGTATTTGTGCTGATAATGCTAATTAATAATGCTTATTAATTTTGGCGGGCCGCTTAGCGCAGTTGGTTGGGGCGTAGGAACTTCAGCTTGCTGTCGTTTCAGTGGTCGTGGGTTCGAATCCCGCTCCACCGTCTGGCATCTATGTGTTATCATTCACCTCATTACCCACGCACAAGTCTCAAACTCATGTGGGCATCATCAGCATTAAAAAAAAAAAAAAAAAAAAATAATAATAGTTTTACTTGTTCATCACAACATAGTACATCACTCGCATGAATATCGTCAAGCAAATAACTCACAAAACTCTATAGTAGGTACCAAGTACTTCCTCAACAAATCCAATGAACGTGGATGTCACTTAGAAAACAACTTCGGTCATAATCCATCCAATAAGAATTCGTCTTCTGAATGATAAGCTTTTCTATTCAAGAATGAATATAATTAAATTTGAACTTTTACTCATGTTCAATATCCCTCAGTTTTATTCGTAGTTTAGAAAAAATTGGTTCCTTATAACTAGGTTTTTTCGTAAAAATATGTAGTCTTTCTCTTTACGGTAATTTTGCTTCGTCCACGTGTACTGTATGTATGATAATTAGGAAGAGAATTGGAATTATTTTTGAGAAATAAGATCGCTTCAAATATATATATATATATATAAACATGGAAATAGTAAGAACGATGAATTAGTATTTCGGCCACTCAGTAATAAATATATTTATCTGCTACACTTTTCAAGGTAATCTGCTACGGTCTGAGTCTACCTCTAAGCGAGCACGAAGCTATCAAAGACTGTGTGAATGTCTACTGCGAGTGGATGACGTGTCTGCATCCGGTCCCCAAACTCAGCGTGCCTCGACCCGTCTGCGAGGATCCCAATCTCTATGCTCGCAAAATGATTGGTCACTTTCACAATCTGTTTGTGCCGCGGAAGGGCGAAGGTAAGTACTGTAGTGAATATCTGTTAAAGTTCAAATAAGTTGATGAAAAGTTTAAAAATCAATCCAATATTAAAACTGACACAGTATTTCTATTTAAGTTATAAGTTTTACTCACTTATACTGGTGGGATGCATTTCACCTCTAAAGAGAAGCTTCATCAGTTTGTATGAGTAAAAATCATAATTTAAATAGAAATGCAGTGTCAGTTTGATGTTAGATTGTTCATCAAGTATTTCGTCATAGAAAACATCACAGATTTTAAAAATCAATAATTAATTTCATTTGCATATCAAGAGAAAACTTTGCTACATACTACTAGAAAAATAAAAACCTACAATGACAAATGTGGAGTTACAACTGATAGAAGCAATAAGAAAAAAACCTAAGCTATAGATGCGTTGGCAATATATATAATACTTATTCTGGGTCAAACCAAATATTTCCTTGCTCAAGCGATCTCAATTGCAACAACCAACTCATAAGAAGGCTACGAACATTTATGGTCTGTATAAGTTGAGTCCTGTGCTTTCCGCCTGACATCATTTGTTATTCAGTGAAATAACATTGATGCCAATTTTCATTTAGTACACTTGACTTCAGACATTTAATTACACATTTGCTGAAATATAAATTCTACCCAATTTGGCAACGACGATTTTTAGTTTAGGGCTCAACTTATATAATGCAGAACACACCTTGACCATGAAATGGTTGCTACACTGATCTGGAATTCTGTGAATGCCGTGTACATGAACTGTAGAATACAATGGCATATATATATATTTTATTGCTGATGATGCCCGCATGAGTCTGAGACTTGTGCGTGGGTAATGAGGTGGATGATAACACATAGATGCCAGACGGAGGAGCGGGATTCGAACCCACGAACGCTGAAACGACAGCAAGCGACCCCCAACCAACTGCGCTAAGCGGCCGATTGTGCTAGATTGATGAAAGAACAAGTCTTGAGCTTTGATCTAACTTTGAATACACATCTTTTTACTATTGCAATCTAGTCTAAGAAGGCTAATGAGCATTTTTTTCCTGATATTATCTACAGATAATAATAATTTTAGTAGTTCTCAGCAGGACTACTACTTTTAAGTACTAACTATACAATAAGTATATTAAACATAAAAAATGAATTACATTTGCACTGTATAACACATTCACACTGTTATCACTGTTCTGCTTTATCACAACACCCCAACACTACACAATTCGAAGGGTTTGTTCCGCTTCAATCTGCGCAGCATATCAGTGTTTTCGAACAGATGCTTATTGAATACATATGAAGAGCAGAATGTGAATATTTTCATGAATAAATATTGTTTTATTAGTAAAGCATGTATGTCTTCTCTTCATGTATGTCTTCTTTATTTTCTCCAAATAATCAGACTGATAAAAACGATGAAGTTATTGAGTTCTTGATTTTTTTAAATTATTAAATTGATAGTATAATCAACATAATTAGTGAGTTAAAGACGATGCGTTTTGTGTTGTAATTTGTAAGAGTGCTTGAGTTGTAAAGCTGTGTTGATTTGCGCTGTGCTGTGCGTCGACAGCGTTTAAAACCGAATCAATGGTTTTCAGTGAACGCCACTGGAATTTCTGCTGCGTTGCGCTGTACCAGTTGCTAGGCGTCCATTGAAAAAATTGGTTCGGTTTTAAAAGCTGTCTTTGCACAGAGCAACTCATCGCAGCTTTCAGTGGTCGGGCACTCTTACGTTTGGTTGTTCGTTTTCAAGTCTAGTACACACTTCTCTACTTATAACTCTACATTGAAAGCAGATTAAGGTGTAGGAGGGGCTTGAAAATTTAATGACAAACGATCTTCAGACTAATATGTAGCATAAAAAATACTAGTGAACATTATCAGATTTTTCACTAAAATTACTTTCTATACAGTAATTCTCACGTTACTCATTGACTAATTCACAGTGTAAATATTGTATTTTTTATCTGCAATGTACTATTTTTTGCACTTACGTCTAATTACTTTTTGAACTTAATGATTGGTTTTAAATTTCGACAACAGCAATGCATCTCTGTTCTATTATAATCAACGTTGTAGTTTATGTAGTTGAACTTACAACTTAGTTCATAACTGTTGTAATCCCCTTTTTGTAATTAGTTGTGTAACTGTAATAGGCTAAATCTTTTACAGAGCTTTTATTTCCAAATTCATTTTTCTTGTTCATAATTTTATTGCTATTCATTAATGCACAATAACTAGTTCTACTATAGTTTTCACTGCCTTAGTTTTCTTCGACTTTCTGCACTGCCTTACATCTATTTTCATCTAATCTCATTTCTTTCGTCTTCTTTTTTCACTAGTATGGACATTCCTGTATTTGGATCTAAGTGAGTAAACTTATCTGTTACATTTCTATGAATTCTTTATGGAAGAGGAAAGCTTTAATTTTAACCACATAAAGCGTTAAGATATTAATATATATATTACAATATATTGCGCTTAGTGCTACTGTGACGATATGGTAGCATTATTAGCAAAATAGAGTATTGTCTGATTATTCATTAATGAAATGAATGCTCTTGCTCCATTTTATTGAGCTTATTTATCATTCATTTTTTCTAGTAATTGTTATTTTATTTGGGTTTGCAACTGTCTAAACAAATTAACAAAAAAAAACCTTCATGGATGGTATTTCCCTCCAGTATGTTTTTTTTTCAAAATCCTGCCAGTATTTGTAAAGCAGTGGGTCAATTATTTAAGAAATTGCCTTATCAAACTGTTATCTCAGAACAATAAGAAACTCATGGTAATAGATTGTTAGTAATGTGTATTTAATGATGGAATGGAATAGCTATGAATGTAATGTTATTGGATGGGTATGCAAAGGTAGCTCAATAATATTCTATTGATTCATTAACATTTGCATATTGCTCTATAAATTTTCCAGTGTGAAGTCTCTAATGAGTCCCACAACAAAAAGTTGAACCAGGACACTCTTCCACAACTGACTGTCACGAGAAGAATCCGCTGATTCGGGTTCACTGATACGTTGCACCCTTGTGTGCTATATATTGAGGAGCTGAAATCGGCACATTGTAAGCCCACTCAAGAGTGTTCAGGGGATTCTTCTCAAGACAGTCAGTTGTGGAAGAGTGTCCTGGTTCAACTTTTTGTTGTGGGACTCATTTGAGACTTCACACCAGACATACATTTAGCCCAATCAGTTTATAAAGTTAACAATTTATATAGAAAACATAAAATAATAAATCTCTATAATGAAACAACATACTATGTGGAGCATCTAGGTCAGTTTCATAAACCATCCTTAACCATACTAATCTTTAATCTTCTTGATAAGAGTAATAGTAACAACTATCCAAAAACAACAGACTCATTTTCATTAACCATCTTCTATAATACATTAGATTTTGGTTCACGCGTTTTCTAACTCACAATGCTGGTAATACTCTTACAACGGTGCTGGTCTTATTAAAATGCATACTGTATTCATCTCATCATTTTAAGATTACTGATAATAATATTTTTATGATTTTCATGGTATAGTATTAGTTGGTGCTTATGTCCTTATTCGGAGTAACTAAAGCTGAGTGGGTTAAGCACTGACTTGCTTGGTCTCGGATTTGATTTCTGTCTGACTATAAGATTTTTCTTGAGGCCACTTCCGTGTTTTGGAGGACACATTAAGCCCTTCGCTCCCAGCTGCCTAAAAACAGTCGTAAGGTCATGTCAGAGGCCCTGAAATCATTCAGCGGCCTGAAAGCTCTTGACACCAGCCCTGAGCCAGCCAGTTCACACGATATTATTATTTCCTTATTGGAGTTTATGTTTATTTTCCTTAACATATAGTCGTAAGTTATGTAAAAAGAGTTATATAGTTGAAAATTTACTTAAGTTGTTGTCCGGATGTCTATAAAACTCTTTCAAGCCTTCATCATAGTACATGCATCACTCGACTGCGATCGGGAGAGACTTGAGCTCATAGGTTGATGAATTTTATTTATGTTAGTTGACTAAAATAATAATAAACTGGAATATCTATGGCTGATGCCACACAAGTCACAAAGTCCCTGTTAACAAGATCGTTTCACTCGACTGGAAATCTGTTCTTAATCAACGGTTATATTTAGTTTCTAAAGCAGTGTTTAGTGAGAGGTTGCGATAACAAAGCACTTGAGCTCGTGCTTATGGACCTACCTTGAGGCTTCCTCCACTCCACTCAAGGAAGACTTGAGAAGCATTTATTCAAAAGGCTTTTAAATTTATTTAATTTTTAAAAGGCTTTTTTTAATTTATTTAAAAGGCTTTTAAAGTCTTTTTTATTCAAAGGCTTTTTCTCCCATGATATAAGGAAGCGTTAAGGCTCGTTCATAAATAATATGACCTTAGTCTTTTTCAACTGACGATGGCACAAATTTACTGAAACAATCAACAATTTTTTACTGTAGAACAAAATGCAAATTTTCTTTCAAACTATCATGCAAATGTACAGTGTTTGTTGAATGAGTAATTGACAGAGTCCAACTTTCAAGTGTTCCATTATAGTTAGCTATTTATAGATATTCGTGTGAAACAAATTTGTCACCAGGCACCAAGCTTGGTGTGACATCGCTTCAGTATAACATGCTACCAGTTTTGTATCACATTAGAATCCTTTCTTCTTCAGAGATGCTAATGATGTGATGCATCAATTGGAATTGATAAAGATAATACAATGCACAATATTTTGTGTAGATGTTTCTTTTCAACAATATTTACACTTATAATAATCTGTTTATTTCTGCAGGCATGGATACAATAAATCGGCAGGCGGTTCTCTGTCATCGTGTTTTGAGAACTCTCCAGCAGGTGGCGCAGTTGTCCACAACAATGGACCGACAGACGTGGGAAACGCTGTTGCTATTCTTATTGGCTATTAACGACACCCTATTAGCTCCGCCCACTGTCAAAGGTAATGCTTGTTTTTTATCCATGACTTCATTATACGAGTTCAAAGTTAAAAAGTAGTTAGTTGAAAAATATTGTCCTAATGACTTTATTCATTCCTTATCAAAACCGTTGCATAATAATTACTGGCGCCACTTTTCGATACAAAGATTTTTTTCCAGGTTTTGTCATTTTGAATAAGTTATCCAAGTAAAAGAAAGTTCCTGGATTTCTTGTTCCATGACGAACTGTGTTGTTAATATTAACTTTTTATGTGAATTTAACGACTTGCAGTCAAATATTCATTAAGAATAAATAAAATTTACTTACTCTGTAGGCCGAGCGCTTTCGAATATTTGAGGCGCTCGGCCTATAGAGTAAGTAAATTTTATTTATTCTTAATGAATATTTGACTGCAAGTCGTTAAATTGATATAAAAAGTGAAAGTTGTTGATAATCGTAGATAATATAGTGTATACATGGATTGTATGAATAATGAATTTATTTCCAACTAAGAAAAAAAAATAATACAAATTTTGAAAACAATATCCGGGAAATTAACTGGCCACCACCTCCAGTACATGTAGCCAGTGTGCAACTAAGCTTAGAACTTATACAAAAAAGTCATCATATATAGTACAAGGTTTCAATACTGCCTGCAGTGCAACAGAGTTAATTAATTTCCAGCTCTTGCCATATTCATCTCTCAACATAAAATTTATACCAGCAATCAATTTTTTTTGAACAGTTAATTTACTCTAAATCTTAACATTACAATTCAATACTTCAATACATTTTTTTTAAATAGTGAATTGGATATTGATTTTGATTACAGATCTATCATTACACAGCTATCTGCACTCACTATTTGGGAGCGGCGACTCTGACGAGCTCTCACGTCCTCTTTATAAGTCTAAATTAATTAATTTATTTCTACAGATGACGTGGGTGACAAGCTGTGCGAGCGTGTGCTGAGCGTGCTGTTCGAGGTGTGGCTGGTGGCGTGCGTGCACTGTTTCCCCTCCCCTCCCCTGTGGAAGACGCTGCGCGAAATGTCGATGAATTGGCGCCACCGTGTCGCCCTCGTCGAACAGTGGAATCGCGTCAATTTGGCGCTCACACAACGCCTTCTAGACTTCATGTACGGCCCCACCTTTCCCGAGCTCAAGATTTGTGAGTACTACTACAGTAGTAGATTCAAATTGATGCACTCATAATTGAATCATTTGATTTAATTTTCATTCAAATTTTCAAATTTTCAAAATTCATTTGATTTAATGTAGATATTAATCTTTTAAAAGGTCGCTTCACACACATCAGTTACGGCGCGTCACAGTCACAGTGACGTCTCAGTTCAGTCACTGGCACATCCGGTAGCAATCAGTCACCTACATTTACACACAGCAGTCAAGTCTCAGTCTTTCTAGAAGCCACGGTCAGTGATTGTCAGTTTATGTGCAAATATAGTCAGTTTAAAATCATTACATTAACAGATTGAACTGAATTGGTATGACAAAGTTTTATGATGAAAAATTGGCTGTTATAGCCATAGCTTTGGATGACGAAGTGGAGGAGCAAAGAAAAGTTAAAATACGTAAATGGGTAAATAACGTTTGAAGAAAAGGAAGACTGTGGGAGAGTTCGTGACCTTATTTTAAGAGCTTGTGGATGATGAATGGAATTTTTCAAATATTTTAGGATGTCACAAAATTCTTTCCATATATTACTCAATAAATTAAAAATTTAATTTTTCGTGCTTGTATCCATAAACTTGGAGTCTGACAGATCATACTGTTCCACATGTTGCCGCACACACTCAATCAATTTTTCATTCTTTTTCTTTAAATACTGAAGTATCGTATGTATATATAAAAATACTCAAAGCACTAGTAATTCCGTCCGTCAGGCGTCAAAACAACTTGAGAATATCGGAAAGAAGAAATCTCGCTGTGACTGTCTACTGACTGGCGATAGACTGAACATAGACTGACGGGTCGGCGCCAAACAAGTGTAGACAGCGTAACTGAAAACTCAGATAAGAGTATATTTTCAGACTGTGACGAGACGGATATCTCGGAACTGAGACGCGCCGTGACTGATAAGTGTGAATCGACCTTAATACTGAAATTAGTTGGAATGCTGCTTAAAAGTAGATTGAATAAGGCTGTGCAAGGTTCTCCTGCAGCCTGTTGTATAAAAATTCACTAAATACGATTACAATCTACAAATTTTCCAGCAAGTACAGTAATCGTTAATCCGGATCGATGAAGACCTGGACCCATCCGGATTGCCGAATTGTCCAGATTTTCAAATGTGCTTTTAATAACTGTATAATTATAGAACTATGATGCTATAGATGCTATGTTTCGACTAGATGGTATATGACGCTCGGGAGTCTACTGTATTTCAAAGAAGAGACTGAAAGGTTTGAAAAACAGTGCATAAAATATGTTATTAAAGTACAGTTTATTATTTGATTTTAATTTTTGAATTTATTGTTGAATAAATTATTTATATACATTGAATAAGATCATGTACATTATTATGGAACAACTTCTCACCTCTTAAATTCACAGTCGATCGGGATTTGCGTCGCTCCGGTTTTTTTAGCTATCACTGTATGAAATACATAGGGGGAGAGCATTATGCGTAGGCTCTGTCCTTCTGTCCGTCCGTCCGTACGCATAAAACTTCAGAGCAAAAACTACAGGGGCTGCTCATACCAAATTTTCAGGAGGTAGTAGGCACCTCATAAGAAGAAAAAATAAATTAAATTTAAATTCGTTGGTCACCCCTGACCTGTTCTGAGGGGGTCACTCTTTTCAGAAAGTAGACTAGAAAAAAAACTTGTTTGTCATAGGTCGGATGTGCTATTCTTGAGCTAGAGGAAAGTGAGTTTTTGAAGTGTTAAACGATAGCGAAGGCTGTTAAATTCATTACTGATGGAAGGAGTAAGTAAAAACGTTTAATTTGATTCTAAATTTGTCAGAAAAAAGTTTATATTGGAGTTATAAGGACGTTTGTGAAGTTGTTTTAATCCCATGGCATATGTATGTTGCTATGGGAATATAAACAGTCAATTGCAATACGGTCGGAACAGTGAGAGCGTCCCCTTTGAATGTACTGTAAGGTAGATTCATTCCACTTTTTTACATCGGGATTAACGACACTCTACTTTAGGCTATACATTTTCCTATGTAGATAATATTGATATACATTAATAATAAACTCATCTATGTGTTTTGTCATTTGATTATTTTATTTAAGTATTCTTGTTATGTGTTTTGTCATTTGATTCTCGTATTTAAGTATTCTTGTGACATTTATGAATTTATTTGCCTGATATATTTTTAAATGAATTTGTAATATTGACACGTTTTACAATAATATTATATTTGTTTGAAATGAATCATTGAATATCACAGATGCTTATCAGTTTTATTTAACAACAAATAAGTATATTTACTAATAAATTACTCTATTAGTCAATTTTCGTTTGATCCTAGTGGAAGACGATGTCCAGCTGATTCCGCCGGGTATGTCGAATGACTGCATCGCCCAGTGCTGGTTCAGGTTTCTGCACTGCATTGGCAACCCGGTGGATTTGTGCCGGCCGCAGGTCATCAGTCAGACGCAGAAGTTTCTCCAGTTCGCCATCACCAGCGATTCGGTCGTTGACCCCTGCCAGCACCCGTGCCTCTCTGTCCTGCCCAATAACTTTCTCAAGGCCATCAAAGGCATTGCTGGACAGGTGGATGCTTTTCTAGGTGAGTGCGAGGAGAAATGGGTTGCACTTTTACACATATTATTTGGCTTTTTATTTGTTGTTTGAAGCAAGAGGCGGAATTTCAATCTAATTTGAAACTATACTTCACGCCACGAGATTAGGCGGCTCAAAGAAATTGCGGTGTAGCAAAAAAACTGACT
Source organism: Conomelus anceps (assembly GCA_948455865.1). NCBI lineage: Eukaryota > Metazoa > Arthropoda > Insecta > Hemiptera > Delphacidae > Conomelus > Conomelus anceps. The sequence goes on from OX418221.1 coordinate 16,232,374, forward strand.
AACTATATGACTGCTAGGCAAAACGGTACGAGTAGTGTTGTCAATTCGTGAATTAAAGTTGGTGATTCTTTGCTATCAGTTGCTGGCAGGATCCCATATCTGGAGAGACCGCAATTTTTCAGAACCGCCCAATCGCTACGTTATTGTCGATATACGGCCCCAAATTGCTGCAAAAAGTGCTTAAAAATTGGAATACGCCTGTTTAGACTAAGTTCAGGCCAGCCGCGACAGCTGATATGATATTCAAATAAAATGGCAGAAAATCATCTTTCAAACTAAGCAAATTTCATTGCATTAACACAATTTGTTATTTTTCAAATTTATTTTCAAGTTTATAATCTTACAATGATTAATAGTATGAATAATCATGGACAAATAATAACATTTTCAATTGATCTTCATATTCTGCAATGAATTTTACAATCCGCAGTCTTTAGAATTATTAGATAGTGGATCTACTTTTTATCTATATAGCAATGGATTATTATACAGTCCACTTCTTCACAATCATTTCATTTTTACTGTGCATTATTTATTTTCTCAAAAGAAAAAAAAAACGTTTAATATTTATTATTCTATCTTGCAGCCCTTCGAATATTTTTAAAACGTTCATTTTCGCATGCGATTTTGTTGTACACGTGGCATGTGAAAAATATTGCACTTTTTATATTTTCAATTTAATTCCTGTTTGAATGATTTGGTGTTGCATTGATTTATTTTGTTTGTTTTCTATGAGAATTATATCGTTCTACTGATTTTGTAAATACTTTTTTCCAGTCACTTGTATATTTGTTTTAATTGTTTTTTTTTTTTTTTTTTTTTTTGTTTACTTGAAATAACTTTGTGAATGAATAAGAGAGTTTGATGTTGTCAAATTACTTTCTATACAATATTTAGATTCTTTTATTCATTATAAATAATGTATACACTACATTAAAAATAATGTATAAAAGCATATTCCCTTGCATTAATATTATCACTCATTTTGATTTCCAGGCCAATTTTAAATTGAAACCATTCGAACATTGCGATTTTTGTTCCAATTCTGACTAGTAAATTATAAATTGCATGGATATTCCAGTATAATCATTATTGTATTACCTTAGTATAACATTTCAACTAAAGTATCCAAATCTTGGATTGGATCAGTCTCACTAGAAAATTTCACTCTGAATCACTATTACCGATCCTTTTCCAGTTGAAGAATATTAGTTTACATATTGTTATGGGAAAGTGATAGCCGCGAGCCGTGGAAGGTATCTGTTCAGTCAGATGAGTCGCAAGCGCTCTGGTTGCTCTTGTAAGGGTGACCGATTGGTTTGGCCAGCAAAAAAGACTTCTCTGCTGTAAAATCATTTTCCAGTGGTTCGGAGCCTACTTGAAACTGTAGGTACAATTCATCACTCTTCATCATCCAACTGTTAGGTCTCAGACCTGTGTAAGCTTCATCCTCAGAAAAAAGGAATAAAAACACACTGAGTTTTGAAAAATCCGTTTTTCTGACAGCAACACCTCAATTCTACTTTCTCACATGATTTGGTGGCCGTTATTTTCGGCTTTTCATGTGAAATAACCACTGTGGCTAAATATATCTTGTTATATATTGTAATGAATTTTATAATTACAACACTGTACTATATTTTTCTGTCAAGCACAATTGGTCCATCTCTTTTGTCACCACTCAAGGGTTGGTGGTATCTCTTTGTTATACGCTATCGGTCTCTCTCTTTCTCTCAACCTTTATCACTCTCTCTCTCTCTTTCTATTCCTTTGCGTCCTGCTCTGTTCTGGCTGCACTTGCACTGCTCTGTGCTCTGATGCTGATGGATGGTGATAGGAATTGCATCGCAACCGATCATTTGGGATGATGGAGGAGGAGAACGAGGAGTTGACAGGAGGGCTGGTGGAGGGGATGCACCCTCCCACTCACCTACTCCACCACCACAGCGCCGACTTGCCAAAAGCTTTAGTGTTGCACCGTCAGCCATGACCAAGGGTAGGCTACACTCTACACACCTTTTCAATTTTCTTTCTACTGGTGGTGGAAATTTTTTCGACTGTAATTATTTTGTTCTACAACATTCAATTCTTTACATACAGCTTGTCAACGCATTCTTGGCAGTGCGCAGTAACATCTAATCTGTTGTCCCAAGAGTAGTGGGATTGGCAGAGTTGCAGACAATATGAGAGTAAAGGTCAATTATTATCTAATATTTGCACAAGCAGTAGCCAAACGTGGTCAAAACACACATTTTTAGGGCCCTCGGCTGTTTATCTTGAATAAAATCATTTCTTTATTATATTTATATTAATTATATAATATAAAATAATTATTCCTGGATTTCTTGTTCCATGACTAACTGCGTTGTTAATATTAACTTTAAAAATGTTTAATAAAAATTTAACTGCAAGTCGTTGAATTCACTTGAAATGTTAAAATAATTATTCATATTCTTGTGATAAATTATAATTGTTCGTATATGTAAATTGGTATTTTGTAAATCATGCATCGTTTGTTTGCTGAGGATGGGACTCAGGTCCTGAAAGACGTCCAATGCTACTCACAAAAAAAGTTATGTTTTAAATTTAATGCAAATTCACAATTGTCATTAACATGGAAATTCAATTAAAAAAAAATGTTGGGCTTCGGGATTTGTGGTGGGTCCACATTTATTTTCTACCTGAAGTTAGACGAAGCAACAGGTTGATGGGATCGGAAAGGGTTGTCCTATTGTTTGTAAAGATGAAAATATTCCTTCCTTCATCCTTTTTCTATTGTTCTATAATAGTTTGAAAGTTTGACCAATTTGTTAATTTTGAGCCTTCCTTGTTGGTGTTGACTATAGAGCGCACATTTTGGAGTAGATATTTTGTGGAGTTGTGAGACAAAAACTGTTGTGAAATCAATGTAACTTAAAAGTATTTCAATGCCCTTTCAGGTTCTACAGAATGAGCTCATAATAAAACTATGTTGAAATCAAATTTTATAGATAATTGCAAAATTTGTGTTCAATATACAGCCCACACTACCAATATTACTTTAGACTTTGAGTACAGTACTGTATATTATTATAATCTATTCCAAAACGACCATTCTCCTTTCTTCTGCCAACTTCCAAGAGTTCAAAAGCTCTCTGTTGAAGTCAGGAAGACTTCAACGATTGTTGCTTCAACGACATTCAAAGATAATTAATTTTGGACCCAAGTCAAAAACAATTATAAGATTGGTACATTGCTCAAAGAGGCAAGGCTAAGGGGGTAACATCTCCGGTAGATAACATCCACTTAAACCCATAATGCGACTCAAAATAAAACGATTTATGTCTAGAAACGCTAAAAATGTGGTTTTAGAGAGGTTGTTTTTTAATTTTTTTCCCGGGGAGGACCCCCGGACCCCCCTTAAGACTATGAACCATAAATATTCGTAAAAATTCTGAGGACAGCTTTGATGTATAGGCCAACTGTAAAGGGAGACTGAAGAGTTCGTTTGCCACTATTAATTAAGGGTAGGCTTATCAGAACCTGTCACTTAGTTGTAGTACTGTATTCGAATTTATTTCATTTCTCTTTCGTGATTATCCACAAGATAATCTATATTCAGAATATTATTTTAGAAAAAAACATAATTTATCAATTTATCAAGTAACAGTTTTTTCAGATTAAATTTCAGTGGTAAGTCTTGGAATTGTGCCAAAGATAGTACATTATCAAAGTAGCCCGGGGGGGGGGGGGGGAGTCACCACCCTTTAGGTAACTACATCTATAGGAAATAGGAAATAGGTAATGTAATAGGCAATATTAACATCAAATAAAAAAATTGTATTTGACATAAAGTCTTTCATATTTTGTTCCAATGCAGTTACAAGAAAACTCTGTAAATTCCTGAAGTAGGGTATATAAAGACAAAATAATCTATACATATTCAATACCCACATCTCGGCACTTCTTTGTTGATTTGAAGCAAATCATGAATTGCTTACAATCTTCACTAATAGAAAATCAACTCCCAAGCATTGTCACTTTATTGATATTTTGTCACTCTGCATGTGTAGCCCAGTACTCCACATTACTCCAAATCGTGCTCTCTTCAGATGGCAAATCACCTTTGGGTCCAGTTCTCATACTAGTCACCAACAATGGGCATTCATAGATCTAGGAACAATAGCTGTACTCTCCCACAACCCAACAACCTGTAGCCCTGTACACTACAGGTAGAAAATAAATGTGAACCCATCAAAGATCCCCAAGCCAAATTTTGTACTCAATAAAAAGCCGAGGGCCCTAAACATGTGTATGCCTTCGTGTTCTTTGACCTAGGCTCAGCTATGGCTTGTGCTAATAGTATGTGCTGATAGCTTTAAGGCAAAGAGAGAACATGCGCCAAACCAGTTTCTGCTAACTGCCAATAATGCATTGACAGGCTTTACTATATTATTATGATCAAAGTTATTGATAAAATTATACATTTATGTTTATAGAATCAACAGATAAAAAGATTAACAAAGCCACTGATTTAATTTTTTTTCTTGAACTGTTGAAAAAAGTTAGACTATTCCATTGCTACTAAATATCCATTATAATAAGAGTTTTCCAGTTCAAGACGGGAGATTAGAATAAATATGAACATATTACATTCACATTCTCTTGGAATGCAATATATTTTTGAGCCTATTATTACTAACATAGAACGTTTTGTGTTTTTGTGAATTTTATTGGTTGTTGTCGTTTGAATGGCTGGTTTTATCCAATAATGCATATTTCAAGTCTTATTGATAAATGTAATGTGAATTTGGAAATTGCAACAAGTTGTTGAGTTGAATTAATTTATAAATGATACTGAAATTCAAATTATCTTGATATAACTTTACTGAATGTGCATAATACTTGTGACCGTTATTGTTTGTAAAGTTCTATGATTTTATTGTGCTCTTGTGTTGCATTAAATTATATCCAGTTCGTATTCTAATATAACTTATGAGATTACTCAGGAGTTGAATCATTGGTGAATTGGCTGTTGTGATATGTCCTTGATGTAATTTTTGCAACTTCGGAAAATTTATTGTTGATTGATTATTTATTACTAACTCTTCAAGGTATTCCAAAAGCATCATTGATTGCTTTGACCACAAGTAGGGCTTCTGCAGTGAGTCACCCCCCTCCACCAACTCCGGGGAATTCCGGACCCTCCTCAACCTCAAGTGTAACTTGTGAGTAAAATTCTTATTATTACCTGTTACACAAGTTACCTGTTACTACCTGTAAGGTAGTTAAGTTGATTAAGTGCAAGGCAGTTAACTACGTTAATCAACTTGACTACCTGTAAAATTAATTACTTGTTTCCAAATTACCAAAAGAAACTTGACTTCATGATCTGTTGCGTCAATGAAATCGTAGGTTTCTAAATCAGTACTGTAGTTTGTTATCCAACTGCCGGTAGCGGAAACGTTGATCAGAGTTTGATTCTTTGAGAAGAATCGATTTAGGATCTTTTTGAGTAATCAACGATTAAACTTTGATGAACGCTTGTTGTAAAACTGACGTTATATTCTGTTCAGTTTTAAATGTAAGAAGAAAAATATTTCAAGGCAATCAATGTAATAAATGAATAATGAGACAAAGTTGTCATACCCACATTTATCAAAAACCGTGAGATACTAGTTTCTGTTTAGTTGGGATACCGATTCGGGTGTAACAACTGAAACTAGTATCTCACGGTTTTCAATAAATGTGGGTGTGACAACTTCAAGTCTTATTATCCATTATGGATGATATCTTTCACAACATTACTTTCGCCACTACAAAGGAATGTAATTATTTTTAATAAACAATTCGAACTTCATCTGCTAATTACTTAGCAGATCACATATATCTGGTTTTGAAAGTAAATTATTTTGTATCATCAATAACTCATTTAATGTATTAGTGTAATTAAATACCATTAGCTGAGAAAGAATAATTTGCTATAAAATATTCTCAAAATGTTCATAATAGTTGTGGCATTAGAATAGTTGTACCAGCTATAATCAGTTATCAGAGACGTTTTTATCAATTGATCCACAGATACGTAGTGTCACATTGCCGCTTGAAAGGCTGTTGCATTTTTGTTGGGAGCAAGTTGTCGGAGGGGCTCGATTTTTTTCAGTGTTCCAGTGTTTTCAAGTCTTTAGTTGGACAAACATAAAGCGCATCAATTTACTGACGGTGGTAACGCAACAAGGCTCAATCCGTTCTATTTGTATTTTTATAAAAAAGTATTGTATTTATAAAAAATAAATAACTAAAATTTTTCTGTGGTTTTGCAGCAATGCTTTCATTAGGCTGTGAAGTTCGAACTCCGTTAGCACCTTGCAGACCGAAATCCAATAGCATTCTTCATTTATTTGGCGAATGGTTATTCGAAGCTGCTCAAATTGGAACGCCTCTCTACAGAAATAGGCTTGGAAACAGTAAGTACTTATTTCTTGTCTAATTTAGGATGAACAAACATATTTATAACAAGTATTACAAGGAAGTTACTGCACTAAAATCTAGTATTTTCCTCTTGAAAGTGTTTTTCAAGTGATTGTGTCTTTCATCCCATGAAAGTGTTTGGAAGGGAATGATCTAGGGTGATTTTCTTTGTAGTGGTGAAGGTGATATTGTGGAAGATGTCTATAATGAATAGTAAGACGACGTTGTCACAATCACATTTATAAAAATAGTGAGATACTAGTTTCGTTTGTTACACCATTATCAATCTCAAACCAAGGGTATTGCACAAAAGGTTTGAGATTGATAATGGTGTAACAACCGAACCTAGTATCTCACTATTTTTAATAAATGTGATTGTGACAACGTCGTCTTATTATTCATTATGTAGGGTGATCTTAATTCTTTCTTTTTCAACATTATGTAAAGAGATGCATAAAAATTATATATGCGTATGCTTTATGAATAATGAATGTATTTCAATTTATTTGTAGAATTTCTGTTAATGTTGTGGAACTCCATAATAAAAGAATAAAACACTGTTAGATGTTGTCAATTCCACTTCTAAAGAAGTGAATTGGATGTTGTCAATTCCACTTCTAAAGAAGTGAATTGACAACATCTAACAGTGTTTTTTTATTCTTTTAGAATGTATTTCATTTCTGATGTTGAAGATCCATCTTGTTTCCACTAATATGTAATATAAACTTGAAAAAAAAAACACTTTTAAATGGAAATTAACTCACGTTATGGCGTGACGGCCGTTTCGCTCTGTTGTCTAGAGCATCGTCAGACGACCCACAGTACACTCAGTAGTACACTCAGTACACAGTAGTGTGTACTGTGGGTCGTCTGACGATGCTCTAGACAACAGAGCGAAACGGCCGTCACGCCATAACGTGAGTTAATTTCCATTTAAAAGCGTTTTTTTTTCAAGTTTATATTTCATTTCCATTCCAAAAAACACGAACAAAAAAAGCCTGGAAGTAAAGTGGCAACTGTTTTTAGTAAGTGTGATCAGTGTGCAACGAAAATATTTCTCTTCTAAAACAAATAAATAATGACCATTATATCATGACCAAATAATAACCAAATACATTGCTTTGAAATATCCTATTACATTTGTAATTCAGGATAATTGATAATCTCTCATTCATTAACTAGCCCTTTGGGGTGGTGTGAACAATTCGACCGGGAGACAATGTATCCGGTCAGCAGAGGTGACCTTCAAATAGAGATTATCTCAGAATCCGCTTAAACAATAGAATAAATTCATTGCTATTGAGTAAATATATCAATAAACAGAAGATATCGCAATAACTTCATTATAACACATACCTTTAAATTTTCTTGAACACAACTAATTTGTCACTGTTTGTGTACTAGTGGAACAACCAATTTATTCGTTTAAGTTGAAAAGCTTTATTTAACATAATATATTAATTTCAAATTGCTATATAAATTATGTTCTATACATTTGTCAGTTTGATAAATTTTCAGCTCGTTCAAAACCAAATTTATTTAAGTTGATTTTATAAGTAAAGTAGAACCGTATAAGTAAAGTAGTTGGCCACATGAGGCCAACCCCTATCCCCTCCAGGATAGGTGTGCAGTCCATTGTCCAATTCTTAAATCAATTGAAATTAACGATAAATAGCAAAAATGCCAATACCTTCAATTCAAAAACAAACATTCAAATGAAGATAGGGTTATAAACGTTTGTATTCGATAATCAACTATATCAGAAAGAAAACATTGCATTTCTAGGAGTTTTGTTGGATAGACGATTAACCTGGGCTCCATACATTAAGAAAATATGTTGTAAAATTTCATCTGGGGTATTTGTCCTGCGACAGATTGCTAGATTAAATGACAAAAAGTTACTTTTTACAGCTTACCATGGGCTCTTACTGTCACATGTTAGGTATTCTATCTTAGTATGGGGTAATTCATCAAAACAAAACCTTGATAGGGTGTTTAAGATCCAAAAGAAAGCTGTTAGGTGCATGGAAAGAGTAAATAGATTAGACTCATGTGAGCCGTTATTCAAGATACTTGGTCTCCTAACTGTACCCTGCTTATATGTGTATGAAGCTACTTTGTGTGTAAAAAGGAGTGATATAAACCAAAATTTATATGACGTACATGATTATAATACAAGAAGCCAATGAGATTATCACTTGGTGAGTCACAATAGTAGCCTATTTAAACAAAAACCTAGTTATATTGGTAGGAAACTCTACTACAAACTACCGTAGTTTTTAAAGAGTATTAAAAATATAGAACTATTTAAAAACAATTGAAAAAATATTTAGTTGATAAAGCTTTTTATAGTGTACAAGAGTTCCTTTCATATTGAAATTAAGCCTCATCTCAACTAATTGATATAGTAATACGGTAACTAGTGTATATAAGATTGTATAATAATTGTTGATCTGACTTGTTTTATACTCTTTAGTTGAAGTCTGTATCCGACTAGACACAGACTCAATCTTGGCTTTAACACAGCTAGATCAACCGTAAGCTCATTAATAATACCCATTAATAATAACCCATTTCATCTCGTGCACTTATTATATCGCAACCTTCCGAAGTCAATCCTGGATACGGGGAGGTGCAGTGTCGATGTGTATAAAAGAAGGGTGGTCGATTGACTGTTTGATGTAGGCCGGGAGGCTGCTGAGGCACTGATTCACTCACCCTACACTTAATTCCTGAGTGTTATTCAAAAGCTGTCGCTGCCTGGGTGTTTTAAGAATCTGCCAATTACTGTATTTATTTAGATTGATTATTGCTGGACTAGTCACTTTCAGTTAGTTCTTCGGGTATGGAATTTCTAATTCTTCAAAATTATTTTTTTCTTCATTTGTAATAAAAAAAAATTGTATATTTTCCAAATTTCAATAGTAACTCATTTAATAATAATTTAAAAGTATCTCTTACATTAGTAGATAAGAATTCTTTCCTCATACACGGATCTGTAGTCCATTTGGGGAAATATATTTCTTTCTATTTTAATTGTACTTCTATTTTGATTGTAATATGTTGTGTGGAAATAAATGAAAATTCAATTCAATTCAGTCTCCAAGACGTACTCTGCAAAAAAGGAGCTGAGTATTGCGTGTTTGAAAATCGTTCGTTTCCCGTGTGTCACTTTTGTACTTTTGTCACTCCCCTGCACTTTTTTGTGCTGATGATGACCACATGAGTCCGAGACTTGTGCGTGGGTAGTGAGTGTATGGATTTCTAATATCAAAACAGACACCGTATTTCTATGGCATAGATTTGTCACCCTGCACTAGTGGAGTACAATCCATCGTACTGTATCATTGATTGTGCCGTTTCAGGAGACAGCCGGCCCAGCTCCGTTCGTTTGGACTCAGTGGGCAGCAGCTCGAGCATCACGCGCAAGGGCAGCCTGTCGGCCACGTCGCAGCCGGGATCGCTGTCCGAGGACTTGGAGGTGCCCTCCTGCCTCTCCATCGACCACTACCAGTCGGGCCGCGCCGAAGCCATCGGTGCTCTCTGTCGCATATTCTGCGCCAAAAAGACCGGCGAAGAAATACTATCTGTCTACTATGCACGCTTCTATCTCACACTGCAGCAGGGACTCAAGGTTATCGACTATAGTTTGCCACCACCCTCCACTCCTGTGAGTAGTTTTCTCAAAGTATGCATTTGTCTACGGCTACGTTTATAGACATTAGAGGCTTGAAAGTGTTGTCAGCTTACTTTATTCCATGTATCATTAAGTCGCGCATATGTGAAAAGACGTTTCTGTAAATATTTTTTCCGTTGAATTAAGTATGGCGGCTTCTGAAAGATTGCAACAAATATAGACACCATTGAAATGGATACTGGCTACATCAAGTCTGTAGTATTGTTGAGTTTACTGATTTTTTAACCAGTCTTTTTCTCAAGAGCAGGAAATCAAGGATGAAATTCACGCATTCAGTATTAAATGAGGCAACCATTTTGATCAGTAGCTGTAAAAATTCAAGTAATTTTTGTATACTGTATTAATAATGATGATGATAATTAATATTATTGAAATATATCTGCTGTGATGTTGAAGATCCATCTTGTTTCCATTAGTATGTAATAAAAACTTAGAAAACACTTTTAAGTGGAAATTAACTCACGTTATGGCGTGACAGCCGTTTCAATCTGTTGTCAAGAGCATCGTCAGACGACCCACAGTACACAGATGCCTTAAATCAGTGTACTGTGGGTCGTCTGACGATGCTCTTGACAACAGAGTGAAACGGCCGTCACGCCATAACGTGAGATAATTTCCACTTAAAATTGTTTTTTAAGCTTTTATTATATCTGCTGTACTTGATTATTTCAAACTACTCGATTACCTTCCGATGTCTGCGGCTCAATGATCACTCTGTAGTTGTATAATGAAGCTCTTCAACACTATTGCCACTTTTCAGTACAGAAGTCTAGACCAATCAGATCTCAGGATCTCTTCAAAACAGTGTCGAAATGAATGTAATGCAATAGTCACATCAGCTAATTTAAACATTTTGAAATCAAACTGTATTTCAAATCGAAACTGTTGACAACGATCACACATTTGAGGTTATGTTATATTTTGGGCAAGTTATCAGATTCTTTATGAAAGTAATTTATTGGTAATCGGAGATGAAATATTGTATGCAACGATTGTATTATTCCTACCTATAAGCAACTCGTGAGATGTTTAGAACTTACATCTAAGTACATCTTACACTTACATCTCCCTCGTTGCTTAAAGGCAGGAATAATACAATCGTTGCTTAAAATACTATTCATGTAAAGAGGGTTACCTTATGAACAAAAGATTTATGTTGTAATTATCAATAAAGCATATGCAAATGCATGTATATACAATACAATACATCTTTATTGCCAATGAAAAAACTATGCAGCAAATCTATAAAACGAATTCTTAATATAAAAAAGAAAATTTATCAAACAATTTCACAATAAAATTGAAATTTCTTGGCACCACCCAGCAAGGAAAAGTCCGCTTGGTGAGAGTATCGGTTCATAAAATACAGTTTACAAGAAAATAGTTATTGAGAAAAAGAAAAAAAATAGTTGAAAGTTAAATAAGAAAATCAAAAGGAAAAGAAGCAGAAAAAATGATTTATAATATATGACTTATGTTGAAGAAAAAATTATCTATTATCCAAATATTTATCTGTTTCATGTTGTGTCTACCCTTGTTAGTGAGAGAATTGAACAATCTACTTGAATGCAATTTATTAGTTTTGTGCTTAAATATCTCAATTGTCTGCGTACTGTTGAATGAGAATAATCTATTAAATATTTCTTATGTGAATTTAATCTAAAATTGTATAAAGTAATAGTATTATTTACTGTCAATTCATCCTTCTTTACCCATATATAGTAGACGAGTTTCTCTATATATATTCATGTATAAAGCTAATCTGAAGAAGCATTAGATGCTGGAAAATAGTTATCGGCTATAGTGTACCTTCTACACATGTGAGTTATTTTCAAAATATTCTATGTATAGAGTTAATCTAAAGAAGTATTCGATTCTAGAAAATGCTTCTGCTGATGATGCCCACATTAGTGTGAGACTTGTGCGTGGGTGATGCGGTGAATAGTTACTTAAAATATCCAATGTTGAACAGGAAATTGACCACGTGACCGCAGGAGAAGCAGTTAGTCAGATGCTTATCAGATCAACGCTTAACCGATTACACCATTTGCGGCTGCCAGTTGAGTTCAACTAGGGAACAGTGTTACGGTACCACAAGTAACGACATGTGACATTTAAAACGTTTGACATAGATGAAATGCAGTATATTAGAAAATTACAATGGGAAAAGATGTATGTTCAAAAGAAGAACTGAGCCTCAGAATGCAATGGTTGATGGGAAGAATTACAAGCCTTCCGACCTTCAATAACGCACGTTTTGATTCCATAAATTCACCATTTTTGAAGTTTGGGTGTGCTTTTTATTATTTTATACCAAGAGTTGCTTCAAGATTGACTCATAAAAACAAATTCAATTCTATTCTATCCTATTCAATTATAATTTAGAGAAACGAATTTCTCTGCCATTTCCTCTCAACAATAAAATTTATGATGCTTGGTATTATATTTTATTTAAAATGAAATTATACTGAAAATTGAAATGAAAAACTGCATTTGAAACGGAATATCTTGAATTTCCTTTGAACGTTAGTGATGTTTTTGGTTGCAGGGCCGAGAGTGTGAAGAAACATTGTCAAGTATCCTTGTGAACTCACCCGATCTTCTCCGTCTTGATTTGGATGGCATTCAAATTCTGGTGCCAAGTCTAATTGATGCGCTTGAAATTGTTCTTCCCGAAAAGGACTTAAATTTGAAGTAAGTTTTTAGATTTCTCTTCAATATTCATAGTTTCTTCAATTAATTTTTTTATGTTATCTGAAAAACTGCGCTTGGAAGGGTGATCGATCTGCTATGACTTGATTTTATCAGCTATTTCATAGTATTTTGATTAAGTATCAGACTACATGAACTGATTTAACTAAATCCTGACTACACGAACTAATCCAACTGTTTTAATCTCCAACTACACGACCTGTTCTAACTAATTCCCGACTACACAAACTAATTTATTTTAATCTCTGACTACAGAGTATTCAGAGCTGATCTAACCAATCTCTTATTAAACTAATTTCTAAGATGATGAAATGACGTTGTTGTTATAAATTTTCCTCAATGAAGGATATTGTTGATCTGGGTCAGTGAAAGATTATTGATCCTTTATGTAGTTTAATCTTAACTAGTTTTTCTTTTGTACAACTTTTCCTAGCCATCGTATCTTTCAAGCCTTCTCAAAAAATTAAGTTACATTAAATATAAAAAGTAAGTAAAAACATTATAACGTTGGTTCTTTTAATTTCAGATCATCTTCTGTTTCGAAAGTGGAACTTAGAAGGAACTCAATTCATCTTCTGTTATCCATGCTGGTACTGCCATTGCATTATCAAGTAAGTACATAATCTGATCAAACTCCATTTAAGTATAAAATTAGCATAAATTAATCTTCACTACTTGAATACTTAATTCTTTTATTTTCTTTTTTTACGTGCATTAAACATGAATATTTTATTCGTATCACATCCATATGATTGGAGAATAGTTCCAAATTCTTAGCATTTCCTTTAATGTAATACAATTCATGTATCATAACAATCTGATTGAAGCTTGTTGAGGATTAGACCGAATATTGTAGTAAATTCCCTCTCCCAACCCTTGTAATCTTCTCTTCCTAGTTTTTCCGCTCCTTGTTACTTTCAGTTAGCTGTGAGCTATCTCCCGAGCCATAGAACCCTGTTACACAGCTTGTTCCACCTCAATAATTCTATCAGTTTCATGTATTCTCGTCTAATATCTACGTTTCGGTCCACCTAGCTCAGCAAACCCGCCAAGTCATTAAACATACAACCAAAGCTATTAAATTATTTTGGTTCACACGAATATTTATTTTTTTTAAATTCTACCCTGTAACTAATTGCTTTGTTTCTGATTTTAAAGATTTCAAATTCATTTTTCATATAGCTTTATATGTTATAAAGTACAGTTTAAGCAGATAAAAGAAGATAGAGTAGAAATGAGGGGTGAAATAAGTTTTAAAAACGATACTTCAGTGGATTTTGCGTTACAATATTTGGTAGACCTTATGTTTGGACCTGACAACACATGAAAGTAAAACATGAACCTCTATTTACAGAGTTCAATCAACATCAGATTATCACCCAGAAATCATTATACAATAAGCAAAATGTTCAATAACTTCAAACTAGCTATAAATCTTTCAATAGCAAGATCAAGTAATGTCCAAAACTAATCAATAAATGTCAAGTTAACTGTCAGGATCAATAACATTTGATGGAAGTCCAATAAACACAATAATAACCGATATACTTACTGAATATAGTCTAAAGGAAGTTCTGTTACCACTAATAATCTTATCATAATTACTGACACAGTTATTCTACACTGAGTCGCCGAAATGCCTTGTACTTTTTTGTTCACACAGTAGATTCCAGGATAGCGTAGAAGCCGAGCAACACATTCACAATGTACAAGACATTAGGGAGGGAGTGAGATAGTTGACGGAGAGAAATTATAAGCATCGAATTATTTACTGACGATCGCCGCCAAGTTGTTTAAGCAAGCTGTGTACCCAATTGCAGAGTTGTGCAAACATACACCCCAACAAAGCTTTGAGGCCATTCGTTCACTCCATGCTTTACAACTTTATTAAGATCTTTTATTGTTCATTAATTCTATGTTTTTGCGAATGTTTGTGATTGTAGTCATATTGTTGCATTGTTGCAATTTGTTTCCACAGAATCTGCCAATCAAGCCATTGTTAGGCCATGAGTCGATTACTCTGACATTTTCCCAGTTGAAGCCACGACTGATGAATTTGTTGATCAATGCCCTTCAAGTTGAAACCGATCCGCAGAATACTCAGATGCTTCTGGGTGAGTTATAATTTATTGGTTTCAAATGTATAGAAAGTAATATGAATAAATAGTTATTGAACTTAATTGCGAGCTATTAAACTATTTCAATTATGTTTTATTAGGGTAAGTAGAAAATAATAGGAATACTAATAATAGGAAATAATTGAATAAATGTAAATTATTAGTTGTTTTCTGTTTTAAAGAGTTTAATAATTGCTTTTCTTATTTCATGGGTGCCTTTAAGCTCTTATAAATAATATCGGAGAAATAATAGCAAAGGAAAGATTTTAAAACTGATACTTTAGATTAAATTGTTTGTTTTTTCAAATTGATGTTCGACAGCCGATGTTGAGCTTAGGCCCACCAGCTTATGCAGTAACTTGCTATTTTCCCAACGTTAGATGTAATTAACGAACTCCAATTACGATTATTTGCGGTCTCAAGGACGATTTAAGTATACTTGAAAATATGATGTGTCTTCTAATTATAATCTTTTTTTGAGGATGAATCCCACATATGTCTGAGACCTGTGCGTGGGTAATGAGTACTTTTTTGGATGATGGTGATTGATGAGTTGGACCTATAGTTTTAGGTGGGTTCCGAACCACTGGAAGAAGTATTAATAAAGAATTGATTCTGAATAGACGATTTTTTTTAGAAATTTAAAATAACAATGTTCATTTATATGGATGCCTATCGTAATTTTGCAACAAGTTACAAGAAAATAGTTCTGCGGTTCATATACAATAAAACTGTTGACTTTTCTTTTTGGAACAGTAGTGCTGTTTGGATTTTCCAAAATACATTCACGATAATGTAGTAAGACTTTTTTCCACCAGGTGGTTTGTTACTGAGTGTACAAGACTCGGCCACTTTTGAAGAATCCGATAAGGTAACTCAGCCTGATGTGTTGTCCGCTAGTGGCAGTGATTCTACATCAAATCTCCTATCTTCAGGTTGGTGAACTATTTCTATTTCAAAACTAGAATATTCTATAAAATGTTGTGGTTTATCATAAAAACTCTCAGATATCTTGTTCGTCTTCGTTAATTTATTGTTTGAAGTTATGATTTCCATGTACGAAAGACAGTAGGAATTAACTTTCTGATGATCTCCTTTATGATGAAATATAAGTTACTATCACTAAATACGGTTTAAAAATAAACTTCCAACTCATTCATTGAATTTCAGGCTTCAAACAGAATTGACCTTCTATTTACAGATTCTGTTATTAAATTTATATCATACGTTTATATCAACGATGAAGAATGTAATCGAGGACATTTATTTACTGTTATGGGATTATTAAAAGTGAATGATTACAAAAATCTCACCATTCAATCGACCAATCAATTGATAATTTTATAATGTTGAAGATCCATCTTGTTTCCACTAATATAATAAAACCTTAAAAAACACTTGAGTGGAAATTATGACTCACGTTATAGCGTGACGGAAATTTCACTCTGTTGTTAAGAGCATCGTCAGTTACCTTAAATCAGTGTACTGTGAGTCGTCTGACGATGCTCTTGACAACAGAGTGAAATGGCCGTCACACCATAACGTGAGTCATAATTTCCACTTGAGTGTTTTTTGAGTTTTTAAACTTAAAACTTAATCGTAAATGTACAATAACATTTGCGTCAATATATCTACTAAATTCTTCATTCATCGTCTAACATATTTATTTAATTTTTAACCAATTTTTTAACCTACAACTTATTTAACTTCTACTCGAAATAATTTTATGGCTGCTTAAGCTATTTTACAATAATTTTTATCTAATAATGTTTGTACAGTATTTCAAAAATTTAGTTTATGAAAAATTTGAACCATAATTCAACTAATTAAAAACTACCTTTATATCCTAAATACTTAGAAAGGTTATCTAATGCTGAATGTATTTATGGTGATCGCAGTGGTTTAATCAGTTAGAGCACTTACATCTGACAAAGATGCTTCTGAAAACTGCTACTTCTGCGTTCACAGGCTCGACTCCCGTTCAGCCTGGCATATGTCGTGTCATCAGCCACTTCATTAACCTTCTCTTCTCTGTAGTGGTGAAGGTGATATTGTCGTATTCATCCATAACGAATAAAACCTTATTATGTTACCGACGCACAAGTCTCAGACTTGTATGTGCTCTGGACAATTTTATTGAAGTTCTGATTTTTAATTGATTTGATATCGTTTTTATCAAGTTAATAGCATAATTACTAGAATTTCTTTGAGATAAAATGGTTTCAATTGAAATGTAGATTGTTTATTGACTTTTCTGCGGGGGAATCCTGTCAAATTCAAAGAAAATGACAAATGAATGTCCTCTTTCCAATGGATGTTCCAAATTACGACAAATCCATTTTTTTCATGGCTGTAAGAATATCTTGGATAACTCTTCCAGATTTTATTTTTATATTTTGTCTCCTTCTGATTTCAATTCTGTTTTTCTTCATCGTAACATTTGCGTCAATATATCTATTATATTCTTCATTCATCGTCTAACATATTTATTTAATTTTTTACCAATTTTTTAACCTACATCTTATTTAACTTCTACTCAATGGTGGGTGCAGACACTATGAGTTCAGTTAGCGGTTTGAGCGGAATGAGCGACGGAACAATAACCGAAGAACAAGATGGCGCTAACATTTACTACACTGACGGCGAGCATTCCTACGTCATCAACGCTCTAAACAAACGTAACTAATTAATCAACAAAAACCAACAAAAATGTTAACAAAATAACAATCGAGCATGTAATCTGGTTAACATCACTAATTGGTTTGCTTGGTTTTCAAAAGATACCCTTGTGACTGTGTTTAGATAATGGGGAGTACTTGCACACCGTGTCGATATCGTAACGTAGTCGCTATGGGCACTGTAGTAGCACACGCACAGAATTATTTCTGTGCGCATGAGCAGAAGCCCATAGCGTCCTCTTTGAGATATTACGACAATGTGCGTTAACTCTTTATCAAATCAATTAACGGAGTTTTAGATATAGTGGATGAAAGTGGGTTTGAGGTATTAAAACTTGATAGTGTTTAGTTTTGGTGTTGGATATTGGATAAATACTGTGATTATTTTCAACTTCTTGATTGGCCGTCTAAAGGTATAATTTCCTAGCCGCCGAGAACTGAAAATCAGAACTCGAAAGATCTGTTCAGCAAGAACGACATAGGTAATCAAGTTTCATTATTGTTGTGAATATCCATTTTCATGATCTGCAGTATAACTATTCATATGTAGAAAACTTTCTATGCAGAACTGACTTGCGACATGATTTCATTAATATGAGTGTGTTGTTGACGATTAGCATGTTTTAAGGTAGAAGGAGTGTTTCATCAGTAGGTATGATTATGTAGAGATTATGTGTCATTGTTTAGGTCAGTTCTGAATAGCAAGTTTCTATGTATGAATAATCAAGATTCAGTTCCCGTTCCCGTCCCATTCCGTTTACGGCAGATATGAAAGATTAGCTTGAATGGAAAATGTCTTCACTTGGTAGAGCCTTCTGTTGATGCTGGAGTCCCTAAGTTTAAGTGAGAGAATCAAGTATATCAATTTGATTGCTCTACCAAACACTCTATGGTAAGAAGTGTCTCATTTTGAGCAATGCGATCTCAGCTGCCGTAAACTAGCTATTAAAAAAAAAAAAAAAAGAAATGGGAAATTCAGTAGTTACGTGTTTGAAGCAATCTAGATGGTTGTTGAGAAATAAGTTTCTAGTGCAGCAAATATCATAATAAAGAAAAAATGACTGCACAGCCTTGAATAGAGTATATAATTATTGTATTTGATACAAATTTAAAAAAAAAATTATTTTGTTAATGTAAATTGTTAGAAAATGATGTATTACAATCCTGTGATCAATCAAATGAGATAAATGATGCTGTATAAATAAATTTCCTCAATAGATCTTTTCAGTTGCATTACTACTAGCACAATCATTCAAGAAGTTGAATTTATCTTAGTATTTTTTCTTTGGTTGATGTATTCTGTCTTCCTACTCTTTCTAATTTTCGGGTGAAACTAATCTGTACTCATTTATGTTCTAATTGTAATTGTTCAATTGCTTTAGAAATTGTTTGATTTTAGATAGTAAAAGATGTTCCAATAATCTAAAGTCTGTTTAAGAACAATATTTTCTAAGACTTCTGTGTAGTTAATAATCTCAAATATTCCAAATTAGTTATCCAGTTAAAATTGTCCAAAATAGTTGGAGTATTTAGATTAGTGTCTAGATAGGAATATGATTGGCTTTTCCCCTTACAGAAACTATGTGTTATTTCAATGCATATCAGTGATTTCTCATACTATTGTGTTATCTGTTAACACGTAATTAGTTTCATTGTTTTCAGTGGACGTTTTACTCAACATTATTTTTGTGTATTCATAAATAGTTGAGAAGAATATGTGTGTGTGTTCTGAGAGCCTGCGCTGGTAGACGAATATACAGTGCGTTCATTAAGTCGCGCACATCAGGAAGGTTGTGAAGTAATGTATTTTATTTTATTTATTTATTATTGTTATAACTTTTATAAACATACATACTTATATACTAAAATATATACTTATTTCCAACATTTTATGTCTCATGACATATGTTCAAAATGGCCGCCTTGTTCATTAATACATGCATAAATTCGTTTTACCACGTTTGTTGACACTTTGTGGAGTACGCCTACACTAATGTTGTTAATCTCTGTTTTAATGTTCATTTTCAGTTCATTCAGTGTATGAGGCCTATTTGTATAAACCCTTCCTTTAAGATAACCCCACTGGAAAAAATCTGGAGGTGTTAAATGATGGTAAAATACTGTTAAAGAAGGAACACTCGTTGCTCTTGGGAAAACGACATGTTAACCTTATTGTAATCTAAACAATACTGCAGACCTGTTGTAACCTGTACCCACAATAATGGGCTTTACATCTATTGTTTATATTACCAGTGGTGCTATCTTGCGGTAACCACTAGAAATAATATAAAAAAACCTACAATTTACAGACTCGTTTTTTTTTTTGAGGATGAAGCCCACATAGGTCTGAGACCTGTGCGCGGGTAATGAGTTGGATGATGGTGATTGATGAGTTGGACCTACAGTTTTAGGTGGGTTCCGAACCACCGGGAAGTGATTTTACAGCAGAGAACAGTGTCTTTTTTGCTGGCCAATCTAATCGGTCACCGTTACTACGCTACTACTGTGCTACGCTACTACGTTACTACGCTACTTAATGAACGCACTGTGTATAAGCTTATGCTATTTCAGGCCCAGTCTAATAAAAATAAAAAATAAAATATGTATAATGTAGAAAAACTTAAACAAACACATCACACATTCAACACAGAAACATGGCCTGTCAATCAAAATCCAACTCAAATAATCTTTAATATTAGTTTTCAGCATTTATCCATTTCTTCTGAGTAGCCAGCAACTTCTACCGGCGCAGTGCCTTGTTTCACACATAACCGGCAGTTGGGTAACCGGTGTCGATTACGCCGCATTTGCTCTAGTACCATGCCGGGAAACAATTTTTTCTTCTTTTTTTGGAGGATGAATCCCACATAGGTCTGAGACCTGTGCGTGAGTAATGACTTGGATGATGGCGATTGATGAGTTGGACCTACAGTTTTTTGGGACTCTATAACAATCTATGATATTAAATAAATTAGGCAGGCAATTCCAAATTTTTAGACAACAAGTTTTAGGTGGGTTCCAAACCACGGGGAAGTGATTTTACAGCAGAGAACATAGTCTTTTTGGCTGGCCAATCCAATCGGTCACCCTTACAAAGAGCGCCCAGGAGCTTCGTAGCTTGTCTCTGATTGAAAGATACCTGCTACGGCACTCGGCTATCACTTCCCAAACGACACGGGGTACTCGATGACGGTTATGTGTGAAACTAGCCATGCTGTTATGCATGTATAGTTAGTATTGCATGTGATGTGGTTTAATAAGAGGTGTTATTGATCCAGGTATTTTGAACAATGATACACTACTAGTGGTTTACATGGTTTATTGTTAGTCTTCTTATTCTAGTTTGATTTGCATCTGACGTTTATGGTTCAAGCATGTATGGAAATTGACTATTCAAAAATAGTTAGTTACCCTATTTGATCAGAATCTTCAAATATTAGTTACTCTTTAATTAAATTGAATTAATTTTGAAAGGAAGTCTCAGTTAAGTTGCATATATATTGTAAAAAATCTTTTATGAATTCCTCCTCCTGAACTGATGAAATTAGTTCTAGAGTAAATATTGATCAAAAAATGTGCGATGAAAAAGTGGATGAAACCATCAAACTGGTTGAATGTGCCATAAGTTGTGTTGGAATATTATAAGAGTGCTTGCACAGTGGAGCATCCTGTACTCTATGATAATCACCGTTGAAAAATTACAACACCTGAAATGGAGTATGATTGATAGGATCAGCATGAATTCTACTATTTTACAGCATTTTTTTTTTAATTTTTCGATGGTGATTACCACCGATAATAAAATGCTTATTGTATAAGCACCTAAAGTTGGGGTACAAAATAAAATTTATTTATTTATTTATTCAAAAATACATAGATGAGGACACAAGGATGACTCCCATACTTGCCCTCTTAACACAATGACAATACAGAATATGCAAATTTGTAATGAAGTGAAATAAAAAAGGAAAGATATATAGTATTATAAAAGAAAATAATATAAAATTAGAGTACTTGCTTCAACAAGAGTAATAAGGAGAATAATTAGCCTATTAACTATAAAAAAAAATCAGAAATTAAATATTTTGAGAAATAGGTTAGTAATTATACATATTGTAATAAAGTGAAATAAGAAAGAAAAGATATTAAGTTGAAGTCTTAACAAAGTAATATAAAATTGGAAATTAACACTATGACAATACAGAATAGACAAATTGTAATGAAGTGAAATAGGAAAGAAAATCTACCAATTTTCTTGTCATGTTTTATCCAGAAGTTGAGAAAGTAATGAAATAGGTGTAGTCTCCAGGGCGAAATAAAACCAATGTATTTTCAACCTGTTCTTCAAATTAACTATTTATTATTGATTCAATTTACACTTCAACTGTGTATTAATAGTCTGAAATCTGTTCTTAACAGTTATGATTGCAAAATTCTTTTCTTAATGATTCCCCCCCCCCCTTTTTTTTATCTTATTGAAATATCCATTCATGTGCATTTTGGAAGAAATTTGTTAACATGCATCTAGTTAAATTTCTTATCCATCTCTTGATCTTATACCTGAAATATAATTCCTCCTGATGTATTCACGTGTAATATAGCATTTATATACAGTATTTCGGAACTCTCTACCAATACTTCTAGGCAGTGTTTCTGGACCACTAACAAAAGTAAATATCATAATAAAAATTTCATAAAATTCCCAGTTACTCACACAGCCGCCATTTTGTTTTTTTCACTCATTATTTTTTTATTCGAACACCTCTGAATGTATAATTTTGAAATTTTGCTAACAGCTTTATAACAATTGAAACAATCTTAAAAAAATTAATCAAAAAACAAAATGGCGGCCATTTAAAATCTTTGAACAGGATTAAATTAATAATGGCTAATGATATCAAAATTTGACTGGAATAACCTTTTTTAGATATTTTTATTGCAAATCTAACGATACCTCATTTTCCAAGATTGGCAAACAATTAACAGAGATATGCTACTTCTTAGGGTGTGCGGTGGTTGGAAGCGAAAAACTGCAACCCGTTCTCAAACATCGCACACATTAAGAAGTATCATATCTCTGTTAATTGTTGGCCAATCTTGGCAAATGGGGTATCGTTGGATTTGCAATAAAAATATCTAAATAACGTTATTCTAGTCAAATTTTGATATCATAAGCATTATTAATTTAATCCTGTTGAAAGATTTTAAATGGCCGCCATTTTGTTTTTTGATGTCGGAAAATTTTGATTAATTTTTATAAGATTGTTTTAATTGTTATAAAGCTGTTTGCAAAATTTCAAAATTATACATTCAGAGGTATTCGAATAAAAAAATAATGAGTGAAAAAACAAAATGGCGGCTGTGTGAGTAACTGGGGATTTTAGAAAATTTTTATTACGATATTTACTTTTGTTAGTGGTCCAGAAACACTGCCTAGAAGTATTGGTAGAGATTTCCGAAACACCCTGTACATATATCTCACCAAAGTCAAATATTTGTAAGAATTATTTCAAGACATTTATTCAGTTTGTGAATCTTTTTCAATTTTGTTTGTAATATTATTATTTTTTCATCTAGATTCTGCTCACGGATTGTTAGTGCGTGCAACATATTTGGTCTGCCACCGGTTAATTTCATCTTGGAAAACTGATCTGAATGTTTCGCTGGCCGCGTTGGAACTTCTATCTGGCCTGGCTAGAGTTCATATTCGTGATACGGGTGAGTTTTCCGCTACTAAATAAGATTATTAATATTAAAATTAGTATTACTCCACTCGTTGATGAGGAAATGCAGTCAACCCCTTATATAACCAACTATTACTCAATGAAACCCTTTAAATAAAGAATTTCATGGTTTCCCTTTATTAAATTCAACAATTTTTAGTTGAAATTGATCAGTACTTCGAAACTTGTTTAAACAGTATTTAACAATATTAAAAACTTGAACTTTCATGTTAAGAAATGTTGAAAACATTCGTAATACTGAATTTTTTCTATCTTCGTCGTTGTTTTTAAAGAAATTGCAATCTTCTAACAAATGCACTGTCAAACTACATTTTGCGAAATATGTTTTACTTCGAATTATTATATGAATAATCATTTATCGATTTTCATTAATGCACTTGTCAATGTCCGTAGTAGCAGTCTTTGGCATAATCTATAGCATTTAAAGAAATAACGAAATTGTTATATGCTTTTACAATTCTTGTACGGTTGTTATACGTTGTGGTTGTACAGTGATAAAAAATGGCTGGCTTACGCCGAACTACGGCAATGCATGGACTCGCCAACTGGTCAGTCGTGAATGATTGTTGGTAAGATACAGTATACTGTAACTGTACTAGTGAAGATCAGATTATTTCTGTATTATTTCAGCAAACTAATAATCATAGCAAAAATACCAAAATCAATTTCTAAACAAATTCCCAAGTAGACTGAACGAGATTAGAGCCATTATCTAGCTGACGCTAAGTTCGAGACTAGCTGTTGAGTAATTGAAAACAAAATTATTTGTCAACGACTATAGGTAAACAGTAATATAGTAAAGCCTCGATAACATTGAGAGAATTAGTAGAACTGGTGTTGATATTGTTAAATCTCTCCATAATTGAAACAAAACAGAAGTTGTCAATTTTACTAAACTGTGACTCAAATTGTTAGTTTAGTGAAATTTACAACTTCTTTTTTGTTTCAATTACATTGAGAAAAAATTTACTAGCTACTACTTACTACTTGATATGTAAACTCACCCTTTGGAATCATGTAGTGGATTGGAAACACTGGCGAGTTCAAAAGCAGATAGCAAATTTGACGGCTGGTAGCTAGTAAACTAGCTCAATGTAAAAGCCCTTAAAGGGGTTTATTATCTCAGGGACCAAGAAAGTTTTGCCAACCATCATTCCTCTACATTACAAATCTTGTGTGCATAGTCAATCTTGAATTTTTAAGGTTCTGCATCAATGTCTAGTTCAGATATTTGGGTCTAATTTAAATTTGGTTAGTGTAATCAGTACAGTTTAAATTTTTTTCCTTGCAGCGAGAAAACCAACTGGTATGTGAGTGATTTAAATTCCAAAAGGCTTGTAAAATTTGGAGTTTGATGCTGTTTCAATTTACAAAACATTTTTTGTTCTCTAACACGATCTGTATTTAAAGCTTCTTGTTATCACTGCTTTTATTTGCTTATAAATAATAATTGTCCTTCCATTAATATATTTTTTGCAGAACGTTCAAGATAACATGATTCATTTTATTCGCATCTTGAATTATTTCATAATCTCTATCAAAACTTCTTTTGTTGAAACAATTCACTGCATTAAAAAAAGAAAATAGACCAATCAGTTTCGCAGATGTAGTTCAAATTCCAAAAAGAAACAGCAAAATAGCATCTAAAACAGAACCTTCGCAACCAACCTTCAAAAAACTTCAACCCAAGGACCATGTAGTTCTTTTGAAGTCCTCAAAGACAACTGGTGAAGATTCAGAAAAAAGCAATAGTATACGGCAAACACTTAAATCCAATCCCTCTGTTAATAGAAGTATTAAAGTGAAGAAAACAGTAAATGTTCGTGGAGGGGGCCTTCTTGTAGTCTTGGATTCGGAGGAAGACAAGAAAAAGCTTATAGAAAGTAAGGTCATGAAGAATGAACAATTTAAAGTAATTGAAACCCAAAAGAAAAAACCCAAAATCATAATCTATGATATTCCCTCTGATTTAAGTAACAATGAGGTTGTAGAAGAAATTTATAAAAAGAATCTCACACTTGCTATGAAAAAGGAGGAATTCATAAATGGGTGTAGACCAATTTTCAAGGTGGGGCCCAAAGGCACTGATTTTGTACATTGGGTATTTGAATGTGAGCCTGGTATACGGAAATTTTTAATTAATAGGAATAGAGTATATGTAGAATTGACATCTTGCAAAATAAATGATTATATTATTGCGCAAAGGTGCTACAAATGTCAGGGTTTTGGCCACATCACGAAATATTGTAAAAAAGAAAAAGATATCTGTGGTCACTGTGGAACTTCAGGTCATAATATTAAAGCCTGCCCAAATTTGGAAAAACCACCAACATGTACTAACTGCAAAAAAATAGATAAGCCTGCAAATCATAAAGTTAATAGCACTGAATGTCCTTGCTATGAAAGAGCATTGCAACAAACAATTGATCGTACTAATTATGGGATTGTTTAAAAACATAAAAAATAAGCTGGGAATACGACACAAAGTTTTCCAACCGAATAATCCATATTTTTCCAACAGATCAATACAAAATATTCAGAACATTTTGAATAGTATAAACAAATTACACGCCAATAATCAAACAGCAAAAAGTAGAGTAGCATTGATCAATAACTTTGGAGAATTAGCAGATGTAAATATATCATTTGCTTACATAGGAAAAAAAGAAATACGAATTTCAGATGGAGTGTCACAATTACTACGTATTAAATCGCTTACTGTGCAAGAGTGGAACGACCTTGCTGAAGTCTGTTTACAAAATAGTAAATATTCAATGTCTTGGAAAATATTATTCACCGTAGACAAACAAAATCCCGTCTTTCTTCTAACAGTTAATAATCAGAATACATTAACGGAAACTAAGAAGATCTTAGAAGAAATAAATAAATGGTCATCAGTCAACTACCCTCTCGTGGTTGGAATAGATCAGTTTAGCCAATTAGCGGACATATCTTCTATTGAACTCCTCAGCAGCGTGCTTTCAACAAAACACTTAAAATATATATTTCATTATCGAGGCACTAGCAGTATGGATTTTCTTAATATCCCCCAGTCAAAGTTAAAAAATGAAAAAGAATGCCCTAAGGGATACCTGCCAGAGGACTCTGAGCATGATGCATATTTAAACAGCATGATTGAAATAAGGAATCTTTTGCAGCAGTATGACGTAATGAATGCTGAGATTTTCCGTGGGGTTCTGTGTGCAGTTGGAAGTAAAAGTATTCATACATCTTCAGCTATTTTTAGAGACATGGTTTCAAAGGATATGAATATCTACGACAACGAACTGAAATCATTTCTGATGCCAACAAGCTCAAAATATCGGATGGGGTTTTGTCTAGAAGGAGGAGGATCTTATGTACCATTTGATCAGAAAAAATGCAGATTTGAAACACACGAAAAGTATATCATTGTCAGTAGAGACACGAAGCTGATGTTGAATAGAGAACTACTGGATAATATAAATAAAATAGATGTAGCAACCTGCAAACTGCCTAGAATTAGATGGATGGATGGAGTGCCAGGCTGCGGGAAAACTCATGCAATTCTACAGCATCATCAGCCAAGCAAAGATCTTATACTAACTCAAACTAGGGCTGGAATAAAAGAAATAAGATTAGCTGTAAAGAAAAAGTATGGGGCCAAATATGATGATATTGTCTATGTTGATTACAGAACAGTGTCATCGTATATAATAAACGGCACACATAAAAAATATAATCGAGTTTTCATTGACGAGGCGGTCCTTATGCATGCTGGTTTTGTGGGATTTGTCTCAGAGCTAAGCAGTGCGAATGAAGTGGTGCTGCTTGGTGATTCAAAACAGATACCTTACATAGAAAGGAGTAATCTTCCGACAATATGGTCAAATATATCTACCATCACAAAGCCGGATTCATATAATTCAGTTACTCGGCGATGTCCAATGGATGTGTGTTATATACTATCAGACTTTTACAAACATATATGCACTACAAACAGGATTCTACGATCAATAAAACCAACAATTAGTAATGGTGAATTTCTACCTTTAGAATTGGGAACACTCATTATAACTTTCACTCAGGCAGAGAAAAAACTGATAATAGATGTATTGAAGAACAAAGCTCCTCCCAATTCTTACCAAATATTAACAGTTCATGAAGCTCAGGGCCTAACATACAAAAATGTAGTTTTAGTGAGAGTTGATACGAGACCTCTAAAAATATATAATAGTATTCAGCATGTTATAGTAGCACTAAGTAGGCATACCCACTCATTTAGATATGTAACTATAGGAGAAATGGATTTAATGCTCTCATTAACAAAAAAAGTTCAATTAGTGGAAGATATTATGATCATGAAAAAGCTCAGGGAAACTCATAAAGAACAATGAATAGTAGCAACATTTCTTTTTCTGAGGAACTGGATTCATATGAGGAGATAAAGGATTTAGTTATAAATAAGAGTCACCAACTTTGCGGAATCTTGGATGAATGTGATTTGAATATTTTCTGTACAAATATAAGAAGTATCAAGAAAAACTATAATGATCTTATGGTGCAGCTACACGAAATTGATTTCAATTTTGATATCATCATACTGACCGAATGCTGGCTTAAAAACGATTTCACACCTCAAGCTATGAATGGATATAACATTTTTTCCACTTCAAGCAACAAACTGCAAAATGATGGAGTGGTCATATATACCAAGGATAATTTAAACATTCAATGTAAAGAACGACAAATCGAACAAGCAAACGCTCTACACCTTATTTTAGAAACGAAAAAACAGAAGTATAACATCCTAGCAATTTATAGATCACCATCTTTCAATGATATTACTGAATTCTTAAAAGGCTTGGAGCTGGAACTAAATAGGTTACGAGGGCAAATTGTAATATGTGCAGGAGATATGAATATCAATACTCTTCACCCTCAACATCAACAATATAATGACTACTGTGATCTACTAAGTGAACATGGACTCAAACACTGCATCACACAAGCAACCAGAACCACAACAGAAACAGCTACATGTATTGATCATATTGTCACTAACTCCAGAGAAATGCTTTTTCCAATAATATATCAATCAACTATCACTGATCACTCTAGCACAATTTTAGGATTAAAATTCTACTTAAATACCAATGCCATGCGGAGTGAGTTACAGGAAAACGATAACCTGCAAGAGAAAATAGACATGATCAACCTCAAAAAAGAATTGCAGGAGGAGGAATGGAGTGAGGTTCTTCACAGTGGGGATCCCAATGCATCTTATGATAGCTTCATATCAACTTTGAAACTTCATTTGCAAAACAATACCCATCGACATCGACGAAAAAATGAGTACAAGCCTATCAAGCCATGGATCACAAGAGGACTAGTATCAGCAATAAGAACCAGAAACAAACTCAACCAACAAAGGAAGTCACATCCAAACGACATTGAATTGAGCAACTTCTACCGCAGGTACAGAAACACTCTGACAATTTTAATAAATCAAACAAAAGAGCAATATTACAAGGAAAAATTGAATGAAGCTGGAAAAGATCATAAAAAAATATGGAAAGTGATTAGAGATGCCACAGATTCCATGCAAAATACAAAAATGAAATTGGAGAGTATAAAAATAAATGATGATGTTGTAACATTGTCAGAAAATCCGGTAGCTGTACTGAATCACATGAACGATTTTTTCTCCAATATTGGAGAGAATATGGCAAAAAAGATAGCAGACGATTTGGAGAAGTCGGTAAATCAATTAATTTCAGAAAATAAACCTATTACAAGAACTGTGAATTCCATGTATTTCCATCCAACAAATGAGCAAGAAATACTAGAGACTATTGACACCTTACGTAATGACAGTTCTCCAGGACTTGATGGTTTCAATAACAGGACAATAAAGAGTATAAAAGATTTTATTGCAAAGCCATTAACTCACATATTTAATTTAAGTTTGTCAAAAGGAGTGTTCCCAAGAGCTATGAAAGAAATATGTGTTAGACCATTGCATAAGGGAGATGATAAACTAATTGCTACTAATTATAGACCTATTTCATTAATAAGTAATATTTCTAAAATATTGGAGAAATTAGTAAAAAAACGTCTAGTAAATTACTTGGAGAAAAGCAACTTATTGTCTTCAAATCAGTTTGGCTTTCGTGAGGGAATGAGTACAGAGGATGCAGTTATTGAATTGTCAAAGTTTGTTATAAATAAATTGGATAATAATAAAAAATGCGCTGCAATTTTCCTAGATTTAGCCAAGGCTTTTGATACTGTAACTCATGGCTTGCTGTTGAAGAAATTAGAAGCTATGGGGATAAGAGGAATTCCATTGGAGTGGTTTAAATCGTACCTCAGCAACCGGCAACAAAAGGTCAAAGTAGAAAACCATCTAAGTGAAGAGAGAACTATAAAATTTGGAATACCTCAAGGGACTGTTCTAGGACCTATTTTGTACTTGGTATTTGCAAATGAGCTGTGCTCAATTCCAATTCGAGGGAGAGTCATAGCTTTTGCCGATGATACAGCTCTACTCTTTGAGGGGAATACCTGGGATGAGGTTCTCAATACAGCTGAAGCTGAAGTAACTATAATCAATAAATGGCTGAAGAATAACCTTCTAACAATTAATGCAAACAAAACTAAATTTCTAGCGTTTTCTTTAACGGATCACACAAAGCCATCAAGAACTTCACTTAAGCTGCATCAATGCACAGACATAAGCCAGCCGTGTGATTGTCCTACACTCCAAAGGATTGATAGAATAAAATATTTAGGCACAATAGTGGATGATAATCTGAAGTGGGATTGGCACATCATTCAAAATGTAAAAAGGATCAGAAAACTAATTTTCAAATTCTACCAGCTTCGCAGGATCCTGAACCATGAAACGTTAAAAGCAGTTTATTATTCGTTAGTAGAATCTATTCTAAGATATAACATAATTGTTTGGGGAGCTACAAATTACACTCATATTGAACCTTTATTTGTAACTCAGAAACGCATACTTAAAATAATACATTTTAAAAATAATCAGTCTCCAACAATTGAACTATTCAAAGAAAGTAGAGTACTCAGTGTTAGACAACTTTTTATTCAGGCAGCGCTCTCATACTTGAAGAAAAGACCAGAACAATTTAGATTTGTAGATCACATTCATCATACTAGGTTAAGAAATGTAAATATTGTTATTCCCAGAATGAACACAGCGTTTGGGCAAAGATCCTTTATTTACATAGCACCAAGAATGTATAACATTATTCCTGTAGATATAAAAGTAGAAAGAATTATTTATCGGTTCAAAAGAAAATTAATAAATTGGATGATAGATCAGGAAGTAACGCAATTTGAAAATTTAGTAAGAGTACATATCAATTAATTATTATATTTTTGTTTGCATTTATAATTTTCTTGTATTATTATGATGATATATTATTATCACTGAGTAGCTATTTCGTATAACTCTAGGTAATTTTTATTATTTTTTTAATTTTTCACATTTATTAATTTTGTTTAATTACATAATATGCACTAACATTTATCATAACATTTTAAACTACTAACTTCATTTTTGAAAAATGTTTCAACTATATATTATATAGCACTAAAAAAAAAAAAAAAAAAAAAAAAAATAATAATTATAATATTGACAGACTCATATACCCCAACACATAGTTTTTTATAGTGGGGTTTCTAAAGGTGTATTACTGACATAGAATATACTGTATTTATGAAGTTTAACTAAATTTTTTGTAATTATTATATTATTGATTGAATAAATTTTGATTTGATTTGATTTGATTAATAAGTAATAAAACTATTCATGTATGTTTATGGCATTGTTCTTCAACGGTGAAAATGCGAGCATTTTTCTTTCTTACACTTGGTTTTTACTACTTTTAATTTTCTTTTCTAACATGACGATTTTGTAAACACTACTAAAAAAATGCGTTTTTACTACCCAATCAATTCAAGTAACCGCACGTTTGATTTGCACAATCTTATCAATTTTTCTACACATATCATTGAATTAATCCTTGTGGATTTATTGCACAATTACTTGATTTAACACAATATTGTCATTATTTGATTTGGAGGACTTTCGACACATTTTATGCGAGGAGAACAAAAAAAAAAAATGAATAAATAACTGTCTATAGCTGCCTAACTCTGTAAATAATTTTTGCAAACTGTGTAATTATTAAGTAACCTGAGGTCATATACAAACTATTGGTTGATGTCTGTTTCAGATTAAACAAGGTAAAAACTACTGTTACCATCCTTTTGCTACCATGCTTTTTTCTATTTATTATTTGACTTCAATTTATTTTTTATGACGTCAGTAAAGATTACTTGATGATTCTTTGTATAGTAGCTAATAGATAAACCA
This sequence comes from Conomelus anceps, assembly GCA_948455865.1. NCBI lineage: Eukaryota > Metazoa > Arthropoda > Insecta > Hemiptera > Delphacidae > Conomelus > Conomelus anceps. Next base: position 16,264,158 of record OX418221.1, read on the forward strand.
TTCGATTTATATATATGTATAAAAATGTGGTAACTGCAATGATCAATATATACTCAATAATAAAGTATGCCACCAAAGGGTTAAAAATTTGAAGGTTCACAAGGAATATGATCTTTGAAGATGAGTCTCCATGACTCGAAAACGTTTGGCCTGAGTGAGTAGAAATATTATTTATTCTTGATTAAAATTGAGTGCAAGTCATCAAATTCACAATAAAAAGTCAATATTAACAACGCAGATTGTTAAGCAACAAGAAACCCAAGAATAAATATCATATGATATCAATTATTTATTTATTTATGATTGATACTTCCATTGTTTTTATTATTTGTTTAGTATATTTTATAAAAAAGTTTCAATGCTACTTTTTTCTTGCTTTCTCTGTTTTATGATTGTTTCTTGCAATCTCGGATTCGTCCCAGATGCGTGAAATGTGATCACAAACGGCAATTATCAATATGCACTCAATAATAAAGCATGCAACCAAAGGGCTAAACGTTCACAGGTTTATAAGGATAAAGATCATATGAGAATGATACTTAGTTCTTATTATTTGTTGAGAGTATTTTTTAAAAAAGCTTTAATGCTATTTTCATCTTACTTTCTCTTTTTTATGATTGTTTCCTCCAATTTCGAATTGGCCGCCAGATGCGTTGGAATGTAAGCGAGCAGTGAAGTGGATCTGCGACTACATAGTGTACCAGTGCGGCCGGCCTCCCCCCGCCCACTCCAAGGACCTACACTCGACCATAGTGGCCGCCTTCCAATGCGCCGCTGTCTGGCTGGTGGCGCATCCCTACATCTTGCACGACAAGGACTGGCTGCAAACACTCTTCGAAGTTGTCGAACTGGGCATATCTGGATCCAAATCACAGGTGAGATCAATTAATAACACATTACATATGAAGAACTTGAATAATTCTATTGTAGGAAGTTGTAACTGAACTGGTCATTTCAGAAACAACAGAAGTCATTGTTTAAAATTAATGTTTTTGTGAGACTAAAGAGATTATCTGTTTTACTGACTAAAGAGGGCATATTTATTATACTAAGGGTCATATTATTTATGAACGTTCCTCCAGTGTCTCGTGACTCGAGGGACTCTTGGAATGTAATGTATTTCAAGTGTCCCTTAAGAGACACCGAAGGAACGTTCATAAATACGGGCATAACATTCTGGCTAATAAAAAACCCCTTTCATTCAGGGAAAGATTTAATGATTATGTTTATTTTATTCGTGTTTGGTTTATGACTGCTAACCATTATGCGTCACTATAACCCGTTGAAGTCTGGGATAAAACATCATCCTTTTTTTATTAAAACTTTAAGTTTTTGACTTGTTATCTGTCGAACATTTTGATTGATATGGTATTAATACTTGGTGTAGTTTATTTATTTACCATAAATAATTTATAATCTATCGTTAGTAAAATGAACTAAAGTGATATACTGTCTTATGTGGATTGAAGTTTATGTTATTCTGGTATTTGAGCGGATAATTTCTACTTGAAGCTCACCTCTGCACATTATGTCTCCCGGTCAAATTGGCCAAACTAGCCCAATGGCTTAGTGAATGAATAAGAGAGACTTTCAATTATCCTGAAATTTCTACTTAAAGCTCACCTCTTCTGACCGGACACATTATGTCTCCCAGTAAAATTGGCCCAACTAGCCCAAAGGGCTAGTGAATGAATAAGAAAGACTTTCAATTATCCTGAATTAGAAATGTAATAACTAAGATATTTGAATGTAATGGCCAATAAAGCATATGCGTACATATATAATCTATACCATAATCATATACTTTTATCTTATATGTTCTGCTGATTTTTGTATTGCTCAGAGTTTTACTTCGTTGTGAGTTTCTATGCTTTGACTTTACTTTATATACCTATTGTACGACTGACTGGCTGAATAAAGACTTGATACTTGATCTTGACTTTGGACGACCGAAAAGACAACAAAAAAACGCAGGATTATTGAAGAAATATTGATTGTAACGATTATGATGTATTTTTTCAAATGAAATTTGACGTTTGCTATGATTATAATTTACAATTCTCTTGCAATAAACTGGAATTGAATTGATCTATTACTCAGTAGCAGAGTTCCTGCAGAAGCATAATAATTTGTAAGCAGTGCATAGATGAGAACTCAAATATGATGAACACAAATATAATGTAATGTAAACAAAAATGCCTAACACAATTAAATCACTTGAGTATATAATAGAAGAAACAGAGTTTATCTGATGGAAACAGAACAGATATTAAATTTTAAATTTTTACAATTTTTTACAATACTTTTACTTTTTACACTAGTAAAGAAGGTAGGAACATAGGTGTAGCTGATGTAAATAAAGCTCATGAAAGTTGAAGTTCTGTTGCATTGAAGTAATTGTTTTATTTGTTTAACAGGGAAAACCAGGAGAACCGATCAAACTTAAGGATGAGAAAGAACTGAAGCCAGTTTCTATGCGAGTGAGAGATGCCGCTGAATTTCTACTAAGTGTTATACTGGAGCAGGTGAATCTATATTCGTTAATTAATGGATCATATTTCATCTTTTACAGGTGTACAGATTTCGATCTGGCATTTGTAATCTAGAAATTAACATCTATGATAATCCAGAAAACATCAACATCAATGAAGAAATAATAGTCATCTTTATTTATTTATATATTCATTAAGATTAAAATACCATCAACGATGCAGCAGACTTGAAGAGTCCAACAACTGTCTTTGACATTGAAAATTTTCAAGGTTTTCCCACATGATGCCCACATAAGTCTTGAAACTTGTGCTTGGGTAATGGTGACAGAAAGTATCCAAAGCTGAACGAGATTCGAACTTGAGACCGCAGGAACAGCAGCCAGCCAGATACTTATCTAATCAGAGATAAGCGCTTCAACCGACTGCGATTCTGTGATTGCGCCTTAAAAGAAAAAATATTTAAAGAGTATTTCAAATTCAAATACTTTTATTCACTCAAATAAAAATGTAAAAAACATTGAATACAATAACATTTCAAGTGCATTCCGCATTACGTTATAGCCTGTTTAATTGAAGAAATATTCTATTATACATATTATGTATAAATACTCTATTTATACATATTCTGGTTGTATAAATGGAGTAGAAAGAGCTTAGCGGTTGAGGAGCGGCTTCACTTCAATAACATAAAAATAAAAATCCAAAAAACATCAATATCGATGAAAAAATAATATTTATCTCCATTTATTGAAGATTTATTAAAATTACAATGAATAAAAAGATGTAAGAGTCTAAAACTGCTCTCTTTGCAAAATGTAACTTTAAACATTTTTACGACTCGTTAATTCTGCAATTGGTAGGGAATAGAGCGCATTAGGAATTGAACTGTGTAGCTAAGCCATGACCACTGTTTGTCTGCATAAAACAACAAAAAAACCAAGCTTACTAACCTTTCTATACTTAATACAGTATCCCTCATAAGTCTGCATACAGTATCACTGTTTGTCTGCATAAAACAACAAAAAAAGCCAAGCTTGCTAACCTTCCTATTCTTAATGCAGCCTCATAAGTGTAGAAAGGTTAGTTGGTTAGGATTTTTGTTGTTTTATGCAGACAAACAGCTCGCGCATGCGCTCTATTCCCTACAAATTGGAGAATTAACGGGTCGTAAATTTTCGAGGCTTTTGCAATCATTTAATGATGTTTTAAATTAACAGCTGTTTTACGTCATACTCCCTTCTCAAACCTCAATGATTCTGTATTTAATGTTGACCACTACTCTCCACTGCATACTTTATTGTTACGGGTTCTATGTCTAAAATAATAATAGCCTCGCTGGCAACACTTAAATTTATCACTCGCACTTTATTTGCACAAATTATCCACAACTCACACTGTTCAGTTATTTCTTACACAAAATAAACAATCGAAAACAGATAACTTGATATTGTTCAACTGATAGAGTTTTCAATATTACTGTACAGAAATCAATCACTAAATGTCAAAAGGCCGATCTAATATTAGATAATAACTGTTCAATAAACTATTTAATAATTAAAGGAGAAGCATCTAATACATAACAGTTGAAACTGTAACAAGCACTTACAAGTCACTATATAAACTGTGAAGTAAGCCTGAATAATGATGTGTCACAAAATACTGCGTTTAACACTACAGACAATAAACGTTCATTACACGGTTTGTAATAGCGCCAACGGGATTGCACTGTCCGTATGAACGGAAACGGGAACTGTCACTGTACACTGCCACTTGTTATCAATGTAAAACAACAACTGAACTAAACTTTTACTTACGCGCTCGCTTTAAATAGGTTTTTCAAAAATCCAGAAAGATGGAGACCCTTCCAAAACGTTTGATAAGATTCCTAAATAAGCAGATAAGAAATTCACGCATTTTCCCAAATATTCGATAAGATTCCATTAAATTCTACAAAGTTCCAAGTAAATATCATAAGTGTCAAAAATACTACAAGGCGGAGAGGAGAGTAATTAATTGCTTAGAAGTTAATATTGACACAGCAGGTAACGCTGTAAATCTTTCTTTCCGTGTTCACAACACTATCTTATTTGCTCGTACTTATAGTTTTTTGTTGTTAGGTTGGCTACATGCCATCGCCATGTGGCGCCGAATCGCTGTCCTGCCTGCTGGACGAAGTGTCACTGGCCAAACAGTGCAACTCATGGACAGCTGGTGAAGATCAGCTGACTCAGCAGGCAGCCGTGGCTAAGTTCAGGTACTTTGTGCTGGAGAACTCGACTGTTCTCGCATTGCTTGAAGAACCACTGGGCAACGATCAAGGTAAGTGCAAGTTTGACGCCTGTAAATACACTTCTACACAATAGACCTATCCTACCGTACAGTATCCGTACAAGACCGTAATATACTGAAAATCGCAATGAGGAATATGAATTATATAGGCTCTCAGCTCTCTATGATGCTTGTCTCGACTTGCCTTGCAGTGGATACAATCGCCTATTCATAGTTTTTTTACATCAAATCTAATTTGGATCGTCTAGAGGTGAATTTGAAAATAAGAAATTACACTACAGTTCGTGAAAGAAATAAGCATACTTGGAATAAAGATAGGCTCTGGACTCTCCTGGAAATCTAATTTGATGAATTTGAAAAATAAATCGAGTTCGTCGGTTTTTGTTTTTAGAAATTTGAAATCACTACGTTATAGACGGTACAGCTCTCAAACAGGTTTATTTTGCAATATTTCACTCCTCATTAACATATGGAATAGTTATTGTATAAACTATTATTTAACAAGAGTATGCAGACAATTGAGATATCTAAGCACAAAACTAATAAATTGCATTCCAAGTAGTTCCGTTCTCTCACTAATAATAGTAGACACAAGATGGAACAGATAAATAATTGGATAATAGATAATTTTTTCTTCAGCATCAGTCATATATTATAATTCCTTTTTTGCTTCTTTTCCTTTTGATTTTCTTATTTAGCTTTTGACTATTTTTTCTTTTTCCCAATAACTATTTCATTATAAACTATACTCTATGAACTAATACTCTCACCCAGCGGACAGGGCTTTCTCTTGCTGGGTGGTGCCAAGAAATTTAAATTTTATTGCGAAATTGTTTTATAATTTTTTCATATTGAGAATTCGTTTTATAGATTTTATGTATTTTTTATTGGCAATAAATATATTACAGTAATATATAAATATATTACAATAAACTGTATCATCTTGTGTCACGTTAACATGTTAATAAATGGTTTTAACAACATCTGTATTATTAGTAAGTATGGATATCTACCAAAATATCACAATCACCAATACTGAGAAAAAGATTAGTTTATATTCCTTTCAGGAGGTCAAGGGATGAAAAATGATAACAATGATAAATAATGATGATAATTAGGTTTAGTGTAGTAGATAGCGATGCTCTGAGACTAAACGATACCACGCTTTACTTTGCTGTGTGTTTTCTCGTTATAAATATCTTATTTGTTTCTCCTCTTTCGTTGTGTGTGACTTTAGATCCGCAGCCAACGGTGACAGTGCTGATCCGCGGTGTGTTCGGTCGGCACGCGTGGACACTGCAGCTGCGCCACTTGCCGCGCCACAAGTCGGGCACCAAGTATCAGCACACGCCCAGCCCCGGCCGACCCGTGCCCATGGACGAGATCAACATCCGGCCGCACGTCAAGCGACGCTACTTTCCCGAGTCCGTCGACCGTATACCCCACTGCAAAGTGTCAGTAACCTATCTTGTTTATTATTACTCATTATACATTATTGTATAGGTGGTGAGCCGCGAGATTGTTATCGACTAACACTTAGTTTTATGGAGACCAATGTCATTCTCGTTATGCGCCATCTATCCCTGTTATTTTTTATCATTACTGTTTTATTACCTTATTATACCTATCTAATTTATTATTTAGTAATGAGTGCTAAGTTTGTGCAGCCTATCCTATCATCTACTGCTATGGTTATTCAGAGAAACAAGTTGAAAGTAAATCCAAAAAAGTCAAATTAATGATTTTTTTCAAGAATAGGAAAATAAATTATAAGGAAACAATACGATGTAAAGATTATTCAGTGGAGGAAGTTGAACACACAAAGTTCTTAGGGTTAATCTTAGATAGCGACATGAAATGGGACAGGTATATAGACTCTGTTGTGAACAAAATTAATCGTAATTCCTAAAATTTTAAAACGGCTTGGAAATTTCTATTCAGAGGAAAATGTAAAGAGAATTTACGATGGGCTAATTAGTAGTCACATTATTTATGCTATTGAAGTTTGGGGATCCGCTGCAGCAAAGTATATGAATCGGGTTTTGATTGCTCAGAAGCAATCACTAAGATTTGCTTTTGGGATAGACTTCACTGAATCTTGTGTGTTTTTTTTTCAGGAGTAAGCATCTTTTAACAGTATATTCGCTGTAAGTTTATAAAATAATCTTGTTAGTAAAAAGTGTTGATCTGTTTAAAAGCGATAATCCCCGTAATTTGAATATAAATAGAGTCAGGCTGAACAAAACAGTTAGTGAGAGAGATCCAATGGTGAATGGGGTAATATTTTATAATAAACTCCCTAGAACCATTAAAGCACTTCATGGAAGGGGTTCCATGGTTGGAATTCCAAATAAAGCTCAGAGAATCCATGGTTCAGAAATGCCTTGATAGCTTACGAGAGTTCTGAAAATTATTATGTGAGATTGTAGACTGAAGCGTGAATGACCGACTATTTTTGACAATAATTATTTGTTTTGTTATTGTTGTTCTGTAGCTCTTGGCAACCAATGAATTCTAGTAATAGTACTGTATTTGTTCGTTTTTATTATTGCTAACTGATTGTTAAAATTTCACTGTTGTTTTTAAGATATTGTTGTAGTTAGTTTTACAGTATTTTATGCATTTTGATAATATAGTTGATACTTTTTGTATTTTCTGACGTTTCTAAATTTATTATTAGCCTATTATTATTATTATGATTATCTTATGATCTTATTTAAGTCAAGAAAAATGCATGGTTATAGTTGTACGATAGACTTGGTATTCATTTGTTATTTGATGGACCTCCATATTCGCTCAATATGGTTATCCGTTTATCAGAACCACTCACCATTTCGTTCAGCCTTGGATATTTTCTGTCACTATCAATCTCATTACACACGCACAAAGCTTAATACTTATATGGGCATCATCGAAAAAAGTCGATTCTTTCTTATACAGAACGTTAATATTATATTTATATTCTTAGAAATGAGACTCATTATAAATACTTATTTATTTTTTAAACTCATTTTAATATTCGTTGATCCTTTTCACGGTGGTTACAATAAATTCAGAATATGCTGTGAAATATTATACCGCTTAATAATTGATGAACGAATCACAATAGAACGATACAATCATTCATCTCTATTTTCAGAATTGAGACTTACTTTATAAGACTTATTTTTCTTTTATAGACCATTTTTATGGCCGCTGCAATAAGTTCAGGGTTGTGAGATATTATACCGCTCAATTGATTTGAAAATAGCTTATTATTGTTATTCAATAAAAATACTTCAATTGACTTTATTATCGTTTTTTGTTTTTATTCATGTTATAGTTAAATAAGTGATTTTGAATTCTGTTTTGAATAAATTGAGTAATAATTCATCTATAATTAATTATTCGATTATTTTATGTGATTTGCGCAGCGACCGTTCAATCCCAGAACTAGACTCGCTGCTAATGGACGACACAAGTGGCGAACTGACGGAGCTGTCGCGACTTATCGAGCGACAGTCGGTGGCCGAACGCGACACGACAGCTGACGCCATGCGACACGCGACAATCGCGCAACACGACTCTGATGACGAATGCACGCCTCCGCCACTCTGTCACGAGTTTCAGACTGCGCGCCTCTTCCTTTCGCATTTCGGCTTCTTGTCGCGGCTGGATAGCACACAGGTTACAACTCATCAAATCATATTCTTATTCATTTTATCTACTTATATCCATCAGTCAATCACAAATCTACTTGAAAACAGCTTCAAGGGATAGAAGATTTAAGGGCCTATAATAGGATGGAAAAGATTACTCTATTTATTTATGTATTTTATTTATTTGAACATTACCCAATGCAATAGTATCCCTCTAGCTGTAAGCTATTTGAGGGATATTTTATTAAGACATTATATTACAATCAAATTCAACAATGAATAACAATAGATTCCTTTTTGTAATCTATATAACTGTATATAGCCCATTAATATTATATAAATAAACAAATCTTTAAAACGCCAAACGGGTGCTTACATACAATATTCTTAACATTCATTTCAATTGTCGCAATATTTTATATGAAAATGAACGTGATTCAAAAATAGAGTGCAGAATCGATATAAATACAATAAAGCCTCTAGTGGCGAAAAGGGAACAAATACCCTGGCAAAACATAATGATGAAAATTAACTAAAATACCGAGTAAGATCGATAGGCTGAATTGAACCCTGAGATTTGCAGTTCAGTTGATGCCAAATGCTGATTGGATTTGAATGTTGTCTAATTGATACTATTTGCATAGTGTTATAAATATTAAAAGTGATCTGATGGGTAGATGTAATGAGTGAGATTCCACTTACTTGAAAATGCAAAGCTTGGAGAAAAACCCGTCCATTCGAGCAATTAAGCAACAGTGTTTACAGTATGTTACTTCACTAGCATTTGGTTGAAGTTATTTTTTAATTCAGCAAGATATTAAACTAACTTAATTGACTTTAGATTGTACAATGATATTATATGATGGATTAGTAATGGCTAATTTAGATTATGAGAATGTATTGCAAAAGTGACAAATATGTTTTTAATACTAAAAATGAGACCAAAGGTGAGAAGAAATAATAGAAAGATGTATAAAATGATTACGAAGAGGGTATGGATGATGGTGAGACAAGATGTAATTAGAGATAATGATTTTGTACAAATTTTTTCAATATATTGAGGTAAGCGTTTTTAATCAAGTTTGGACTCCTATCCCACGATTTTCTTCTATACAATAACAATTATACTCATAAAACCTCAGTTTATCGTTCCACTTGGTAAGTGATTTTTGAAAGTTTATTCAATTACTATCACAATCTATCTCACTCTTCTTTTCCGCGATACCTCAGCAATTTTTGTTCCCTTTTCTGTAAGGTATTGTTTAGTTACGATTATTCTTTTTCATGAATTTAAAATATGCACAAGCTATTCCGAAATGGATTGTGATTCAGTCTAATTTTCTGCTTCCTATAGACTTGAAACCTGATTGATTAATATTTTTTAGCCGACGTCAGTTCCACCTTTGGTTGCTTTGGACACGTCGAGCTCGAGTTTCTGTTCAGATCTTGCCGCATTGGATTCGATCGGCTCCCGCACATGTGACACCTGCCACGTATTCTATGTCAGAGCCGGACAGAAGCAGGCTGATCAAATATTATCAAATGTAGTAAGTAAAATAATTTTACTTATTATTTTAATTTTAATTATGATTATTGAATTCATATACGACGGGGGTCTCCAAACTTCCCAGCTGCAGGGCCAAAATTATTACTCAAATAAGTTCCGATGGCCAGAACCGATTTTATTTTTTATTATTATTAGAAGCATAGCTAGTGTTATATAGTGTAGTTGGAGGGTAGACTCTAGGTACTAAAAATGGTAAATTGAAGGTAACGTGGGAAGAGCCCTCTAACAAATCATGAAGATTATGATAATATAGGCTATGATCAAATAAGGGGTATCAGGGTGTTCCTCAGAAAGCTTTAAAAAATAGACTTTCTAAAACTAAATTTTAAGTGATTTGTTACCACACCTATGTATTTGATACCAAATAGTGTGATAATCTTTAGAGTTGGAAACGAACTAGAACCTAGAGGAGGTGAAAAATTATCTCCACTGAAGTTATTTAATAAAATAACTTAAGTACAGAATACATGAGAAAGATGAAACCAGGTTGAAAGATAAAAGACAAGAGTATAAGTTGAACCACCAAAATTAATTATAATAGAACAAAATACGTTACAAAATATGGATTTAAATATGTAAATCTGAACATTTTAATTTTTTGAAATCTATTAAGAAAGTTCTTTTTTATAAAAAAGGGTACCCGTTATTGTCGTAAATTTTTGTTGAAATAATGTGATGAAAATTTAGCGAAGATAAATTGCGACGAACTATTACGAAGAGAATTAAATTTGTAGAAGCTTACCGACGTCGCAAGATAGTAGTTTTTCATTTGTTACCATGGTTCAAGATTAAAGCTGAATATTATCCAAAGGGATGATCCATACGTAAATTCGTCAATGTTTCATCTATAGATCGAAGTTGTTCATTTCTGATGTTTATTTAAATTTTCGTTTCCATATTTACTCCATATTTTTTTAAATATGTAAAAAAAAACCTGTACAAAAGAACAGAGACAGTAATACAAAAGTTCTAAGAGGATACAATTTCAATTAATCCAATGGATCAGATTAGCAAGAGCAATCAAGTATGAGAACATGAACATTTTTTTGAACATGTTTGTAGGCTGTAATTTTTGTCAAGATCTGAACAATAAAATAATGAAGAACTAAGGACAGCAGAATATTAAAGACAATACTAATTATCATAGGTAATTAGAAATAAGATACATTTCGAAGTTTAGCAAAAGAGAATAAAATTATAAAGTTATAGCAGATAGCTAGGTTATGATTCATGGTGACTTATTGACGCTGAGCAGAAATTATTGATGCTGAGAAGAAATTAATGTTATAATTACAGTTGAAAAATTTATAATTCAAAATATTATATTGTAAGCCGAGAGAGAGAGAATATTGAATAAATTGTTAATTCAAGTCATAATTTCAAATTCCTTGACAATCATAAAAATATTAGACAAGAATTATGCAGCTATCGAAGGAATTTTTAGCAAGCATCTACCAGACAAAATCGTAGCCTCTGCTCGAAAAAGATTGAGCAGTGATGTAACGTGACTGAACAAAATTACTCAACTCAGACATAATTATGAATTAAATTGATTTTAATAAATATTCCTTTGAATTGTTGTCTCTTTCCTTTTTAAATAAAAAAATAAGAATAAAATAAAAATAAAAATTTTGGCACAGATTCTAGACATGAATTTATCAATTCAGTCTACGTTTTGAGTCAAAGTATATTTTATCTAGTTTGTGCATCATTGTCAATGGAAGGGACTCTCATTGCTTTACTAAAAAAAATTGTAGTAGGTCTGCTTTAAACTATTACCTCTGTGCTATTTTTGATTTCCCACTTTAATTGATTGTGGTACCGTAAATTATTGTTCTTGAAAAATTCGGGTTCGTGACTGCTCTTCCAGAAATGTTTGATGAAATAATAACACTAAAACTACATTTTTAGCAAATCCAGTCATTTTTCTCAACTTTTTTCAAAAATTGTCTCAAGGCTTGTAAAAATTCCAAAATTTACTTTGTCGTTGAAGGGATCTGTCCCCCACATACTCCCATAATAACGCCACTGATTATTATCTAAAAATGTCTGGAACAATTGCTGACTATGCGCCCTAAGCCATCTTGCTAAGTTTGATAGTTGAATCATGCACTTGACACATGATGACATCTACCAAACATAGTAGAAATATTAACTGGTAAAACAGTAATTAGGGAGGAGCCTCGGGCCGGATTAATCATACTGGTGTGCCGAATTTGGCACGCGGGTCGTTTGGAGTCTCCTGATCTACATTATCAGTAAAGTTACAAGTCATTGTATTGCTAGTCACGGATGATTTACAATATTTAAGATTTAGGCCAATTGAAAATTACCCTTTTCGCTGTTAAGAAGTCTGTCTAGTTGAGCATTGCTTTTCCAGTCGCCGTTAAATGAAGACAAACTAAACAGAGGTGCATCACGTTTCAATTGAATTATGCTATTCTTAGAACGGTTTCACACGTGCCACAAAGCGCTGATGAAACACCGAACGCAGCTTTGTGCGCTTAGTCAGCCACAAATCGCCGACTGCCGGCCGGCTGGAGTTGTAGCGTTGTAGCCATGGCATATCATTCGTGCTTTCACATGAAGTGGCAGTTTCCAGCGTTTAAAGCCAGAACGCGTGCAGTGGCCAAGTAATCGGCACTTTTGGCGTTTTTGCATCTCAGCTGACACTTTTATCAAAATACATTCTTCATCATTCATGTTGAGATGTTATCTTATGAACAGCTGACTGCTGAATGAATATTGGGTGGAAAGAATCGCAGTAAAACTGCTGAAACTCGCGTTTGTTATCTGAAAGGAATCTGCGATTTCTTGCCACAGCCAACAACATTTTCCAACGTTTTGTGGTCCGTGGGAAACCGCTCTTAGGCTCTGTGCACACTTGCGTTTTTTCAAGCAGCGTGCACGCAGCTTGCGAACGCCGGCGGTTCAGCGGTCGATGAGTTCTAGTGAAGAAGTACACACTTGAGCGGAGCAAGTGACTTGCAAATTGAGCACGCTGTTTCCACAACACTCCGGGCGGTCATACAGGTTGAAACAAACCGCTGAAGGCTGAAAACACGCTCTAGTGTGTATTGAAGAGTGAAAACACGCAAATACGTACTTGCTTTAATTTAATCTGTGATATTACTTTATACTTTTATTCTATAATTATATTATGGATCAACTGGATAGTACCCCAAAATAACGGGGTCCTTAAATCTAGTTGATCCTCCAAAAAATGGTTTTTTGGTCCTTTACGGGCCTGAGTGTCATTGACAACCATGGAATTTGTTCAAATCACCTTATGTTCAAATCGATGCAGAACCACAACGAGCTGCATTGTAGTGTTCACATAAGAGAGATTGGAAAATAATTGACAATTGGTGAATTTTGAAATTGCTTGAACAGTTAAAATCTTATTGAATTTCAGCTGAAAATTACAACAGAAAACGCGGAATGTAATTAATTTAATTGAATCACAAAGTTAACTGTATTCAGTTCTTCGAGTACAGAAAAGCCTAACGTAGTTGCTCGTTTACTCATTAAGTAGCGCTTACAATAAATTCACGGTGACTACAGTGGCTCTATAATAGAATTATAATTTCCCGCCGCCGCCATTACGATTCCGTCTGTTTGAATCTTGTAATGGAGCATAAACGAGATTATACGTGTGCATGTACGAGATTATATAAGTGAAATCGCTCAACCATACTTATTAAGCATACCTTCTTAAATACGCACTTCGTTAAAATATCGACTTAGCATTTTTAAATTTCCGACATTGTCTTGGAACAGTAAAAGGCAGATAAAGGTACCGTAACCTGAAAGCTTACTGTTTTTATAAGATATTCTAATCAAATTTGGTTGTTACTTCTAAGCCTATTACATTAATTTTAAAATTTTTGCTTATGGGATAGTTTTTTAAAAGTGAAATTTGTATCAAAACTACCTATATCAAGTAATTGACCGAACGAAGAGAGATCTCTGATTCAACTCGAGCAATCTGGTGTGTTTAAGCCGAACGGATTTGACCGATTTTCTTGAAATTTGGTATGAAGATACTTTGTTCAATAGATAGCCGAGCAACGTATATATTACATAGAATTTTGAAATTCGTTTGCGTTTCAAGATTGCGGCCCTTTATTCGGAAATTTTACCCTTAAATTCGCCCTAACTTTAACACTTAATCGTATCAGAATGAAATTGGGCTCATTCTTCTAAGCGCTCCAAGGCGGTCTTATTTCATATATAAAATGTTCAAAATTTTTGGGGTTGGATAATTCAACTTTCATATTTTTTATCTTTTTAACCATGCTTCCTAGCTTAGTCTGTAACGCATTTACAGATAAAATACAATGTACCAAATACAATGAAACTTTGCATGGATGGAATGCCCAGCTGGTTTGCGTAAGGGTTTTTGAAATTGTTTGTGAGGTCTACTGTTCACAGAACTACTAGTGTAACTAATCACATTTACTATCACTTTTGAAACATTGATCAAGGAGTGATTGGACGCTCAGTAGAGTGCGATTTAAAGTAACGAGCGCTTGGATGAGCAACCAGCAGTTTTAACAAGATATCTGCATTTTCATGACTTTTGAATCAAATAAAAAATCATTCTATTCTATAAATCTTAAAAATTGACTTTCTTCAACAGAATAGAACAAGTTTTATACATAAGAGTCACTACATATCACCTTAAACTCCACAACTCGCAACATCATTCATTTAATTACCCATGCACAAGTCTTAGACTCATGTGAGCATCATTAGAAAGAAAAACATATAACGTAAATCACGAGAACATCACTCATTAAGCACGGCTCATTCAATGCTGAGTTACAGAAGATTATGTAGCTTCTCATTTTGTCTATTATCCAATGCGATTGCCATATTATTGAATGTAAGTCGATTTTTGTCGTTTCAAGCTTGAATTCAACATTGATTTTATAGATATCCGATTCAACAGTGTCTCCACATTTCTTGGAAATGCTTCTGTCATTGGGATGGCCCGTCACAATAGGCCAGCACCCAGGTTGGACTGGACAACTGGATACTAGCTGGAAAATAACGTCCAATCAATCAGTTGCTGGTCAGTTTCATTCTTATATCAATCTATCTTAAAAAATCTTTGCAAGAATTAAGATTTTTCAAGTTTCATTTATGAATAAAAATACGGTAGTAAAAAGGGAATCGTGGTTTAGGGTAAGATAAACTCAGTCCCGGTCATAGCCTTATTTTTTTTAAAGTTAATTTTCATGTTTCTCATACTTTCGATCTTATTTCACGTTTTTTATTAAAGAATTTAAGGAATTCGTCTCATTAAGGAACTTTTATTCTACGTTAGTGCTCACTTTACTAGTTATGATTTTATTTTTTGTTGGGATTTTGTGAACAATAACTATAATGCGCTTTGAACGTTACTATGAAGAATATTAGGTAGCTGCCCCTAACACAACCATTTAATAGTACTAAGGTTTTACGTTCGATGTTTAAATTCATGTTGTAACGATACGAAATTTCTAAATTACGAATAAGCCACTAGACAGATTTAAATCAATAATATATACTTGGGATCGCAATGTTTACATTGTTGCTATGAGGAACATAACCTCCTGATGTGCCGGCTTTTTCCTGTCTACTCAGCCAGATATTCATAGTAGCGAGAATTTGTCAAATATAAAAATATATTGCCTTAAATATTGTGAATAAGAAAAAACGCAATAAAATATTATCAAATAGCTAGTCATACTTATATTAATAGAATCTTGCATAAAATGAAATGTTACTCACCATGATCATCCACTCAAAAGCAGTATTATCCAGCCAGCAGAATTTATTATTATGTTTGTCATATTTTATTTATATTATTTATGTGATTGGTGTTAGTCAAATTAAATTATTTATATTTTATTAGGGGCATTAATTAGTCACGTAGGCCCATACCTCATTAGCATATTATGTTAATTAGTTCGAAAAAGAGCCAATCAGAGGAAGCCACTATATAAAATTACACACAGAATCGGAGGTGCTTCCATTAATCAAGAAGAAAAAACTCTCTCCTGGACTTCCGACCGAAGTAGTTCTATCACCGAATTTTTGTCTCTATCATTTCAAAATTTAAATTAAATTCAAAGTCGAGACACTTGTGAGGAACGGGACGGACCACAGATCGCTGAGCCAGACTACAGATCCCAAAGGATTCTGAGCAGATTTTCCACCACGACACCAGGATTGAGGGGCCTAGGTCTCGATCCTTAGAGGGCATCACCACTCCGCCACTCCACGCCAGCAGAGGGATAAAAATTCGCGTGAGTGCTATAAATTTACTAAAAGTGGATCCACTGGTGCGCGAAAGATCTAAAATAATCACTGCGACCAATACAAATAGAGTATTTGGAGTGTAGAATCTGAGCTCATAGGGTTAAGGATTAAATATAGTATATGAGGCATGTTACATTTGGGCCAAGCCATGAACCCACGACCCGCTCTGATATATATTTAAATAAAAATGGATAATCAATGTAAACAAATATTGTATTATTTAAAGGCACCCAACGCAAATCCCTTCAAATAAAATAAGTAATAAACACAAAAAAAGCAGATGTTACATAATGGCACTCAACGTAAGGGCTTTCTAAAAAATAAAACAGTAAGATGTTACAATGTAAATGTTGATAAAACTAAATTGTTTTCTTTTTTGCATTAAAATAATAAATTTATAGAATGCAACATAATGAAAAGGAAGAAAATGTTCCTGAATTGACCCTAACCTTTGAAATGTCGCAAAGAAGCATTGTAAATCACAAATAAAACTCAATTTTCCTTTAAATTTTTTGAGAAACGACGCAAATAAAACTCAAAATTTGCCTATGAAATGTAAATAAGCATTGTAAAAATTCAACTGAAATTCATCTCTAGAATTTGTTTGTCACTTATAAGCCTTGTAAATCACAAATCACCTCTAAAATGATTGTCATTGTGGCTCAAATTCGAGCTCAATTTGTGATTTAGGAGCTGTGAACAATAAAATAGTGCCAGGCTTTGTTGTAAGGACCGTTATGAATAAGATACAAGATATGGCATTTTTACGTACCGTTACTATATTATAACGTAAATATAACTTATACATCTTGAGAGCGCCCAGCCACTGAAAGCTGTGCTGTATTGTGTTGGGACAGCTCTTCAAACAGACCCAGTGGTTTTCAGTGAACGAATAGCCTCCGATTGCGATGCTGTGCTGTCGAATGAATTGTTTCATTAAAACCAATGATTAGGTTAAAACAGCTGACTCAGCTTAGCACAGCACAGCTTTTGGTAGCTGGGCGCTTTATAGGTGTCGACTAGGTTTCATTCAACTTGTAGTGAATATTTCGTTTATCAATCTTTGCTAATAATGATATTTTTTTTTAAATAGCCTGTTACTATGAAATTTACTTTTGTGGTCATAGATTCAGAAGATCACAGCCAACATGGTGGCAGCCTGTACAATGGAAACTCTCATGTGATATACTGGGCTGATGTTAGTTCGGAAATTGCGTTTGTTGTCCCCACAATAAGCAGTTTGAAGAAACATACCGAAAAAGACTTCCAGACTGAAGGTTTAAGTAAGTACTATCGATTAATTTGTTATTGTAATTCCTTGATTCTTTTTTACTGTGTAAATTTGAACTGTAATTTGATAATGCTAAACTCCAGCCTACTTCGGTCGTGTCTGAGGAAGCATTACATCAGAGAGAAATGACCTTCACACAAACAAAATTGTTGATATATTTTTTGCTTGTTTGCGACCTCATAGGATCATTCAAGTCTATACTTCAATTTCTTCTGAATTTGTTTCGAGCCTCAATCCTTTCCCTCCAATACTCCTTCATTCTGTCAGATCATTGTTTTCTGACTACGTCAGAAAATCTCTGTGTTTGTGATTTCTGGTTGCCTTATCTATGTTGATTTTTTTGGTAAATAAAATGTCTTCAATTTTTTGTTTATCTTGTGTATTGTTGGTTGTCAATTCGAGTTCTATAAGATCCTTTGAGATTTCGTTGCATAAATTCCTTGTTTTTTCTTGTTTAAATTTCTAATCCTTAGTTGTTTTAGAATTCTGTTGCCGGGCATTCTGAATATGTGGAAATTATTCTGAGTGAGAGATTCTACGTTTTTTCATTGTTTCTATCATTGGGCTAATTTGTTTGTAAACCGTTTCGTTTGTGACGATCCGCCATTCGCCGTCTTTTCTATAACTTTTATTTTTGCAAGTCCTGATGATCCTGCGCTCAGTTTTTAATAATTGGTCAGTTTTGCCGTCAATTTTGATTTGGAACAGAGTTTTGCATGCGTGTAATGCTTCGGGGAGAACCACTGAATTGTAGTGTTTAATTTTAGAATTAATCGATAAACATTTTTTCTTGTATGTTTGCCAGGTTAGCAATTGGGCTCTTTTAAGTTTGGCGATTCTACTGTTCAAGGCAATTTTTTCGTTGATGTTATGCTGAATGATTTCTCCAAGATATTTATTGTTGTTATTTACTATAAAAGTTTTGCATTGTCATATTATAGTTTAAAATATTGATTCAAATTCGAATGATTTCAGGGAAATACTGTTTTAGTAACCAAGCACCTAACTGGATGGATCGGCATGTAGTCAGAACCTAATCTTACCTATATCTTTGTCTATTCAATGAGCCAATCAATATTCTTCCTACATAAAGAAATCTGTATCTAATCAGATCTCCCATATAGTCAGAGCCTGTCTGTATTATATATACACATAAAACAGGGTGTTTCGGAACTCTCTACCAATACTTCTAGGCAGTGTTTCTGGATCACTAACAAAAGTAAATATCATAATAAAATTTTTCTCAAGTCCCCAGTTACTCACACAGCCGCCATTTTGTTTTTTCAGACATCATTTTTTTATTTGAACACCATTGAACATATAATTATGAAATTTTGCATACAGATTTATAACAATTAAAACAATCTAAAAAAATTAATCAAAATTTTCCGACATTAAAAACCAAATTGGCGGCAATTTTAAATCTTTGTACAGTATTAAATGAATAATGGGTAATGGTATCAAAATGTGACTGAAATAACTTTTAATCAAGATAGGTCAACAATTAACAGAGTTATGCTACTTTTAGGATGTGCGGTGGTTGGAAGCGGGTTGCAGTTTTATGAACAAACAAGGAATAACTTACACACAAAGAAAAAATGAAAGTTTATTTACCATAGATAATTACAAAAAAATAAATGACCATGAGAATGAAAGCCTTGCAATGACAGTTTAAAGAACTGCAACCCGCTTCCAACCACCGCACACCCTAAAAAGTATCATATCTCTATTAATTGTTGGTCAATCTTAAAAAAAATGAGGTATCGTTATATTTGCAATAGAAATATCTAAAACTTTATTCTAGTCAAATTTTGATACCATTAGCCATTATCAATTTAATCCTGTTCAAAGATTTTAAATGGCCGCCATTTTGGTATTTAATGTTAGAAAATTTTGATAAGTTTTTTAAAAATTGTTTTAATTGTTATAAAGCTGCATGCAAAATTTCAAAATTATTCGTTCAATGGTGTTTGAATAAAAAATAATGCCTGAAAAAACAAAATGGCGGCTGTGTGAGTAACTGTGGACTTGAGAAAAATTTTATTATGATATTTACTTTTGTTAGTGGTCCAGAAATACTGCCTAGGAGTATTGGTAGAGAGTTCCGAAACATTCCAAATATACATCTATATAATATAAGAGAGAGTAGGGTTGTGTGCGTATGTGTTTGTCTTACGGATTTCACAAAAACGGCAACGATTTGGAACACTACATTTGGCACAACGCTTTTTTCAAACTTGATTCAGTGCATCTAGAAGACCAATTTTCGATTTTCCTTTCTGACTTTTTAAAATTAGTGTTCAAAAATTCAGAATTGTCGTTATTATTCTGTTATCATTGATCGTTTCAAGATAGCTTTTAGTAGCAATTATTCTATTGTACCTATTGTACCTGCACAGTGCGTAGTGCACCTGCTAATCATGTTCGGCAATTCTCAATATGGGCAAAATATTTTTGTTCACACGAGTCAAATCTACCTAATACGTTTTTCAAAACCAATTTGGTAGAAATGATTTAATTTGATAGCTTGAGCTATCTACTGCATTATGTCATGTGATCGCTCATTCTACTCAACTCACAAAGGCGCTTGAAACCTATATAAAACATTGATCAACTGAAAATAATATCTTTGGTGTCCCACATTTGAAAATTTTCTATTTGAAAAAGATGGAAAGGGGGCCAAAAAATCAAGTTTCTAACGGTATAGCCGATCTCAAGCTGATAAAGGCGGTTCAAATCCATATACCAAACATTCATTTTTAGTTAGATCAAGAATAATAAATATTATTAAATTATTAAACAAGCATAATACTTAAAATCCCGTTGCAAAGCTCGAGTAAACCTCTAGTCTGAAATAAATAAAGTTAAAGTTAAGTTGGTAAAGTAATAGAGTAAAGTTTAAGTTAAAGTAAAGTTTTATGATGGTAATTATTTTAAGATGAATACTTTTTCAGATGTTTTTCACAAGCAAACAAGGTTTTATCCTTTAGCTGTGATTATGCCAACTGAATCCCCCAGTGGGTGGGGGTAGTAGAATTGCACCCACAGTATCCCTGCTTGTCGTAAGAGGCGACTAAAAGGGCAACTGTCCGTTGACCTCATTATCCTGGAAACCTATCCTTTATCCTGCTCTTTGCCTGCAGGACACCAGGCGACCTCCTGCAGTATGTAGCCTTGCCCGGGCATGCGGGGCTCTGTCCGGGTTGACTCCACTTCCCTAGCTGCTCGTGGGAACCACATGAATTTCCAAATACGAACCAGAACCAAACCTCAAGGTAACTCCAGAAGTTGCCTTGCCCTCAAACCTATCAGGTTCCACCCCATCAGGGCAGGTTCCTCGATTTGAATCAACAGTCAAGGACAATGCCCAGGGTCCTTCAGATCAATTTACATCACAGTAAAGCAGCCTCGGCTGCTTTCTGCCAGTTCTTCCTCAGAGAGGGATTTGACCTAGCAAAAGGCTGCTAGCAGACACAAGCTCCTACTTCACCAACTGGCTGGTGAGGCTGGGTAGAGGTCAGGTCAAGCAGTTGATTGCTCTGATAACTGGACATGGCCACTTCAGGAAACATCTCCACACAATTGGACTCAGAAATGAAAGTCAGATGTGTAGGCTTTGCAATCAGTCTGAAGAGACTGCCAAGCACATCATACTGGATTGCGAGAGACTCGGGGCAAGGAGAAGGGCTCTGTTTGGCTGCAAACAACCAGGTGATGAATGGGACGTTAGCATAGGGAAAAACTCCTGGATCTTGTAAAGGGCACAGGTATTGGTTTGCCCAACTAACGTACTAGGGACACACAATAAGCTTCGGTTGACGTGTGAGGATCTTTGAATCTTTGGATCTTTGAATCTGTCCCTTCATAACATAATAACATAATAACATGCCAACTGAAAGATTTTCAATTTACTAAACATTTATTATTTTGTTTCATTTTGTAATAGATAACTCTCTGATTTTTTTGTATTTTTATATGATGATTTTTGAAATAAAGAAATTCATTTTTTTTAAATCACTGTCAAAAAAATCCTCCCCGGCGGGGAATCGAACCCCGGTCTCCCGCGTGACAGGCGGGGATACTGACCACTATACTACCGAGGACTGTTGAAATTCAAAAGCTGACTCGAAAATTTTAATTTTCTATTTTTAACTGACTTTCAACAAGGAGGAGGATCTCAATTCGACCGGTTTTTTTAGGGTCACTACCTTCTGTCCGACTTTCCATCTCTCCGAATATACCATTTGTCCGACTTTTGTACCTGTTGTCAAAAATTAAGTCAACTAAGTATTTCCACTTGTCCGAATAACCATTTGCACGAATATACCACTTGTCTGACTTCTACATGACGCGTTATAAGGCCAGAAACAACTTCTCCGAATATACCACTTGTCCGAATCTACCACTTGTCTGACTCAACTGTAGCGCATTCTAGCGGCAGAATTATCATGTCCCAGGCACTGGGTACTCTAGCCTTTAATCAACGCCTTCTAGAGATACTTCTGCATTATCTATCGCCTATCTCTGTATGCTAAGCTATAAAATATAGAAAATTAAATAAAAATAGTTTTCGTCTTTTGAGGTTAGCTCTGTTGTTTAGCCATTAGATTAGATATTTGTCTATTAGCCAATAAATTGAGAGTTAGTGATATTCGACTCAGATTCGGCAAATAAATTATTGATATAAATCTCTTTTGAGACTAGTATTATGCTATGCTACTAAATGCCATCACATTCATTATATTACGCCAACAAAGAACAGTACCAATGAAAAACTTCAATTTCAATGCCAAGTAGTCTTTTCCCCAATAACATTACACCAAATTATTTTTTACTAAGTGTGAGAATAGAAAGAAAATGAACCTTGCGAACAGAGATTTCTATGATATACTTTCTTCAAGGTATCTAGACCTAGACTATGAGGTAGGCTACATGTTTGAGGCAGTGGCGGATATAGAAATTTTTTTCGGGGGGGGCCCCAAGGATGAAATCTCAGTAACAGTCTTATTTCAAGTTTCAAGAAATTTGGAGTACCGTACTTATTGAAAAATGTAGTAAATGTAACACTTGAATACATGCAGTCCCACTTTTCTATAATGAACTTGCTGAGAACGGGGGCCTGTTTCATAAAACTCTGAGTCTTATAATACAGGTAAATCACCCATAACTCGTTTACTCATTTTACAAATAAAAAATATATGTATAAAAAATTGAAATAATCATACCATGATAAAGAGAATGCTGTTTGTAGTCTGATGATGCTTTACACCAAGGTAAAACGATTGGAGCAGTCTTATACCATGAGTTGAAATATTTTTACAGCACTTGAAAGTTATATTACTTATTTGAATTTAGTCAGTGTCATTTGAACATTTGCAGATTAGTCATTTTGTAAAGAGAAACAAGGATGGATCTTCCATATCACACACGCAAAAAATAAACCCCAAAAAATAAGCCCCTCTCTTGGACCAATGGCTACATTTACATTGTAAATTTTACAACACTAAATTCTCTTTCCTTGGTAAGCTTGCAAACTTATCAATAACTTCATCATCACCAACCATTATGTCTCTGTGGATAGAAAGTAAAGCAAGACCGTTGAGTCTATTCTCAGATGTGGTGTTCCTCAGGTAGGTCTTTAATCTTCTCAAGCTGGAGAATGTTCTCTCTACAGTTGCAACGGAAACAGGAAGAACTGCAAGTAATTTAAGCAGGGTGTAAATGTTTGGGAAGAAATTCTTGTCACATTTTTCTAGGGAGCATAAAGCCGTTTTTGGTAGATTTGAAGGATTTTCATGACTCCACTTTTCTTTCCACAACATAAACTCACTTTGTACAATATCTTTATGTGACAAATCTTCTTCATAGAAACTGAAAGCATCTTCCAATGAGCTAAAATCTGTTGCAATACATAATTGAGGTAGGATATTTTGTAATGATGAAACTGTTTTCTTGTGAGTTTCAAAGCGAACTTTGAGTGAATTGCAAAAATCATCTAAATATGGCACAAAAACAGCTCGTCGATAATATTCTTCTTCTGTTTGAAAAGGTACATTGTTACGTGATGTTTGAAGACGACAAATTCTTGGTATTTCTTCCTTAATTTCAAGTTCAGCAGCAAATGACTTCACTTCATCATACAAAGCTCTAAATGACTCATTTGAGTTGGCCCTCTCCTTTGACAAAAGATGTAGTACACTTGTAACGTTAGCCAAGGCCTGTGTAAGTTCAATTTCCTTCTGTTGAAGCTGCTTTGATAGATTATGCGTGGTTGATAGCATCCGGCTTAAAACAAATAAATTTACAATAAACGGGAACTGACTAATAGCACTACTGAGAGAGTGAGCTTTAGAAGATGTGTCACTAACTCCTTCTTATATTTTTGTAAGGGATAAAAATATAGGCTTAAAAATGTCTTTGAATAAAATAACAGAGTCGTGTCTTTCCACCCATCTAGTTTCACACAATGAAATAAGTTTCCTCTTTTTCTGGTCTGGGCAACACTCAATAATTGTTGATTTCAATATTTCCGTTCTTTTGGCTGACATATGAAAGAATGCACAAACTTCTTTTATAACTCCCATACAATTTCTTATTGAAGATATCCTACTGGCATCTGACAAACACAAATTGAGAGAATGTGAGGAACAGTGTGTATACATAGCCAAAGGTAGCTTTTCTCTTATAGCAGCTTGTACTCCTCTGAATTGCCCACTCATCGTGGAAGCCCCATCGTACCCTTGGCCTCTCATTTTGTTAAGGTCGAACCCCAATCCTGACAAGGTTTCCAATATTGTTTTACTCAAACCAGCTCCAGTGACATCATACACAGGGACAAATGCCAGAAAATCTTCTCGAATTTTAAAAGTTTGGTCCTCTATATAACGTATACAGAGAGAAAACTGTTCGATTTGGCTAATGTCAGTAGTTTCATCTGCTAATATTGAATAGAAGACTGACTTTCTCACTATTTTTTAATATTCAACCCCCAATGGCCAAAATCAATAGGCTGCTTACTTGAACATAAAGATATTATATTCCAAATTTCAAAAGTGTACAATCTTCCATTCACTAGAAATCATGCATAAGGGGCCTAACTGAAAAGGGAATATGGGAAAATATCACAGGATTAATAAAAATAATTTAGATTATGGATTATGTATAGATTTTTCTATTATATCCATATTGCTCATATTATTCATTGAAAGCTCATTCGTGGAAATAAAATATAACAGAAATGATGAAAATAATTTAGATTATGAATGTTTCTATTATGTCCATATTTTTGATAATTTCGGGGGGGGGGGGGGGCCGGGCCCCTCGGGCCCCCCCCCCCCCCTATATACGCCCATGGTTTGAGGAATAGAAGGTATTCATGGTACTTTCACAGAACTATTGCTCTAACCGGTCAGGAACTATAGAACTATGGAGTCTGCATCCAGAACTATCGTTTTTTTATGTACTTTGAAGTAGGATCCAACGAATTCACTGCTCACTATCCTAAAAATGAAAAGCACTTTTTAAATAGCTCAAAAATGGAGGAGAAGGTCGATTCTGATGCTCTCTCACCACCCCAATTGAAGATTTTGATGACCTCATTAACGACCAACAATATTGTTGTCAGGAATATGCCTAGGAAACTTCTGATAGGGTTTCAAGATCCATATAATATATTGATTAACAGATGAACTTTTGGGAAAATTGAGTCTCATATTTAACTCATACCTCAAGAATTGAGAACCTAACACTTGATTTGTGTAATGTAAGTTTTATGCACAGTAGGCTATTGAGCAATACAAATTTCACAATAATTGTTGACTGTAAGTGTTGTGGCTCGTGAGCTAGGTTTTTATACATAAGAGACTCACGCAATAACTTGAACACAACTTGGATGTATACAAGTATGGTCTGATACTCTACTCAGAATTCAAAGCAGCAATTAAGGTTTGATTTTTGTGAGCAAAACATTCCAATAATAACAAAACAGTTATCTCTTAATTTAATTGAATCTTAAACAAGATTTCATAACAGTTAATCATTCACAATGTGAAAAGGAGATGAATAAATACTCTATTTGAATTGAGATTTTGGTTTTAGAAGAAAACTTCAATCTGAACAATTCCAATATTTCAAATTTAACGGCAAACTCATGCTGATTGGTAATTGGCTGATTTCTCGACGCGTCATGCCAATATCTCAATGCCATCTTGTGTTCATGTCATGTAGGCTGTGCCTGTTGTATCTTTACTTGATTGTGTTTCGCAATAAATAGATAAATAAATAATATACTCATTAATCCTATTTGACACTATTACAGCAGTTTCTAGTTATCAAATTATTATAACGAAAAGTAAACATTTTATAGTGTGTGAAAAAATAAAAAAACACGATATTTTCGGTTAGGCGTGATAAACTACGCCGCTAGAATGCGCTACAGTCGAGTCGGACAAATGGTAGAGTCTGACAAGTGGTACATTCGGTGAAGTGGTTTCTGAACTTTTAAGATGTCATGTGATAGTCGGACAAATGGATTTTCGGTCAAGTGGTAACACGTACTTTTCTTATTTAATTAATTACAAGTCGTAAAAAAGTCGGACAAATGGTATATTCGGAGAAATGGATAGTCGGACAGATGGTGGCCCCCCGTTTTTTTTAAATATTTTAACATCAAATACGCACTATTGAACCGATTTGAATATTTTTTTTTTAATGAAAGAGTATCATTCAGCGGTGATCCCATCCAAGTTTTGCAAGGATAGACCCAATACTTAGCTCAATATCAAGCAAAAAGGAGCTAGTAGTAACTATTTGTAATCATTATTAGTAAAATGTTCCAAGAATAGACGAATTCTTGAATTCTTTTCCAAACTTAGTTGTCTCATGTACAGTAAATGCCTTTAGAATATTATTCGCTCTACCATTAAGATCGCTTTTAATATTTCCAACACTGTATAAATAGCGTCGTCTAAATCTAAAACTGAAGGGATGTTAAAATAATTTTTTTAAGCATTCACAAAATCGGTGAATATACTTTGATGAAGTAGTTTAATCTAATCTTGACCCTGTCTTCTTCTTTGCAACTGGTGAACACCTTTATGCTCAGTATTTGTGAAATATATTGACTGGATTTATATCTATATCATAAGAGAGAGTATGTGTGTGTGTGTGTGTGTGTGTGTGTGTGTGTGTGTGTGTGTGTGTGTGTGTGTGTGTGTGTGTGTGTGTGTGTGTGTGTGTGTGTGTGTGTGTGTGTGTGTGTGTGTGTGTGTGTGTGTGTGTGTGTGTGTGTGTGTGTGTGTGTGTGTGTGTGTTTATGTCAGTCTTACGGATTTCAGAAAAATGGCAACGATTTGGGACATTAAATTTGGCACATAGCTTCCTCTAAACGCGATTCAGTGCACCTCGAAGCCCGATTATTGTTTTTCCTTTCAGGCTTTTCAAAATTAATGTTCAAATTTCATTTATGGGCACTATTACTGTTTTAAAATGTGTTTAGATACAGGAAGCTCATAAAAAGATTATACATGATAAGTCACTATTATGCAAAAGCCACAATTAGCTTCAGTCACAAGCCAAAGGAACACATTTGTTCTGTATCAATATTGCAGCGCATACTTCCCGTTTTGGCATTGGCGGTTCAAATCCATGTATCACATGTTTCATTTAAATATCGCGGTGCAAAGCATGGGTCAACCACTAGTATTAAGTATAATGTGTTGTAGATTTACAATCTTATCGATTAAAAATAAATTGTATTAGTCTTGCTAGTGAAGATAAATCAATTTATATTTTTGTCGTGTTACAGTGGAAACAATAAATACTTCATTTTTTTATCTACTGTGATTTTAATAGGAGGCGCTTGGTTCGAACGTAGCGTTAGTGTGTCAGGCGATAAGCCTCGCAACCTCAGTTTGGAACTGGATTGTTCAAAGGACAAATGGAGTCGAAGGCATCCTCCCACACCCGTGCTTGTTGTTTGGCTGGAGAGTTTCGAAGATCATCTGCACTTTCCTTTAGGTAAGAAAGTCATTCATCAGTCTTCTTTGTATTAATAATATCTTCAATGAAATTATTATTTTAGTTTGAAAATTACAACAGAAATACAATTTTTTTTTCATTTTTGGACAAAATACTGTGACTTATTGTATAAATTATGTTTAACTAGAATGATTTTTTCTTTGTTATACTGCAGCCTATACCTAGATTATAAATTTTAAATCTTATTATTTTGTAGAGACTAGATTCTAATTCCATTTGTTTTACAGTAGTAGAAAAATATTTACATATTACACCTACTGTGAAAAGTGGTGATTATATTTCCAGGCCATTTTGTTCGTGTGTGGTTGAAATATTATTGGAGTCAAAGTAATTTTTCATTATTCAATAATGATAGATATCCGTAATGATGAGATTCTGTAAAGAGCCTAGCTGGATCAGGTCTGGTGTTCTCAGATCGCACCTGAACAAAGTTCAGGGCCTCTGACGTGACTCAGCGACTGGTTATTCGGCAGCGGGGACCGACAGGTTTAACGTGTCCTCCGAAACACGGGAGTGACCGCAGTAAAATTTTTTCGGTCAGACGGGGATCGAACCCGAGACCTTTGGAGTAGCAAGCAAGCACTAACTCATTAGGCTACGGCCGCTCCCAATTTGTAATAAATATTCCTATTGTAGGAATTTTTATTTATTTCGACAAATTCACAACGAATGTGAAGGTGCAACAGACACAAGTCCAAAACTGCTCCCTTCACAAATTTTGAATAATACTACTAATAATAGCCACGATACCAACAAATAATTTAAATTGTATCAGGACCATGAGGAATATTCATTGAAACTATAGACATTGAAATCATTGGAATTTATTATATCCTTAATAGATAATGCATTTCTAAGCATAAATGAATATTAAAAATACATAATATTCACATATGAAATTTTCACATTCTAATAAAACAGTTCTTCCATTGTGATCGAGAATGGTGTAACGAAATTAGAATCTTGTTGTCTGTAATAAATGTGATTGTAACAAAACCAACAAGTTCTGTTCGTTAGATGGTTTATTGTTGTTCCTCTTTTTTACATTTGAGCTGAATGTCCACTGCTTGATGTAAACTACAAGTCAAACAACTTGACGTGGCTCTGTTTATGATGCGGTTCAAATGGTTTAGAACATTCAACTCTTGTCATTTATGATTATTTTGTTCGTCTGTATTATCTGACTTTTACTTGTTCTATATTGGTTATTTTTGCAGTTGATATGATGCCCTACATCAGCACAGGATTAGAGCCTGAACCTCAAGGTCATCTGCCGAGAAGTCAAGACTGTTTTATCATATTTCTGCATGCTTTGCACAGTGGATTACTGAGGGTTCGTCTGCAGGGACCGTCTGGCAGGTTTGTATAATGTGATGTTTTCCATGACGAAATACTTGATGAACAATCTAATATCATAACTGACACAGTATTTCTATTTAAATTATATGATAAAGCTTCTCTTGCGTTGTCAACGACAAATATAATATGTAAGAAAAACTTGTACTTGATAGACATCAAGATTTTTTAAATTCTGAGATAGTAAAGAATTGTACCTCATTTTCAATTTTATTTGCGTTGTCCATTCCTGCATCTTACAAAAAGTCACCATGTCAAATACAGTATCACCATAAAAATACAGTGTCAGTTTTGATATTAGATTCCATGCTTTTGTGAACTATTAACTGTTATTTTGTCGTATTGTCAACAACAAATATAATATAACAAAAACTTGTACTTAATAGACATCAAGATTTTTTAAATTCTGAGATAGTAGAGAATTGTACCTCATTTTCAATTTTATTTGCTTTGTCCATTCCTGCATCTCACAAACGGTCACCATGTGTCACGTCACTTACTTTGCGCTTCTATTTGCGCCGGGCTTAAATAGAACTAAATAATAAATTATTTTTGTTGTAATAGATTTCTTCAATTATTGACAAGATTTATTAGTTATATTAAAAGTATAATACGATTACGAAGTACCCTGAACTGGGTACACTAACAGTGCTGAGTTACTTTATGTGAAACATAAAAAACGGCGTTACCTTATGTTACAATTTCTATAATCACTTGTTAATGTAACTTTAAATAAATAATTTAATGAAGAGTAGAATGATATATTCTTGCTGAACTACACATGAGTCTGAGACTTGTGCGTGGGTAATGATGTGCCAGGCTGGAATGGAAGACGAAACCCACGGCCGCTGGAGTTACAGACACTCAGTGTAAGCGCTCTAACCAACCCCAACGCGGCAGTAAGCCAAATCTGATTGATTATAAATCCGATTCAATTAAAACATTAAATAAAATATAAAAACATAAGTGATCAGAATACCGGTGGTTGGGAACCCACTTAAAACTGTAGGTCCAACTCATCAATAACCACCATCCAAGTCATTACCCACGCACAGACCTATGTGGGCTTCATCCTAAAAAAAAAAAAAAAAAAAAATCAAATGATTAATTCGATTTGATCCAAATCAAATTTCAGTTGATTAAAAAGGAAAGTATATTTTCTTCCTGGATTTCTTGTTCCATGACGAACTGCGTTGTTAATATTAACTTTTCATGTGAAATTTAACGACTTGCAGTCGAATATTTGTTAAGAATAAGTATAATAACTCACTTAATCTGGCCGAGTACTTTCGAATCTATGAGATCCATCTTCAGAGGCGTGGGTTCCTAGATCATCATGTCAGTTTTTTGGTTAGAAGTGTTGTGGTTTTTGTAAAATGTGATCAAAAAGTTTGTGAGATTTAAAATTTAGTTGTTCATTGAGAATGTTTTGTTTATTGTGTGTGGTGTGTTTGTATATTTCAAATTGTTCCAAGGTGTTGAGTTCGTGTCCTTTAGATTTTATGTGTAGAATGTGTAGGTTGGTACTGATGTCAGTAAAAGTGTGTCCAGTTTGAATGGTATGGTCGGCAAAATTCGATTCAGCTTTGGATGTCAGGGCTTGAAAATGTTCCTTGTAACGTTGTTTGAATGTGCGGCCTGTTTGTCCTATGTAGAATTTGTTACAATCAGAGCAGTTCAGTTTGTAGATCCCTGGGAGATCGTATTTGTTTGTGTTCAGTGTGGTTTTGAGTGTAAGTGCATTTTTTTTGTTTTTTGTTCTGAATGAGATGGTGTGGCCGGCTTTTTTGATGATTTTTGCTAGTCTGTGTGATTGTGGATTAATGTATGTCATTGTGATGTATTTTTTGTCAGTGGTGTTGGTGTTTTGTTTTTTGTTTCTTATTTTATGATTGAGTTTGTCAATTAGGTCGTGTTTGTAGCCGTTTTCTTGTTCTAGGTATTTTATTGTATTTAGTTCAGTGTGGTAATTGTTGGTGGATAGCGGTGTGTTGTTGAGTCTGTGTAGCATTGACCTGAATGCTGAGTGTTTGTGTTGTGTTGGATGATTGGAGGTGCTGTGGATAAGGGGATCTGTCATTGTTGGTTTTCTGTAGATGTTGAAGCTGTGTTGTTGGTTTGTGTTCTTTGTAATTGAGAGGTCTAGGAAGTTTATTGAATTGTTTTGCTCATATTCAGCTGTGTATTGAATGTTCTTATGTATTTTGTTTATGTATGATCGAAGTTGTTCACATTGTCTTTTGTTTCCTCTGTATAGCAATAGAACATCATCTACGTATCTGTGCCAGTATATTATGTTCTGTGAAAATTTGTTATTAAAAAATTAATTTGTTATTTATTCTTAACAAATATTTGACTGCAAGTCGTTAAATTTCACATGAAAAGTTAGTATATTTTCTGTTGAATTTGAGAATTGCTCTTAAAAACTGTATTTGAAATCTTGATTTTTTAAATAAAGTGCTAGTATGACATTGAAGAGTTGCATTCAATAATTAATTAGCCAACTATCTACTGTCCACCGCTGGTAGCTTGGCCTCTGTGAGTAATGCACTCGAAGGTAATATTACTTTCTATTTTTATAGCTAAACAGTAGAGCTGGGGCCAGATAATACAAACGCTCTTCTACTGACGGTTCTACTGACAACCATACTGTACTGGCTCATGAGTGAGGCACGGTCTTAGTCACACTACCGAGTCCTATATTCAGAGTCCCATCTACTTATTCTCTAATTCTTCATTGGTTTTAAATTTTCAGAATGAGCCTTGCCACGCCATTAGTTGATGGAATGGTCATAAGCAGACGAGTGGTTGGATCTCTTGTCAGACAAACTGCTCTGAACATGTGCCGTAGAAGACGACTGGATAATGACTGGTAAAACGTTCAAAAATCATCAGAAATTAGACACTTTCAGAAATATGATCAAATTTTCAAAAATTTAATAAGCTGTTTCCACTCAATTCTGTTCGTATTAGATAACTCAATTGATAATAAAATAATAACTATTTATTATTGACCGAACGAAGAGATCTCAGATCCAACTCGAGCGATCGGCATTTGGTTTGTGTGTGGGTGTGTTCCGCAGTTTAAGCCAAACGGATTGACCGATTTTCTTGAAATTTTGTATGAAGATACTTTGTTCAATAGCCGAGCGACATATACATATAGAATTTTGAAATTCGTTGCCGTTTCAAGATGGCGGCCCTATATTCGGAAATGTTACCCTTAAAATCACCCTAACTTTTTAACACTTAATCGGATCAGAATGAAATTGGACTCATTCTTCTCAGCGCTCTAAGACGGTCTTTTCATGTATCACATGTTCAACATTTTGAAATTTTTGGAATTCGATCATTTTTTCAGTCCCAATTCAACTTTCAGATGTTTCATCTTTTTAACCGTGCTTCCTAGCTTAGTATGTTAGTAACGCATTTGTAACGTATGTTAGTAAAGCATTTGTAACGTATGTTAGTAACTTTGCATGGTTGTTCCTTTAAGGAATGACCAGCGATTTATGTGTAAGGATTTTCGAAATTTGCTTGTATTTTATATATGGATACTAGCTGGCACGACGCGCGTTGCTGCGTTCTCATAAAAAAATCTCCTTGATTTTTTATTCGCCACCTCCCACTGAGATTACATTTCAAATTTCAACCTTTTAAGGGGCCCACACACTAGCGAGTTTGGCTCGCGAGTAAGACTCGGCCAGCCGGGCTCGGGAGAAAATCACTAGTTAGTGGGCTGTTTTCTCCCGAGCCGAGCCGAGCCGAGCCCAGCCAGACTCGCGTAGGGCTACAAGCGCGGCTGGGCTCGGCTGGGACTCGCTAGTTAGTGGACGTCTTCCGAGCCGAGCCAGGCTCGGCACCTCATTATAACATAGCAGATCTTCAGAAAGCAAGTATTTGCTGCACTGTTCACAAGACGAAAAAATAAATTAATTGAGTTATCTATTTAAGTTTGTATATTTACTATTACTATGACAATACTATGACTGAAATAGGTACCGAGTTAAACTAATGTATAAACAGAAAAATAAGAAAGAAACCGTACATTAAAATTTGAATATTCAAGAAAAAATAAAAATGATAATATTGCAGTGCAGAGCTTATTTTTAATACAATACAAATAACTATTCGAATGTTGTTTTTTCAACAAAAAATACCTACAGTAACATAAAAACAAAATTCTAAAAAATAATTTCAATAATAATAGCTGCTAACAGATAAATTGTGTATAAAATAAATAAATAATTATTAAATAATAATGATGATAATAATAATAATAATAATACATCCCTTTGCATGTAAGCCCAATGCCCATTTTATATTTATTATTATAACATTATCATTATAAATATAACAGTATTTAATAAATTGCAATATGACAATTAATTACTTCGATACAAATGAAAAAAAAATGGAAGTAATTAAAAAATAGAAATTGAGTAAAAAGTAGATGAAATTAATCCTATATCTCATCTGACCTTTTGAAGTCTATTACACTTTGCATATTTAATTGTAGATGTTCTTCTTCTTCTTCTGAGGATGAAGCCCACATAGGTCTGAGACCTGTGCGTGGGTAATGAGTTGGATGATGGTGATTGATGAGTTGGACCTAAAGTTTTAGGTGGGTTCCGAACCACCGGGAAGTGATTTCATCGCTAGTGTGTGGGCCCCTTTAGGACTATTAGGGAAGAAGTTAGTCCTATTGCTCTTCCAGCTGATCTGAGAGGCCTCCTTCGTTGTTTTCTTACTCACCACCTCTGAATGAACATTTCAAATTTAATCCACCTACAACTATTAGGGCGGAAATTAAGTTTTTAATTTCATGATTCGCCACCTCCCGCTAAGGTTACATTTCGAATTTTAACCTTCTAGGACTATTAGGGAAGAAGTTAGTCCTAGGGCTCTTCCAGCCGATCATAGTTTCCTTCAGTTTTCCGGTCCTTCGTTGTTTTAAAAACATGTGTTTAAAGATTTGTTATTGGTTAAAGTCAGTATAATCCCGTATGCCCAAAAAATTACCTGAGCACTGAAAAAGCATGGCCATTACAGATGATTGGCAAACATACGTTTACCGGTTTGATAGACAGACGTTCTTTTTAGAATGATGATTTGCAAAACACACAAACAGCTTGTCCATCGAAACAGCGTGTACAGCAGATAGAAAAATTTCAAATTATTTTCCATATGATTAAAAGATCCCAGTAAGCTAGCTAGCCATGTACCCGTGCTTTGCATAGGCAAAACTTTAACCCCCTAAAAACACCCCTGAAATTGCGAATTTTGAAAAATCCTTTCTTATTGCATGGTGAAATCCTATAAGGATTGTTCATACGAAATTTCAAGTTCATAGTCCTAGTAGTTTTGGCTCTGTGTTGATGAGTGAGTCAGGGTATCATCCTTTTATAGATAGAGATTTGAAAGGGAAAAAGTAAGGCTATTAGGCCTACTTCTATAGGAACTTTTAAAATGAGTTTTTCTATCATGTGCAATTGGAGTCAGCAGACATGAGAAATCTCATCTGTTTGAACTATCAGCTTTATGGAAAATAGAAACACAGCCTTGGTGATTAAAACAATTGTGCTTAGTTTTGCGATGATGGTCACGGAGTACATCCAGTATGTTCCTCTGTGTATAGCTGGGTATTCACGTTCTGATTCGCAGTACGACTTGTGGTCCAACCTCCAAGTTTGGATCCGATATCGGAACTTGAATGGGCTTGTTGGATAGTTGGAAGTGTAGATGGACGAGTCGGAACATCTAGAGGGTCCGACTTCCGACTGTTGACGGGGTTGGAGCGTGAGTGGGGGAGTCGGATCAAAGTCGTCCAACTTACCTCAGTCAGTGCTTGACCTTCGAGCAAGTTCGGTTAAATTTTTCGGCTTCAGAGCGATGTTCACAGCCGTGAAATCAGACTAGAACTAAAGTTGGATCGTTAGTTGGATAGCAAGGCGGAGCGTGAGTGGAGTCGACTATCCAACTAGCAGTCCTACTAAGTCGTATTGCAAATTGGAACGTGAATGCCCAGCTTAAGCCCCCTTATTCTTGTGCGTGAGGTATAGAGTACGTTAAATTTCATATGAGGTCTCGAGAAAGTCGAGTGACGTCACGTTTCTATGACAATTTGGACTGGTAGAGAGTGTGATAAAAGGCTATTCTACTTGGCGTCGTTTGTCCCCACCATGCCAACCGCCTCCAAGATATCAGCTGCAATGCATCTAACAAACTGTACAATAAGATTACACCGGTAAATTCTTGTACATAATGATTTCAATAATGTGTTACCGTATCAGAGTTAAATTCTTGGATTTCTTGTTTCATAACGATCTGCGTAGTTAATATCAACTTTTTGTTGTAAATTTATCAACTTGCAGTTAGTTTTTATATTGTGAATATATAATAAATGTACTCACATTCGGCCGAACGTTTTCAAGGTATTGAATCTCATCTTCAAGGCCAATGACATAACGTTTTCCAATTGGGCCCCCCCGCAACCGATTTTCCGGGCCCCTCTCCTCAAAATCATATAAATATCTTCCTTCACCCTCACCACCCTCCCCCTGAACAACTTGCATATTTTGTGGGCAGTTATCATAATTATGTAAGAACTAAATGTCTTTTCCTCTATGAAATT
This sequence comes from Conomelus anceps, assembly GCA_948455865.1. Taxonomy (NCBI): domain Eukaryota; kingdom Metazoa; phylum Arthropoda; class Insecta; order Hemiptera; family Delphacidae; genus Conomelus; species Conomelus anceps. The sequence continues at coordinate 16,299,772 of OX418221.1, forward strand.
TTAAAATTCAATAATGTTTCAAGGGGGGACTAGTCTAATGATTTTGGCTCTTGCCTACGGGTTCCTGAAAGATGGAAATAGTTGAGAGTTGATTTTATTATAAATAATTAACTTCATAGAAACCTTGAAATAGAGGTCTTCCATAGGATCCACATTCACATTCTCTTTGCTAGCACCTCCATTCCTTTTCCCAGAAGTTGTATTCTCTCAGAATTCGCCTCGTTCGCGCACACGGACACAGGTTAAATTTTAATATAAAGGCACTTAATCTAAATTACGGTGAAATTACTAAGTCAGGAAGAGAGAAGAAAATTCAAGAAATTTCCTGGCGGAAGAGAGAAAAAAAAGGAAACTACTTATACTTATACTATTACAGTATAAGAAAAACTATTATTTTATATACTTATGCAATAGCCACGTAATTGATCCGATATATCAAGGATTTAAATATTCCTTCTAAATATTGTTTTATAATGTACAAGTCGTTAAAAAAATAGAAATAACTAAAAAATTAAAAAGTATGACATCACAATACCACACATGTTGAAAAATAGAACAGAAATGAAAGAAATTGCACTCCAAATAATAAATATCACGATCACGATCACTCACGAACTCACTTGATACGGTTTACTCTAGGGCTATAGGCCATTTCACCGGACACGTGTACATGCATCTAGATGGACGATTCAATAGACTGAATTTAGTAAACTGTACTGTAAGAAGAAAAATGTTGACTGATTTCTACACAACCACCCACTTCCCATTTCTTCGTATGCTAATAAACATTAAGAAACATTAAGGAATTCAATGGGGAAATAATTAATTTTCTCCAATATTTGCACAGTGGTGACTTAGTCTTACTCATAATTTATAACAGAGTCTAGATAAGTTTGTTTGAAGAGTGTTTTGTCATGGTATCTCTTCATTTAATTTCCTGAAGTCACAACATCCTGCTTCTGAATTCCTCCACTAAGCTATTTACGAATTGATAAAGTAAATAATAAACAATGACCTGACATTATTTAGCCTTCTCATGCTTTCTTTCTTTCTTCAGTGTTTCAGTTTAAGTTTTATTTCTTTTGAAAAAAAAAATATAAATCAGTCTGGGTACGTGCCATTTCTTAAAAAATTATATTTTCAGTTCGGGCCCCCCCCCCGCGCCGCGGGGTCTGCGGGGGGTGTACGTTACGCCACTGCAAGGCGTCCTAGATCGGCGATGTTGGTTTGTAGGTTAGAAGAATTGTGGTTTTTGAATAATGTGGTCAAAAGGTTTGGGTGATTTAAAATTTAATTGTTCGTTGAGAATGTTTTGTTTATTGTGTGTGGTGTGTTTGTAAATTTACAAACACACCAAACACAATAAACAAGACATGCTCATTTAAATCACACAAACTTTTTGACCACATTATACAAAAACCAGCAAACCAACATCGCCGATCTAGGATGCCTTGAAGATGAGATTCAATACCTTGAAAACATTCGGCCGAATGTGAGTACATTTATTTTAAATTCACAATATAAAAACTGACTGCAAGTCGTTAAATTTACAACAAGAAGTTAGTACCAGAGTTCTTGTTTGAATTGTCTGACGGTTAGATAAGATAAGAAAAGATAATTTATTTATTCAATCAAGCATATTTACAAGAAAATACTGTCGAATATCGTCATGGATGTCAGAAAAATACAAAATTACATGAAATAAAAAGGTAATATAAACTTTTTTTATTATTAAAATTATGAAGTTGATTTTTAACTAATACCTTATTTTTTCATTTCTTCTCTTAATTTTGATGCGCTTTTATTTTTGACAGTTATCAACCACCTCACGTACGTCGAAGACTGAAAGTACAAGAAATGGTATCTAAGTACAGATGCGAGATGACATTCCCTGAATTGCTCACCTACTTACTAAGTAATGAAAAGAAAAATGGCGCCAAGGAGACATCTTCCAGTAGGAAATGAGTGAGTAAACAATGTTTATGGCAACATTCTTCAACTTGAAAAGAATGATTAGTTGTGTATACATGTTTCATACATTCGCATATTTTCTCTACCCCAGCAACAGAAGATACTCCTCTTAGGCCTGGCGCAAATAGACCGCAGCTTTCACTATTGCGTTCATTTGTGTGATGCACAGAAGAAATGGCGATTAGCAATTACAAGAGAAAGCTATGTCCGCCAATCATCACTTATGGATTGCAACACCATATTAACCGCACTTCTATTTATGCATCATTATTCAGCTACATGCTTCACAATGATTAAAAAGAAGGCTGCGTAGTTAAAACTGCGGTTAATTTGCACCAGGCCAAGCAGTCTAGATTAAATGCAATAAGTGTAATTCTAATGCAGTACATGTCTCCGTTTACACTATCTCAGTCTTCAAAAATAGAATTTAAACAAAATTTGTTAATAATTGTTTCTAAACCGATTAATTTAAGATTCTTTAAGTGAAGTGTTGTTGCGTTCCAAAAAAGATTATTGCCCAAACGATGACACTCATTACGAAAGAACGCTCTCTTAGGCTAAGGCCGCACTGCAGGATGCTAGATGGTCGCATGGAGGTTGGATGGTAAAGGTGGATGGTGGAGGGTAAATGCATCCTGGACGCAGTGAAATTAAACCAGTATCCAACTGACTGCAGAGTAGAAATCATGCCTCTCAAAAGTTACAAGAAAAATTTAGCTATTTTCATCATTGGGAATTTTTCTGAGATCATCTTTGGGAATTATAGGGACAAATAATGTAATAAAAAACCGTGGGTGTATACTTGCAATTTGAGGCGGCAACAGGACAGAGACATCGTGAGAGTATACAAAAAATTACAACATTGAGTATACAATTTAGAATAACATTCTATCCCAGACAAATTCTATTCGTATGTCAGCTGAGGCATTTGACTTACTTTTGAAATTGACTGAATGCAAATTGCAAAGAACTTCAAATTTTGGAATTTATTCTTAATGGATCTGCTGGGTCCCAAAAGGCCCTTCTTCTAAAAACTGAACTAATCACGCTTTCCTCCATTTTCGCTAGGCTACTAGGATGGATTATCAAACACGACTGATATGGGTGGATAGACGCCAGGCGGCTCCCTAGGATGGTTTCAGGGGGTTAGATGGTAGTGGAGGGCCAATGCGGCTACCGTCGTTCTGTTACTCACGTTATAAATAGCTGGATGGTCGCCAGGCAGGTATCTACCATCCACCATCCTACCAACCTTCCTGCAGTGCGGCCTCGGGTTTAGAGTAATCTAGACTGTAGCTACATGAGTGTAAACTGGTGCTTGACTCATTTAGCAAAAGGAAGCTCTGCCCCAATAAGTGTCGCCGTTTGGACCAGACTTGAACTAAACTAGTCTAGCATGCAACAAACGTGTAAAAAGTCTATATTACTCTACTAGAGCGCTCTATCGCTATAGATGTCTCAGTTTGGACGAGATGCTAGACATTACTAATCTCCAAGTATTTTAGACATTATTAATCTCCAAGGAATGTAAACTACCCTTTATAATTCGGATAATCTACAGCTGTAAATGCTAAAAATAGTAATGAAATGGACCAGTAAACGTGTATAAAAATAATAACGTATAAATTATTCCCATTTTGAATTATTTTGTTCATTTCAGGTGACTAATGTTCCAAATTGGTTCATTTTATTTCGGATTCATGATGCACAACACTGGTGTCAGGTTTATCCCACCAATGATATCTCTACAATAATTGTCACATTTGTACATTATAGATCAGTACAACTTCAGAAGCGGTTGTTTGGAACCTGTTCACTGATTTTTGATAGAAAAAGAGTCGATTGGGTTTATTGATTATTCGATTGGGCTGTTTATTATAAAAAATGCACTACCTGTACTTATTAGTGGAACGTCATTAATAACTTTGTATATTGCAGGGTTTTAGCAAATATGTTACTCTATTATTCTCGTCATTTCCTTTGTGTGGTCAGTTTTGCGCGCGTTTCAAATCCATATAGAAAAAATATAGAGTGGTCGTCAATAAGGGGTAAGAATAACAAGCGGAAAAATAGCCCAAGTTTTACTAAAATCCAATTTATTGTAAAAATAATCTAATTGTGCATAGACAACTTTATTAATGTCCTAATTAACATAGTATTGAGTACGTTTACGTACTAATGAAAGTATGTTCAGGTAAGGAAGTTAATCTCCCAAAATTACTGAAAAATGATTTTTTTAAACTTGGTAAGACTTTTCAAGTCTAAAAAACATGATAAGAGGTGGAGTAATAAAGGTAAAAATTCTAGACCCAGCCGGGATTCGGACCTGGAGCCAGTTAGGCCATTTCATTACAGTGACTGTGAAACAAATAGAAGTATTTTTTCATTATAATGAAATGGAATTTACTATTATCCTGCTTGATTCACGGCATTCTTTGTCATCATTCCACCTCCAAATGCCTCAGGCAATTTATTTTATAAAAATGAATTGTGACATATCAATGAATTGTAATGCAGACTAGTTTGAGAAAAACTACGCTCACGAGGACACTAATTCTAACCTAACCATTCTACCTATAATCTATGCTCTGCAGTATCTTGTATTCAGAGCAAACTGAGGCATAGAGTGATCAGGTTAGCGTAGTTTCGCTTAAGCTGGGCATTCACGTTCCAACTTGCAGTACCACTTGCAGTACTGCTATAAATGGTCGATTACATTAGGATAGTTACTCGCTAAGCGAGTAGCGAGTAGGACGTTACTAACCGACCGTGCTACAGCAGCTCAGTATACCAAGCCAAATTATATTAAAAATTTAATTTCCAGAATCACCCTCATACTATGGAATTTCAAAGACAATAAACAATATTGCAACACAAAATTAAAATATGAAGTTTACCAACAATTATTCAATAAAATTTCATCAAAACAATCTACAATATATCTCATCTGAACTGTTATGCTGGCAGCCTGCATGATTAAATGGCGGCTTTGGCCACAATAATATTGTATTTTGGTGTTCGCTACTCTGCCAGCGAGTATCAAATGTGACCAAATTCAAAGTGGACAGGCTCTCAACTTTGAATTTGGCCACTTTGATACTCGCTGGCAGAGTAGCAAACACCAAAATACAATATTATTGTGGCCAAAGCCGCCATTTAATCATGCAGGCTGCCAGCATAACAGTTCAGATGAGATATATTGTAGATTGTTTTGATGAAATTTTATTGAATAATTGTTGGTAAACTTCATATTTTAATTTTGTGTTGCAATATTGTTTATTGTCTTTGAAATTCCATAGTATGAGGGCGATTCTGGAAATTAAATTTTTAATATAATTTGGCTTGGTATGCTGAGCTGCTGTAGCACGGTCGGTTAGTAACGTCCTACTCGCTACTCGCTTAGCGAGTAACTATCCCAATGTAATCGACCATTTATAGCAGTACTGCAAGTGGGAACGTGAATGGCCGGCCTTAAACTTTCTATATCCGAAAGCTTTTAAAACAGCTGATCATTGTGATATTTTTATTACTCTTTTTCAAACCAGTATTTTATTCTAGTATTATTGCAATTTTGTTTTAAATATTGATAATCAAAGTATTCATTTGTAATTGATGCCTAGCTTTATAAGCGATTTTAATCGGCAAGTTTAATCAGTTGTTGAAGCGCTGTGCTATTGAAATTAGTAGTATTTTTATAGATAATAAGTACAGTAGAAACAATTAGTCTGGGCGCGTGGCCGTTTGGTAGTCAGCCATGGCGCGGGGTTGAGAGGGTAGTGTTTATCGCTCATTTCTAAAAACATGTAGCCCGTGCGCCACTGCAGATATCTTCAAGGTCAACTAGCCAACTTTTACAGGACGACTAGTAGTGAAACCAGAGCCACGCGCCCAGAGTAATTGTTTCCACTGTAGTCCTATACAGCTCCAGATAACCATATTATGTACTTAATATATTTATTGTTGACGGATTTGACTGTTTGTTCAGAAAACCTTTGTTCCTTAAATTATTATCTTACTTACACACCTCAAAAAAGGCCAATGAAACGGTTCTAGATTTAAATTTCAGACTTCATAATCAATGGCTGTTTTCGTTGTTAAGCTGTCGAACATTCTTAAGAAGTTGAATTAATAATGACTGGCATGACTTCGGAGAACTTTAAAACTTCAAAGTATCTGTTCTTAATTTCAAGAACACTTGTCCTAAATTCAAGAACACTTGCTCATTGACCATTGCTCATGACCTATTTTATTTAACTATTTGCATGACATAAGAGCGTATTTTGATTCTAACTAAACTATGAAAACAGTCTAAGTAAGTCTGAAGTAATTATAGTCTAAACTATAATTATTTCAGGTAGAGCTGACGTTTTATGAGTTGTAATCTTCTTAGTTATATCAAGTGATTGTGGGTTCAAGGTTTGAGTTAAACTCCTGCAATGCAGTATTTAAAAAATTAATAAACAACCTAGAATGAGGAAAGTTACAAGAATGAGAAAAACTAATATGATTGAAAAAAATGAGAACATTTTCAAGGGGGAAATAAGTTTATTGTTAAAATTATGCATATGAAATTAATAAATAAAAGGAAATCAGTATTTCAAACTCGTAGTAGTAATAACATCTTCAACATTCCGGTGGCAATATAATATGTTCACGTAGCTCAAGCACCAATACCTGAAAGAAACAAACACAAATTTTAGTTGATTTAAAGAGTAAAGTAAATTTTTTGTTAAAGGGTAAAGTTTGAAAATTCATGATATAGAATCGGATTTACATGCGAGTACAAAATTAAAACATAGTAAAGGTTTCATAGTGATTATTTCGTTTATAATTTTCTAGTGATTTAACAAGGTTAGGAAGTGATTAGCTGCAATCTGTGCCAGGTATCTGTTCAGTCAGATAAGTCACGAGCGCTTCGGGTCTTCTTGTGAGGGTGACCGTTTGGTTTGGCCAGCAAAAATGACTGTTCTCTGCTGTAAAATCACTTTTTGGTAGTTCGAAACCTATCTAAAACTGTAACTCATCTAACTTATCACCAATGCAAAGGAACTCATCTAACTCATTACCCATGCAAAGGTTTCAGACCTGTGTGGGCTTCAACCTCAAAAAAATAAAATAAAATAAATACCAAATAGGTATTGAGTGATCCTTATAATTTCAAGTTTCCAGTTATTCCTTAGGGTTTCTTATCCCATAACATTAATTCAATTATTCCATTATTCATAATTAAAATTACTGGCCTTTACCTTTAGGCCATAAAGATGGTATTGGAATATGGAATACGGCATTGCACGCCATAGAATAAGAAATTTACAAAAAGAATAAGACATATCATCAATAACCATCTCCATATAGCACTTCTATACCCTATTTGATCCCATAACAACTAACAATTACCCCCCCCCCCCCCTCAGACCACAAAGAATCCCATAGCCCCTTCTCCATCACTTCCCCCACACAACAACCCTCCCCCCTCGCCACTAACCTACTACCACTCTGCAACTCCTACACCTACAAATAATTCAGTATGTATTTTCTGTTCACTGAGGATGGGACTCAGGTCCTGAAACGCGTCCGATACTACTCAAAAGTGCTGTTGTAAATGAAATTGTTTAATCGTTATCAACATAAATAAAATTCAACTTGAAAATTTTAAAGTCCCAGTTTTGAAATACCTTGATAATGTTCAATGTTTTTCATGAAAATCTGTAAAATTACAAATAATAAACAGATAATTAAAATGAATAAAAATAGGCTAATAAACCTGGAAGTGTTTTTATACCCACAAAACTGAGGAATCTTTTAGTTTTCTTCAAAATCTGAAAAAATGTAACTGTACTCGAGTTCAGTTCGATGTAGATCAGATGTTATGAAAATAAAATACTGTAAATACAGTCAAACTTTTGTATAACGAAACCCTCTACACTAACAATTCTTATGGCGTCCCTTGACATTGCAATTGTGGCTAGACGACTTCTCATTAACGAATACCTCTCTAGAACAAATTTTTGCCTGATTAATCGATTTTGTTAAACAGAAGTTCAACTGCAACTGCAGAAGCCAAGCTTGTGGGGTTATGTTAGGTGGGTTATTATTTAAAAGCATGTATTTGTTTTTTTTTTTTCAATAAATTATTATTCTATTCTACAGCAGTTTAATTGTATGCCTAATTCGAAATTTTATGAATGGAAGTAAAACTCCTGCTTCTTCCTTCTAATATTGTTGTAAGTAGATGAATCTATATGGAAATGAATAATAATAAACTATACTGACCAATAGCACCGTTACACCGCTCCATCCATTTAGTCAGTGACTGTGTGAGCTCCAGTTCACGATCACAGCGCACCACTGACCAAACAGCCACATCTGCTACTGACATAGTCCCTGTTCCATCGATCCACTGCGATTTGCCCAGAGCCGCATTCAGTGCCTTCACAATCGACTTTTTGTCTTTGGCGGTGGTGGCATGACGAAGGCAGTGGCATCTGTCGAGCAGAGTGTCAAGGCGAGTCTCGGAAACCGGATCCAAGTCGGCTGTACTATCCAAGTGCCTGTGCAGGTAACGCAGTACGTTCACTTCGCCACGAATTGCAGTGTGGTTGAGAGGAGAGATTATCAGCTCGCAATCGGTGCCAACTAGAATATGGGAAAAAGGAAGAATGGAAAAAATTAAAATAAATGTAGGAAAAACAAAAATAATTTAAAAATAATGTATACAGTGGAACCTTGATAAATCGAATCTCAAGGGGAATGGCAAAAATTCGATTTATCAAGGATTTCGATTTATTGAGGTTCGATTTATCAAGGTCCATCTTAAAATACTTCGATTTATAGAAGTTCAAAACACTTACCTTTTCAGATTCATAAATACTGTACTGTACAGTAAAACCTATAGAGACTGTATAATCAGTCTGTATAATGATTATACATTATAAATGTATTATTAATCAATAATGTATATACAGTATTATAATATGTATTATATTAATGTAGATGCATTGTGAGAGCGCTGTACATAAGAAGTGGTGGCGGGTGGGGAGGAAGGATGTTTACTTTTGGCAGTGTTGACATAAAGATAAAATCAGTTACTTTATTCGTGCCACAGAATCTTATCCAATAAGCATGCAACTTCGATTTACTAAGGTTCTCTTATTACAAATTCAATTTATAAAGGTCCAAAAACTGCAAAACTTCGAATAATAAAGGGTTTTCTGCCGAACCTTCGAATTATAGAGGTTAGTATTAAAGCTCAATAGATCCAAAAACTTCGATTTATCAAGGTAATATCCATGAAATCTTCGATTTATAAAGGTAAAATAACATGGTGGTAGGATAGCAAGTTCTAGGGGAATTGGAAAAATTCGATTTATCAAGGATTTCGATTTATTAAGGTTCGATTTATCAAGGTATGTCCCAACTAGAACAGAAGTTCTAGTAAAAGAAGATCCAAAATTAACTTCTTTTAAATGTCTTGGGGCTAACTAGAACAGGAATGAAAGAAAAATATTAAGATAACTTAAATCTTATCAGTATAAGAAAACTTATTAAAAACAAACGTTTATAGGCGAGTTAGTTCAGTCGATGCGGTAACGGCACAGTTTTCTGTCGTATATTTTTTGTGGCGCATGTTTAAAAATGTGTCTAGTTCACATGAAAAATTGAAAATTAAATATATAATTATGAATATGCTGTAAATCAGTATAAGAAAACTTATTTAAAACAAACGTTTATAGGCGAGTTAGTTCAGTTGATGCGGTAACGGCACAGTTGTCCGTCGTATATATTTTGTGCCGCATGTTTAAAAATGTGTCTAGTTCACATGATGCAGTTGTTGGCTGTATACGGTAGATATATATATTCTTATAAATGCACCACTATACCGATACGACAAAAAACTGGCTGTATCGTCTGAACGGGACCTTATCAGATCGCAATCAGTTTCAACTGAAACAGTGAAATTGATTGGAAAATTTATGGAAAAGACAAAAATAGAGATAGACAAAAGATTAATAATATGTATTAATAAAGAAGTGTAATTCTTCGTTCTTTACTACCTTGGAACTCTATCCACTGTGTGGATTGATCTTTTAAAAGGAATTGATTTTTTCTGGAAAGATTGTGGATTCTGTGTCGACGAAAATAGTGCACTATGCAACACTGCGTTTTTCATGCGAAGCTCAGAAATGAGTGACACTACAATAGAACCTGCCTTTTATTCGCGGAGGATTATTTAACTGTGTGCTCTATAAAAATGTATTGAGATAGACAATTAACGCAGCAAAGAAAAAACATAACGATGACATTATTCTCAAAGCTACTAATATGAATAAAGGTACATGGACCGTAGTTGAGAAGGAACTGGGATTAAATGATATATTGAATTCCTGGATTTCTTGTTCCATGACGAACTGCGTTGTTAATATTAACTTTTCAAGTGAATTTTATTTAACTTTCAGTCAAATTTTATTTAAAATAAGTATTATTTCACTTACTTTGTAGGCCGAACGTTTTCGAGTTGTTGAAGATGGGTTTCAACAACTCGAAAACGTTCGGCCTACAAAGTAAGTGAAATACTACTTATTTTAAATAAAATTTGACTGCAAGTCGTTTAATTCACTTGAAAAGTTGATATATTGACTTGCGAATACGGGCATTCCTGCCCATATTTCACTAGATTTGAACGCGAATAATAATATGGAATATGAGAAATAGTAGAACTCATTTCTTTTGAAAACCACATACAATTTCACGGAAATTAAACTTAAAAGGAACAAAAAACACTAATAGAAATAAATGAATGTAAAATAGAAAAATTATGAACAAAACTCACTTTCTTTCCATACTAAAGTTATATTGAGGGACGATTTATTGCAACCATTGTTATTATGTTGTAGAATTTGAAATATTTCATTTATTTTTGGTACAGCTGAAATAGTTGAATGAACATGGCTAGCAACTTGCACTGTCAGCCTATCACCCCATAACTTATTGATGGCCAGTAGTGAATAAGGTGGATGGTTTGGGTTAGCATTAATAACTACATCATAGATCACGCCTCCCTGAAACAAATTCAGAAGTGAATTACACGAAAAAATCGAATAAACAGTGATAGAATTTCAATACAACCATTCAATTTTAGAACAGATAGCATGAACAAATCCATTAAAGCAAGGACGCCCGGCCACCGAAAGCGGTGCGGTGTGATGCTGTGCCGATGGCCGTACATTAAAAACCAATGGTTCGGCTTCAACAACTGTCACAGCAAAGCGCAGCTTTCGATGGCCGGGCGCCCTTTAGCTGATTATGAGTTGAATGAGGAGGAGGAGAAAAATAGAAGAAAAATGGAGAGCGATGGGACTAAAAAGAAGAAGAGCGAAGTTAATGAAAAATACAGAGGAAATAACGTTTGAAAATTATATTATTTGTATAAAGTGAAATTAATAGCAATTTTTTTCAAAATGATATTTATTATCGAAAAAATCATCTCTGTAGCAGACGTCATTGCATTCAAATGAGTTTCAATGCATTCGATAGTTGGATTCTAATAATATGAAATTTGAGAACAGTTGATTCTCTTGTAAATAATTACTGGTAAGTATTGAAGAATACACTACTTTCAAGCTTGATTGATGACATAAGGTGAACCATAAAATTCCAGGTTAGGGGGGGGGGGGGGGCTGTCTAGAATTATTATTTTGGAGATCGGCACTCTCAAAATAATAACTTATTCTGACCAGGGGTGACCTATGATACATTTAAAAATTATTACTCATCACCCCTATTTAATTCTACATGTCTAATCATATTCTGTTAAGAATGTGGGACATGGAAGGTTCTTGATGCAGTTGCAAAAAAAAGGTTACCTGTTCAAAACTTGGTTTCATGGTGGCTGAATTGGATTTATTACTTGGAACACTCCCGCTATTCTTCACAGGTGAAACTTTTTCATTGAGCTGTTCCCTAAATAAACTCATCTGATTTTGTAAATCGGTTAATTGTTGCAGAATTATTGTTTGCCGTTTATGGATATCTCCGTACTCATCTTTCGGTGCCTGAAAAATATTTACCGTATATAGTTGGTGCTCAAAAAATGAATGAATTTTTCATGAAATCCGATAACTTTAAAGCTTTCTATTATTAGACTACTATATAAAATAAGACATGAGCAAATAAGATTACTAAGCAGGTTGGAACAGAAAGCTGGAAGTTGGCACAGATTTCTTGCCAAGCTAGGTAGGTACTCAATAAGAACCAATTAAATTTACCAAATCCTGTTCAGTTGATGAATTGTCTTATCCATCCACAAAAATAGTTGATCAATAGCATTAAAACGCTTCAACAACAATCAGTTGCAACTTGTTAATATAGAAATACATAGAATCCAAGACAGTCAGAAAATTCATGCAGAATACACATCGTCCAAGGCAGGTAGTCGGAAAATTCATGCAAAACAAGGTGAAAGTAATAACCTTCTCAAGAGCAACCGCATTCTCATCGTTAGCAGGATTTAAAACTTGAAAACTTCTTTTGTGGATACTCTTCATCTTGTACATATTAGTTGTTATCTCTAAATTCTCTGGAAGACAAAACACCGGCTTAATTTGATACATTTTGTTAGGCAGAGGTCCATTCATGGCTAATCCTATGTAGCAGACTGTATTAGTGACGAAATCAAAATATTTTGCTATCACAGTAATTATTATGTTTAAGAAGTTGATATAAAACTGAACACCTCATAAAACCTTATAAATAATGCGCACATGGCATTCTTTCTTACTGCCTAAAGTAATTATCTTGTAATTTCATGAATGAATAACGAGACAACGGGACAAAAACATCTAACCTCAAAATCACGAATACATCTACGTCGTGAATCGTGAATACTTTCTGGCAGCCAGCAGCGAGTAGAAATCAGTACCACCAACATTGCAGGTTCAAGTTTAAAGATTGTAGGAAGTTTCTCTAGCAGGGAAATCAATGAAAATCGCTAATTTTTCTGTTTCAACTGATTTATTACCACTATATAAAGAAGATATAATGAAAAAATATATATCACAATGTGAAATGATAATAGTAAATCAATTGCTCACAATGATCATCACTAATTCATTCCAAAAAAAAACATTGTCAATTTATTGTTTTTGGCAATTATTTTCATAATGAAATTTGTACCTCTTTTGATGTGATGGGGTTATGCGAATAGAAGGAAAAAGGTATGTGCAATGAAGGAACGAAGGAATCGAGGAAGCCAAGTGAATTGTGAATAAAACAAAATGGCTACCCGGTGTAGAAGCAGGCATGGGTTTTCAAGTATCTTGAAGTCTTGAAATCAAAGTATTTTATCCTAGAATTGGGATACAGTAATGAGTTTTCATCATTATGTTGTCTTTGAAATATCCGATAGAACGAAAAGTCTTATCCGGCATTCTAGTCTTCAATGTTCAATCTGAATCTCCTAATGTGCTACTGTGGTTGAATTTTAATTTATGCCGCGCACTTCACCATCACAAGTGAGTAGGGTTTGCAATAATATTGTTCACTCTGTTTTTTCATGTTTGATAAGATTATTTCCTCACTCGTCGAACGTATTGTGAGATTTTAATACTGTTTATTGCATAAATAGAAAAGAATCAGATTTATGGTTTTAAAGCCCCGTTTCCACTCGGAACAAATTTTGTTGAAAACATCTAAACTTGCGGGTGGAAACTCTTTCCATGTTTTGTAGCAAAAATTGTTGAAAACCGATTCCGGGTGCAACTATACCTGAAACTTTATGCGCGCACGCGCAATGACAACACAATGTTGACACGTTCTAGGCCACTGAGGACTGTAGCGCTGAGCTCTTTTTATCTTTATTTATACAGGGTAATAGTATAAATTAATTGATAAAATTAAAAAGGAGTGTTGCATTGGAAGTGTTGCAGAGTGGAAACGGTGGGGTTTTAGAGGCAGCATGTTTGCAACTTGTTGCAAGCAGTCTATTCGAAAGGAGGCTTGAAAGGTTTATTCACTCATATAGGACTGTGCTGCGACCGTGTCGTTTTGGATGGATTCGCCAAAGCAGTCTGCTCATTTAAAGTACACGGCGACAGTCTCTAGTGATTCACACATATATAGGACTGTGCACCAACCGTGAGCATACTGTGTCGTGACCGAGCTCTTTCAGAGCGATCTATCAAGGTCACAGGCGGCGCACGGCCTGTGCACAGTCCTACAAGTGTGAATCAACGTAGGGCGACCAGCCTAGCCTTCGGGTGTTTCCGTAGAGCATCGGGCAATTTCGTTGAAAAGAAAAACATCCTAAATTTTTCAAAATCCAACATTCTTTTTATCTTTTATCCTATTGTTATTATTTGTACTTTAGATTGTAAATTAAATTGAAAGCATTCTGTATAATTTCTATAAAAACATTTAAAAATTAATGAAAAATATGTCTCGGTACGTCTGAGTAAGCAATGGCCAACATGCATACAATGTGGGTTTTTAAGAACAGACTATGGGTTCTGAACAGATCTGCCTATGAAGAAAACTTAGAAACTCATTCTATGCATGTCTTGCATTGTCTACTCAGACATATTACATAGATTATATCCTCAAGCGTAGAAGCAATGCAATTTGCATGCACTTTGAATGCATATCATATAATTTTTTGAAATGTGTTTCATTTTTTATTTTTTGTCTTCCTTTCTTCCTCTTGCAAAACAAGTAAGGCTCCACATGCTATAATGACATCCTCTTCGTCTGAATCCATCTCTGTGACTGAAGTAAAATTCCACTGAAATTATGTTATTGCAGAACAAAACGGTCGCAGCACAGTCCTATATTATGTGTGAATGAAACTTCAAGGCGCGGCCTCCATTTGCGATTTCTAGTTAAGGACTTGGGATCAAGGTGAAAACCCACATTGTTGTTATGTGTGAGACATAAATTATCAAAATAGCACAGCTGGTAATCTGTACAGATGTTTTGGTGAAATAGTTTTTTAGTCGGTGTTGAGATGTTGGACTGAAAAGATGGATGATCAAAAATCTAGATGTGATTGAATTTATTTGAATGTGATTGATAATGTTATAATGTTAAATAAATATGTGAGTTCAAGTGATGTTCATATTTCTCAATTAAATTAAATCAACAGGTTATGGTGCCCAGACACGAACAAGAGAAATTATTAAGTCGGGAAATATGAACATGAAAATGCATTGTTGAGTTGACTGGATTGCTAGTGATTGTAAATGGTGAGTTGAACTTTTTTTTAATATTGTAAAATGGCTGAATTCGATAAAATTAACGGAATATCTATGTTGAACTGTAAAAATTATTTCTCATGGAAATTACGAGTTAAGGCTGAGTTAATTCAATTGAATTGTTGGAATGCGATTGAACCAGGCTTCACCGGTCAGTTAAACGTGGAACAAGAGAGACTCAATAGAAAAGCAATTTCCTTTTTATATAAAAGTGTAAGTGATAACTATTTAAATGATATTTGTGAATGTAAACTAGCGTCAGAAGCGTGGAAAATATTAGAGGATATTCATACAAAAGTCAGTTTTTTACAAGGATTGAGACATTTAAAAACACTATTTTCGATTGAGAAAGAGAAGGAAGAGCTACATGAATATATTGCTAAAATTCAAAATCAGTACCAGAGAGCACGACAAGCTGGATGGACATACACAGATAAACAGATCGCTGGATTAATATTGTTAGGATTACCTATTGAGCGTTATGGAAATATAATTGAACAATTGGGAAGAGAAGAAAACTTGACGGTTACACTTGTAAAAGCACGATTGTTAGAAGAAGGGAATGAAATTCGCGATGCAGATGAAGGCGTAGCGCTGACTTCCACAGGACATCATGCAGGGCAGAAGACGCGTTTTCCAACCAGAAAGCAGAATAATAGAAATAGGCGAGCTGAGAACGTTGATAAGAACATAAGAACAAACTCGGATGAGGTGGACAGTAAGAGATGTTTTTTCTGCAAAGGTGTGGGACATATTGCTAAACATTGTCATAAGGTTAAATGTTTTAAATGCGGTAAGTTTGGTCATTGGGCTAATGATTGTGTTGAGAATGCAAATAATGTGATTGTATTTAAAGAGCATAACAAATCTAAACATAAAGCTTATATAAGTACTGTTGGGCTATTATAAAAAAATGCAGAACATAATATTGAATGGGTAGTAGATTCGGCTGCAACAAATCATATCTGTTCACAAAAGGAATTTTTTGTAGAAATGGATAAATGTAATGGTACAGTAACTATGGGAAAAGGGAACACGACTGTTGAAGGATGTGGAAAAGTAGAGATCGAAATGACTGAAGAATGTGGCGGTTACACCCTTACATTATCTGATGTATTGTATGTACCTGATTTTAATTTTAATTTGTTGTCTGTTAATCAGTTAACGTGTAAAGGTGTATTTATGCAATTCAAGAAAAATTATGCTATGGGTTTTGATAATGGAGAGAATGTTTTCAAAGCTACATTAGAAAATGGATTATATATCCTACATGTTCTAAAAAGAAACAAGATTGTAGCAAATGTAGTTGATAGAGATTGTTATTTAGGAGTGAAGGATGCGGTAGCACTTACAAGTATGGCAGTTAGTACTCAAAGTGAAAAAGGAAGAGTACAAAATTTAAATTTATATGAGCAAATTGGAATGACAAAGATGATTGAGTTGGATGAGGTAGAGGATGTTTACGATGTTATTGTTGAAAATGATGATGTGAATGATGAAATGCAATTGAGAATGAGAGATGCGATTGAGATTGATAATGAAATTCATGATGAGAATGTTAATGAGATGGAGAATGTTGATGGCATGGAGAATATTGATGAGAATAATATACAGAATATTAGAGAAGTCATTAGAAAATCTCTAATATTCTGTATATTATTCTCATCAATATTCTCCATGCCATCAACATTCTCCATCTCATCAACATTCTCCATCTCATTAAAAATCATTCTATTTTGCCTGCGAACCGACTATTGGACTTCCGCAAAGAGTCGCATGGTCAAGTATGGACATTCATCCACTGTTGCATACCTGTTTTTAACTAAAAATAATGGTTTTAATTTTTACATTAAACAATCGTGCGACTAGAAATCGCAAGTGGAGGTCGTGCTTTACAGTTTTTCAGCGAATGCAACTTTTTAGTCGCAGCGACTTGGAAATATAGCAAGTGAGGCTGCGCTTAACTAAACATTTTGATAAACTCTCAGAAAGGCTAACTTTTAGATGCTATTTTTAAAATTCAGGCCCCAGTTACACTTACATATTTATAAGCCATAACCTATATTTTGTAGTATTCTTTTCCAAAGTTGACAAGTTTTCAATTGATTATTAATCTATTGGAGTAGAATGATTTATTTTTATCTACAATTTTTTTGAATTTGTTTCCAGCATAATATTACAAAAACATTACAAATAAAAATACAAAGAAAAATAACTAATACATTATTGAGTACAAATCATAATATTAATGAAACAACACTCACATGGACCTGCTGGTCTGTTTGTGAGTTGTTTGAGTTCGTTTAACATTTTATGAGTATTGAAAAAAAAGTTTAATAAAAAAAATAATAAAATGTACCAAGCAATTACAAAATAATAGAAGAAAAAAAAACAATATCTTAACACACTCACGCATTCATGCAAAGGGAGGGGAACATCCACACTCTCACACAGACTGCACTCACACACCCACACACACCATCACACCTAGCAGAAAAAAACACTAATTAGCTGTTAACTGTTGAAAAATATTTTAGGTGTACATAGATTTAGCCATCTGACAACAGTCTGTATCACTAAGGGTAGATAACCACGCCTGCAATATTCTCTTGTAGCGGACCATGGAACATTCACAAAAAGCCAACGTAACGAATCAAATTGCGATTTTAGCATTTGGGAAGTAGAATGCCTATTATTTCAGCCCATATTCTTTTCATTGGTAAGAGTTGGTAGGCCTACACATGAGAAAGTTTGCAACCTTCCATAGTGATTTACTATCAGAAATTTTTTCTTGTCATCATCAAGAAACGATATTTATGAAACACAAAATGAATTAGACCTCACTCAATTCTATATGAACAATGTAATTCATTTCTTTGTTCCACAAAAAGTTAGTCATTTGTTTTCCATGACGAAATACTTTATGAACAATCTAAAATATCAGAACTGACGCTGTATTTCTATTTAAAATTATGATTAGAGTAATAATTATAAGCGAGTAAAAATCTTGATTTAAATTGAAATAGGGTTAGACTGCGTTTTTATTGAACTTGTTAGTGTTATAATTTGAATTATAACACGTTTACATTTTGAATGCCTCATTACAATATTGATGGTAGTTATGTCTACCACAACTACATCAAAATTTATAGTGAAGGATGAGACTTAATTTCAGCAATCACACCATTTTTGATCCCTTAAGGGTCGATGGCATGGGCGAGTCAGTAGCTAGTAGAAACGTTACAGGCCGACTGTTGTTCAGCAGCTCTATAATTCGGCTTGGCATGCCGAGCTGCTGAAGCACAGTCGGCCTGTAACGTTTGCACTCGCTTAAGCCGGCCATTCACTATCAGGTACGCCTGATCAGTTCACCTGTACCTGATACCTGAGGAGCACACACACTCTTCATGTATACCCTGTCAAGTTAGTCAGTTCATCATGGATTATCCAGAAGATGATCTGTTTCTCTCCCTATTTTGTGTAATTTTTGTGAAACATAAAAACAGACTTCTGATAACTTTTCATTGTAAATTTAACGACTTGCATTAAATTTTAAATTGTGAATATATAATAATTGTACTCACACTTGGCCGAACGTTTTCGAGTTATGGAAATTCATCTTCAAGGCATTCTAGATCGGCGATGTTGGTTTGTTGGTTAGAAGAATTGCGGGTTTTGTATAAAATTGTGTTTTATTATACAAAAACCACAATTCTTCTAACCAGCAAACCAACATCGCCGATCTAGGATGCCTTGAAGATGAGTTTCCTTAACTCGAAAACGTTCGGTCAAGTGTGAGTACAATTAAATTATTATGTATTCACAAATTAAAAATTATTGCAAGTCGTTAAATTAGGGAAGTGATAGCCTTGAGCCGCAGCAGGTATCTGTTCAATCAGAGATAAGCTACGAAACTTTTGGGCGTTCTTTGTAAGAGTGACCGATTAGATTGGTCAGCAAAAAAAACTGTTCTCTGCTGTAAAATCACTTCCCGAGGGTTCGGAACCCACCTAAGACTGTAGGTCCAGCTCATCAATCACAATCATCCAACTCATTACCCACGCAGAGGTCTCAGACCTATGTGGGCTTCATCCTCCAAAACAATTACAATAAACAGTTGATATTTAGTATTTTTAATATTGGTTAATTAATTTCAAGTGATATATCTGTCCTTAAAAACGTAATAATTCTTATCAGGAGGCACAAGGCTACAAACGTTTTAAACATTTCCCTGCTGACCCACCTAATGCAAACTTTTACAACAGGAAAGTACACCACTGATCGACAGTCACCAACAACCCAAACACACTCTAATGAAAATTAAATAATGTTTATCAACATAATGCGTATCAACATTAATTTTTAAACTTTCAAAATTTGAACTGTTCTCGTCAAAAGGACAAAACTAGAATCTCGGTTTCTATTACGATTTTAATGTGTTTTTTACAATATTCAATGCGATTTTTTGTGTTTTGATGAAAGTTGTATCATTTGAAAAATTGAAGAGTTATTTTAGATTGGTGTGCCCGCCAAAGCTGGTGGTTTGTTTATGATAATGTGTTACTGACGAAATCAAGTTTTATTCAATAACATATATTGAAATTTGAAATTGTCTTGATTGAAATATTGTCTTGATTGAAATTTTACTTTGTTCCAGATGCCTTCGCCAATCACTGATTTAAGTGATATATCACGTAAACGTTTATTGGAGGTTGACGAGTTTAGAAATGGTTCATCCAATGAGACTCCTATCTCGTACAGGTCAAGTTGTGACCAATCACAATCCTTATTCACCTGCAGTACACCTTTGTCGACTTGTAAAACACCGGCAAAAAAGAAACGCTTGTTTACACCACAAAGAAGAGTAGACAGTAGTGGCTGTGTTCCAGTTTCGTCGCCTACCGATAGTGAACTTCTTAATGTTGACATTGAGGACAGTGATGTCTTTTTGAATGAAAGTTATCAGTCAGTTGTCAGCAGCAATTTGGACGATGATTTGAGTGATTGCACACCTTTGAAAACAGTCCTCAATGATAGCGAGTTGGATTGTGAGATTGATTGTAATTCTGCGCAAGCTCCCCAAAACCTTGATGGAACTTTGACCGAGGGATCGCTCAATGAAAATGTTGCCAGTGTAAGCGGTATTGACTTCTTGTAAGTTTTATTTTCATAATGCTTCTATTTTGTAGTAGAATCTTTATATTAATAATGAACCTTAATTTAAGAATTGAAAAATTTAAAGTGGCTATGTGAAATAACAAATTTTTATGGATTAGTCGGTGCTCCCAATTTGAAAAATTCACTTAATTTGACAGCTAGTTATATGTTATTACACTTAAGCTCCCATGAGTATCTAACAGATACTCAGTAGATTATACTTTTGACTATCAGGTGTATTTTCGGTAAATTTTCCCCACAGCCCAGAATTATTGATAACTCAATTTAAGACACAGAAGTACCCTTAGGGTGAATTGAAAGCAAACGCATTCATAAGAATAACCATAAATCATAAAAAATGTATGAGTATTACACAGATACTTTGAAAGAGATACTTTTGGTCTTTGGAAGAGTTTTCCCTGTAAAATTTCACCTCAGCCCAATAGTATCTCTGAGATACTTGAACAAGATTACCAATACAGATAGGAAAAAAGGTTATACTGGAACTGCTCTGTATCAGAGCTAGTAACATGAATTAGAATCTGACATATATGATGCTAATGGGAAGTAAAGGTATTTGCTTATAAATTATGTTGAGTGAAATCATTATAAAATACAAATTTTATTTGATAACTCACCTATAAAATTACTTCTTGGAACAATTATGGGAATAAAAAAAAAACATTAATACATGTGAACTTTTTGGGACATGAAGTGCTCGCAAATCCATATTGAACGTGTAAGGTCAATATTATCACAGGTCAATGTCACGATCAATATTGAGCATTAAAGGTCCACCAATATATTTGAATGAAGATCAATAAATACCGGTACATAAATAATAACTATGATTTTTTTTAATAAGGAACAGAACAATATTGAGAGCTCTACTATTTTTATTTTCACATAGCCATAAAACTGAATTGATTTCAAGAGAATTTTTAATTTCAATTCACCTCAGTCACAAAACTGAATAATTTGATAGTTAAATATGATCGTGTCCTATATTTTGGCCTGTCTTTGAGTTTGTGCTTAGTCTAAGTGGATAAAACATTCTAGACTCGACTACTCCAGTAGATAAATATAGGCTATCCCCTTCTGAAATACCTCGCTCTACTACCAGTCTACACGGATTATATGATTTCAATCAAGTAATACTGAATTCTTTAACCCTAGATAGGTATCGTGTCACAGTATGACGCTAAGGGTATTGATACGTAAATTTGACGTATCTATAGTTTTTTTTTTTTTAAGCCATATAATTAAGAAAATACAAATGATCGTTTTATTTTTACTCAAGGATAAGGTATCCTAATTCAAAGAAAAATAACTTGTGGAAAAAATTGCACTCATATATTTTATATATTCTTTAACCCTAGATAGGTATCGTGTCACAGTATGACGCTAAGGGTATTGATACGTAAATTTGACGTATCTATAGTTTTTTTTTTTTAAGCCATATAATTAAGAAAATACAAATGATCGTTTTATTTTTACTCAAGGATAAGGTACCGGTATCCTAATTCAAAGAAAAATAACTTGTGGAAAAAATTGCACTCATATATTTTACAGCTAATATAAATGAATAATTGACTATCATAATAATAGTTGAAATACATAATAGAAAAATTGAATAAATTCATTAATTGAATAACATAAAAAAATAGTTTCAGCTTTTACTAGTAACTGAATATTTGTTTTATATTTGTTTTGTTGTTATAGTCATTCTCTCTAACCACAATCCGGGCAAAGTTTCTTCTGGTGTTCACCACAAATTGCATTTCCACAAGCACAATAGGTGGTTGTCATCCTTTTCTTCTTAATGTCACAAAAAGAACAATATTTTCTTCTTCCCTGCTGATCTGGCTGAGCTGGTTCTGGGATGTTGCGTTGGCCTGTCAGGACTGTCTGAATTGTCCGTTTCAATGCTCGGCTCATGTTCCTTTGGTTCATTCTCATCTCTTGCCAAGGTTTGGTTAGCTCTTTGTGTAGTTCCAGCATGAATTGTTGTCTTGAGATGGGCTTAGCTGTACCTCCACTCGGTCTTACAATGTTGTGTGCATATATTACATAGGAGTTGACTGCAGCAATATTCATCATATTGTAGAAGATGCAAAGTGGCCATCGCTGGGTCTTTCTGTTGCAGTTCATGTGACCACACATTTGGTCAAACGTGTCCACTGCACCTTTGGTCGCATTATAATTCATTATCATTTCAGGTTTTCCATTTTCATGAATTTTATTATCATTATGCATTGATGATATCACCGTAACTACCTTCTTATCATTAGGTTTGTAAGATACAGCAGTCATTTCGTCCCTGAATAAAAATAGAGAAGTACCAACCTTGCGCTTTTTGTATTTTTTGTCTGTAAACTCAGATGGAAATTCCGGTTTGTTTCTTTTTATTGTTCCTACCACTGTCAACCCCTTCTTGAACAATAAATTTCGAACAAGGGAGATACTGGTAAACCAATTGTCCATGGTAATGTTCCTGTTAGTTTTTTCTATGGATTTCACTAACTCATCAACAAAGAATTCTGCTGCAGGTCTATTTGGAGGTGCCGATCCTTTTCCCAAGTACACACGGGCATCTACCATGTATTTGGTCGAGTTGTCACAGATCATAATGATTTTTATTCCATACTTGTTTGGTTTGGATGGCATATACATCCTGAATGGGCAACGCCCACGAAACCCAACTAATTGTTCATCTACAGCCAAGTATGTGCCGGGCTTGTACAGAGATCTACAGTTTTCTAAAAGAATTTCCCAAATATTTCTCACAGGGGCAAATTTGTCAGTCTTTTTCCACTCATCTCTAGTACCCCTATCATCAAATCTTAGACAATTTATCAAAAATTTGAAACGCCTCTCACTCATAGTGGCCTTATATCGCTCACCACAGTATGTACTGTCAAACATAATATTTGTGTTCAAATGATTGTCTTTTAGCACAGCCGCTAAAATTATCAAACCAAACAAGGCATACAGCTCTTCTAAGCACAACTCTCTGACTGTGCCATCAGAATTGTTATCATTGTAATTGAGTTTTTGTTTTTGTATTTCTTCATTCGTATGTTGTAGAACTAGTTCAATAAGGTCAGGCTTGAAAAATAATTTGAAGCATGTTGATGGAATATACTCCTCCCTTGCAGGATGACTAGGACCGGGTCGTATGTGTACAACATTTTTTGCAGGGGTTTTCCCTACTGATTCTTCACATTTAGACGCCCAAAGAAACCCATTCTCTGAAACTACAATACCGTCTTCACTATCCATGGTCAGGACCAGTCCATCGTTACTTCTTGGAGGAGGTTGTCTGTGTAGTCACTTTCTTTGTGTGGTGGTAGGTTGTTGCTCGTTTTCAATTTCCCTGATTGCCTCAATGTGATCGTTTTCTATCCGAAGTAAGTCCTCTTCATCAGGAATGTACTCCGGATCTGCATCGCTGTCATGCTCATCTGAAAGCTCATCGTATTCGATGTTGTCCTCTTCTTCCTGACACTCACGTTCGGCATCGGCTTCAGACAGTTCATTTAAAACATTCAAAATATCATCTTCTGTTTGTAAAAGTTCCGCCATTGTTCAATATTGCATACCTCATAAAGGTATTGACACATAATATATTGACACTGAAGTATACACAAAGGGTATTGACACGTAAGTTTCACGTACGCAAGATGTCGCCTTACAAGAAACCAACTAGCAAGGACACAAAGAAACGAGCTGCGATGTGCCCACGGCCACAGTCACTCAACAACTGACTGCCGAGAGCACTGCTGGAAGGAGGAGAGCCTCGTTGGAGGGGGTAAGGAGTGGCGTGCCAAAAATAACCCGTTTCATGTCAATTTTACGTGCAATACCCTTCTAGGGTTAAATAAATATATAGATCGTTTATCGACAATTGCTGCCAGATGCCTATTTCTATGACAATATTATCACAGTAAAAAAGATTATCACAATCTTAATTCAACTTCTAAGAAGTGTAATCTAAGTAGAGAAAACAAATTGAATTGATGACAATTAATTAATCAAATTAGAGAAATAATAAAGTCTGGCTTTTGAGTTATAAGCTAAAATTCAGATAATAATTGTCCAGTGTAGTAACATTTTATAAATGATATTTTTTTTATTTTTTATTTTAGGCATTTAAGATATCGTTTTATCCACCCAAAGACAGCCAGAAACGTGGTATGATTATATTTAACTATCAAATTATAGAGGTTTGTGGCTGTAGTGAATTGAAATCTCTAGGCCTGCTTCTCCTGAAATCAATCAACTTTATGGCTGTGAGTAAATGAAATTAGTAGAGCTCTAAGGTCCATTAGAAAATACTTTCAACATGGAATCGGGGAAGCAATCTTCCACCAGCACAGATGCTCTGTATCTTAGTCAGGAGGTTTGGAGAAAGAGAGGAGAGTCAGATCGGCGCACAGTAGAATGCGCATTGTCACTTTTCTGTTGTCTGTGAGAAACGGAGTGCTTGTTTGATTTGCCAACAAAAGTTCGCTTGGAATGAAATATTTCAACACTTCAGAATGAAACTGGTTGAAAATCATATTGAAACTCAAACAGTTCAATACCTTATCACCGATAATATGGAGAAATAATTGTCATCAATAGCATTTATGCAATATCCTGATTTAGTGTTCCCTGGAGGATTTTCCCTGATAAATCTTTTGGAGACTGGCCTTGTGATAGTAGTTTACAGTCTTTTGACACATTCAGAAGATATGCCATGAACAGACAAAAATGCAAGCTTACATACCTGTGCTTTTCCACTAGATGTTGACACAAAATAAGCGTTCATACAGCACATGCCAATAACATGGAAAAGATCTGCAAATAATAATATTTGGCCATAATGTCTACACTGTACAACTCCACCAACATGTCATACAGATCTACACCTCCCATTTCACTGTTATATTCTGTGATAATTTCTGGACAGGATATATTTATATGTCTCTTCACAGCAACAGTACATCTTTTTGCCTCCTGCATTGGACAGATCCCCTTGCATGTTAAAATGAGATGAAAATGTTTATAAAACCACTCAACTGCTGAAATCTTATGTTGGACATCAATGTACACTTATGAAGCTCCTCTGCCATTATTTTTCAGTTTGTTGTCACAATTTCAGGTGCTTGGTTTGGCCTGACAGAACCAGAAGCATGAAGTCCTTTCTGCTTCACAGCAACAAACAATTTATGTAATGTAAACCAATTATCTACAAAAATCTTGAAATTGTTATGTGGCCATAAATTCTCAGCCAGCCTAAGAACCACATCACCACTTATTTCAAGCACTGTTATTTGAGTAGTTCCTTCACCAATATATGTTTCAGTGTGGTAGACAATTCCTGATGACACTGCCCTAGCAAACTACTTAATACTCCTTTTTACCTTGTGCAGTTTGTTACACATATATATTGCTTCAAAGATGACCACCCTTTGAAGGGTATCATCATCTCATCAATTGAATTGCATTCTTTGGCCTTAATATTCTCTAGATTATTGTTGAAAGCACTTGGAAAAAGCATAATCCTAAATAATTTATAATGATTTGGACTGCTCAGATGCAAAGACCTATAATTTGCATCAATTGAAACAATCATTAAGTGAAATCATTCCTGAAACATGTAAAGTTATCTTCAATGTGCTGAAAAATGAATACTTGAAGATAAGTAATAATGCTCTATTGTCTATAAAAGATTTGTATTTATATGAACCTTGAAAGAAACATCAGTGTTTCACAAAAGTTAGGCAAAGCATCATGAAAATGCATGTAATTAATTTAGTTTGGTTGAAATGTTGACAAGTAGTTCGCAGTGGAAGAGTAACATAAGAATTCTCCATTGTAACTTGAGATTTTAAGTAGCAGAAATCAAGATTCCTTTGTGCAAGTGCTCTTCATGAGATTGTAGATATTGACAGGAAAACCTCCTTCACTCATAGGTTTTAATAATAAGAATTTCTTGACATTCATATAAGATCCCGTTTCCAACTCATTTAATGCTGCTTTGATCATCTCTAGATGAAAGAGTGGGCAAGGACTTGATGGGTGTATGTCTGTTAATCTTGTTCACCTTCATGTGGGATGATGTGTGAAACTGCTGGAATTTGCCAAATTGTTTCATAATCCTGAGTGTGTGTAAGTTGTTCCGGGATTTAGTTATGTGGCATAGGCTGTGACTGCTGTGAGAAGGAGTGTTATTGTCCAACTTGTGTAAAAAGGGTATGTGACATTTTGGGTATATTCTA
Organism: Conomelus anceps; assembly: GCA_948455865.1. NCBI lineage: Eukaryota > Metazoa > Arthropoda > Insecta > Hemiptera > Delphacidae > Conomelus > Conomelus anceps. The sequence goes on from OX418221.1 coordinate 16,326,410, forward strand.
TTGATGCCAATTCCATCAATTCACTAAACCTAAATCATTGTCAACAATTTGAAAATCTCTGATAAGTGATCCCAACTCTGCTTCAAATAAAATGTCAGAAATTAGTTTCTAAGTGATTGCATTTTGTGAACTAGGGATGCCTCTGAGTTTATTAGCCACATGTTTTCCAAACACATGAAAAGCATCCTCTGCCTGCAGCAACTCAAGTTTCTTTCCTATCAACTTCATAATGTCAGTTGTGTCATCATGTGGAACTTCACTTCTCTCACAAGTTGAAGAGTATGATCTTGAAGTATTACGGGACAATATTGCTGGAAAAGGAAGTTGATGCTTTGGAAAGAGGAGTAGCAGGTGCAGGTGTATTTCAAACCATCTAGTGTCACAGAGCATCTAGTATCTCACAGCATTGAGTTGTCAAACCATCTAGGTTCACTGTCTCAGATCATCTACATCCAGTGGACCATCTAGTTCCAGTGTTTGGCCGGGGACACACATGGCGGCTTGGTCAGTTTAGGTTAGGTTAAAACTACTGCAAAAGAGGTGAGGCAAAATTTCACTGACTATTTTAATGGAGTAGACTCTTTAATGGCAAAACCAGTACCTATGCAAATAAGTTTCTTCAAAATTGTTTTAAAAATAAAGAAACAAATAACTGAGTCACAACAAAATATTTTTATCTATCATTTAAGGTTACAAAATTTGTATTTAGGCTATATGTAAAAAGAAAATAAAAATAATGCCAGAAATAATGACAGTTTCTTGGTACAGTACGTGCCATATAGCTGTGCCTGCGTGTCCTTGAAATACCTTGTAGATGAAGTGAGGTTTGTGGTGTGATATCAATGCCTTTCTATATACGTCTGCTGTCTTCTGCTAACATTGAATGCAACTGTAATGCTCCTCTCTACATCTCTCATCGAACAAATCATCATCTCTAATCGTCAGTATGCTGTTATACACATCTTTGGATTCATAAAAATAAGTTCTATAACTTCTATTTAACGCTATTTTCTGTAAAATGACATACAAAAATGTCCCCCTAAATAATGAAAAATCTAGTTTATAGAATTATCTTTTGAAGATATTTCAATTTTTATAAAAGAAACTATCAGGTTTACCGGCAAAGTGAACAGCACATTTATTGCAGAACATTATATGACTGATATTATGGAAGAAGAATCAACTCTGTTCGATAGTTAGTTACAGAGATATAGAATTTCCAATAATTAGAAATATTTTCAACTTTGAGGGGGCTTGGGGGAAAAGTTGAGGGGGGATTTTTGGGGACTTTATGGAAAATGTACTTTTAAACGTGTACTATTGATTGGCATGTATAGTCTTGCTTGTCTGACAATAATTATTTATTGGATTGGGCTGGATAGCCAAGCGCCATGCAATACACAGTGCTGTAGGGTTCGGCGATGCGGTGTCCGCTACTATTTCATCACTCACTATGACACCATAACTTGAACTATAGTAATCAATAGACACATCATTGTAAAGCTTATTAAATAATTATCTATAAGTTTTGTAAGTAATGGCACAACCAATAACGCGATATTAAAAAAGATATGATCAATTGAAGTTGGTTTTTGTGGTTCGTGGTGACATTTTTTTCTATAAACTATATTTTTACTGAAAAACTAGGCTATCTACATAGAAAATGTATATGACATATTTTTTAGAGAATAGTTTTAAGTATTAAATGAGATGAGAATCACACCGATACCTTAATTAGTTTCCAAGTTATAAGCCTTTAACTGAAGTACTGCTCTTGCAATGTTGATAGGGGGGTGGTGGGGGTCGGGACTTTGGTTTTCTTGAGTAAGTACTATGTATACTAACATTCTGCAAAAATTCAGCTTTCCCCTAATATGTTACGACGATGACCATTTTTTTGCATTCATTGCCTGGGCTAAAACTATATCAGTCAGTCTGCTGCAAAGGCAAAGACAAGTTACTTTGTTGTATTGTTGGAAGTGCCTATAGGGAGCATAGATACACATATTTAGAATCTTTGCAAAATCTCACCAAATAGGTCTAGTCAGATAATTCTTTCACAGAAAATAAATTCAATTTTTTCTCTAAATTTCATATGCTCAATTTATATGAAAATTATTGAAGACAAAAAAGTTTCTCAATACATAACTTTACAATGTCATGAAAATTTTGATTTGTAAATTTTCTGTATTGTCTTGTGCTCGGAAATGTGATTTGTGATTTAATTGGAGCATTCTCGAACTGTTTTTATTATATTACCAGTTTCATTGATTTCTAATGAATGGTTTGACAGTAGCTATGTTGGGAATGAAATGTGAACACATTTTTTGAATGAAGTCTGGTTTTTATTAAATTCCAAATATCTTTGTAATGAGTAGAATCTCATTGAAAGTGCAAAGGACAAAAATGATGCACATCAGTTAGTTTAGAAGAAAGAACTTTGTTCTAAAACAATATTCAAACTTTTTGGAAAATGGTCAAATGTTTTCAGCGCGGGTAGTGTCGTACTCTTCTGGCCCTTTGCCGGCGGGCACAGCTATGTGGCGACTACTGTACCTTGAAGGTACTGTTATTACTGTTTGGGTAGAAGGTGGACAATAATAATTTTCCTTAGGAGATTTTACATAGTTCAAAGTCAGAAAACTCAATTGCCCTAACTATAATATTTCTTCAATTGCCTTCTTTGCATATATTTTCTGAGTGCTGGGCAATTTATGGAATGATGTAAATACACTAGCTTCATCCTTGTTTTCGTAATCCTTTTTTGATAGTTGCTCCAGTGCCTCCTTCAGCAAATCATTTTTTAAAAGTATCTCCATTAGTAGCAGGATCAATTGTAATGTATATTTGTAATAATTTCTCCCACACATTTTTCTTCTTCAATCTATCTTTGAAGACATCCAACTTCACTTTCCAAAGTTCTGGAAGCTCTTTCACTAGTAGCTCATTGTTTGGGATTGTTGTCATTATAACAAATTAAAAAAAGTTAACTGAGTTTGAAAAAAGTAAAAAAGAACTAATTATTAAAAAGTAAAAATATAACTTGAACAAAATTAACATAAAAAGTAAAAACTACACTGGGTAACTAACAATAATCAAATTAACTGGATAAGTGCATGAAGATGGCATGAGATTTCAACTGATGTTGTGAACCTAGTTGACAACCGGCCCACAGGTGCTATAGCAGGTTCGCCAATATAAGGCTCCACCCACTGAACATCCAACGTTTTTGATCTGTCACAACTTCAACACCAATCTCCACTCCAACCAAAATTCGAACCACCAACCTAGCCACAGACACACAACATGAACTCCCAATATTGCAATTTGGCGATTAGGTTGGTTGTCTATGGGCTGTTTTACTCTGATAGAATTACCTTGAATTCTCACTAACCTACTTACTGTAACATGCTTTCTGAGGGACACCTGGGAAAACAAAAGAAATTAAAATTATTTCCCCTCCAAGGCCTTGCATCTTGATCAACTTACCGACTGCAAGTCTTGGGTTGGCTGCTCAGTTGTGTGCCCTGCAGTCACACTGAGTGTATGAAAATCCTGTAGGAAGAAAAGGCTACTCAGTGGCCTGAGGATTTCATGACAATCTTCCACAACAATACTGCCAGGTAAGGAGGATGGATGTATCACTCAGTGCAGCTATATGTCCCCCTTGGACCACACCGGACACTGAGTAGATACCCCCAAATCTCCACCCTGACAACATGTCTAATTATGCAAGATCACTACAATTTCCCCCTGCTGATGGCCTGAACAGAATAAAAGAGTATGTGCTAGACGAAAATTCCATCTAAACACAGTATAATGGCTCAAACTGCCAGAACTCACCAAGCATAAGGATAAATGATGTGGAAACTTTATGAAACAAAATTTGATGTGTATTGAGAAATAATAATACGATAACAGTTTGAATTCAATAATAAAATAATAATGCAGTACAGTAGATACATTAGTGAAGACGAATATATATATATCTGATAGTTCTTTTTAATAGAATATACTGTAATCTTTGATTTTTCTGTGCACATGGCCAGGATTTGGCTTGGTGGAAGGCAAGACTTGAATTTGCACACTCAACACAGCCTATATTTGAAATTTCCCCCTTTTTTTATAATCGCGCACACACTTGGGGCCCCTTAGAATATAGACTCACTTGAAAGTTGCTTACTTCTTCTTGTGGTCCGGTAGCCTTTGTCTGACATGCAGATGTAGTGGAGTGCTGCTCCTCATGATTTTTAGGAAAATTCTATTTTTAAAACTTTGGAATGGACTGGTCTTAAATTAAATTCTAATCTTGCTTGAATATAAATTTTCCGGAATTTTAACAGTAGGAAAATTAACATATAACACAAAAATGACAACTTAGTCCTTTCTGATTGGAGTCTGGAGAGCAAGTTTTAGTGGAACAGTGGTCCTTCAAAAAGGTGGTAACTGTTACCCCCACTCTTTGCCAAATTAAAGGAAATGATGCTAAATTTGGCAATGTTCAGCCCATGTGCTTGGAATTATATTAATGGGAAAATTGAATAAAATGGTGCTATTGCTTTCATGGGTTGTGATAAATGATGTAATTTTAAAAAGAACCAGATATGCCAAAAACTAATTTGAAGATACAAAATTAACATTAAAGTTCACATAAATTTTGATGTTAATCATCGATTCTTATAAGTCCACGTGGCTTTGGACTGTGGCTTTTTACAAAAACATATTTCAGCCATTAATCCATAACAAATAATACTGAGCAAATAGATTTCACTGTACAACAAAGAATTACAATAATATGGGCTAGTGATGGTGAATCTAACCTGTAAGAAGGTACCCTACAAGCAACAATGGAATAAATACAGAATTTTGAGAATATGAAGAAATCCAGGTATGTGTAACATTCTGAAATAATAGTTCATCATAATCTTACTTTTAAATAGCGTTTGAGGTCGCCTAAATATAATTTATTGACATTTATTAGGTGTAGTATCAAAACTATCGCTATTATCGCCGCTATGACAGTTTTATTTCAATGGTCCTGCCGAAACAGCTGATTAACTGTCGAATTTGATAGAATCCTCATTGCTGTGACATCACAACAGCGCTGGTTTTAAAAATAATCCTCCTAATCTTACTGTACGGTAACTCTTTTAATTTTTATATAAATTCTTCTTGAACAAAGTTTTGGAAAATTTTGGTGGTTGCCAGCCAACCAAGATGTGTTTTCACAATACTTATTTTGAAGTTTATATATAAAATTTGAAAAGTTGGGAAGTTTAAGTTGTGTTAAAATAATACCTGGATTCACTGATACTTGTACTATGAGAGACATAATTTAACTTATTAATTTTTATGCACATACCACCTGCATTTTTTTTGCTGTCCTCTAATTCATCAAAATTATTTCTGAATTGAAGACTCAATTGCCATGCACTCCTTGTTGCATTCCTGTCTTTAAATGCATCTACTGTCTTATCCCATAGCATGGGCCTTTCCTTTTCATGGGCCTAAATGAATCAAGAATTCATAGTCTATCACCAATACTTCAGCCATGCCACTTAAATGTTGAAACTATAATCTTGAAAATTGTATAAATATAATGAAACAAACACAAATGAATAGCTCTACACCAAACAGGCAATAACGTTGTGCAATGTCAAGTGGATCCAACACCAATATAGCAGATAGTGGCAGATAAACTGATGCATGTGTACATGTACATTTTGTAACAATGCCACTGTTTTGGTGGAGGCAGAAAAATTATGTCTTAATAGTGGCAGTGGGCAGATGCATACCATCAGTGGTAAAAAAAAAACCGATTGTTTATTTTTCCATACAATGTGTGCATTTCTATTTATTTCTTCATCCCACTGTTGGCATGATGGCAATGACAAATAATTTATGGCAGACAAAACCGCCATGTGTGTCCCTGGCCTTATGCTATCTTGGAGCATCTAGTGTCTCAAACCATCCAGTTCATTAGGTATAAGTGGTCTCCTCTTGCCATGCCCAGCTCAGTGGCTTCAATTTTGTTGTATGATATGATTCAGTATGGTATTTCCCTTTATTTCTGTCTTTAATTAGCATAATACAAGCTAATAGATTGATTTGTCAATGATTTGATTACTACTCTAATGATAGGGTCTACTAATAATTGTCTCAATTAATTAATACATGGTAATAGATTGATTTCTTGGTGATTTGATAACATTTATAATGATAGGGTCTAATAATAAAAATTATCTATTGAAATACTTGAAATTAGCCAAGCCAAGATAAGCCAAGAAATACACCAAATTTTATTCTAAGACCATCCTTCTGAGCATATACTCACAACAGTCCTTTTAAAAATATAACTCCAGCAATTCAATTACTCAGTTAATTGAACTAAAAAAAAATAGATTATTTTTGTAAAAATTGTGAGAAACAAACTGATTAAAAATAACTACCGTATTATCTATTCACTGGTTTCAATAGATCACAAGTATACTAAATTGTTTCTTCTGTTCATTCCTCATCAATTCTACAATTAATAAAAAAAAACTGCTACAAAGCTTTTGACAAATGTTGTTCAATGAATCTACAGCCTACACATTTTTTATTACATTTACAATTTTGGTATGTCTACATCAATAATTTTTTATAATCTCACTGTCTGGGGCTATCTGCTACAGCAAATTTGGTAAGGTGTCCATTACATCTAATGCTAGATTATGTTAATCAACATAAGCAAACAATCTTAATTCTGCCTATTTAATTTGTGTTGAAAGAGAGTTTTTTGGATCTTTTTAAGCATAGTTTTTATATTTGGTGTTTTAGATTTGGCTTCAATATTTTGGTTGTGTTTGGGTAATTTAGCATGTCTGAGCATTAGTGTTTTACTACTGTCAAGGTTCATTTGCATTGCTACTTGGTAAAATCCATGTTTTCAATTATGAGCCATTGCTCTATTATTTATTGAATTTTTGTTTATAAAAGCCCTTTCTCTTTTTAGGGACAGGTGGGAATAGCTTATTATTTTTTTATAAATAATTCAATGGAAACAACAGGTATGAACCCAAATGTGTTTCCTTAACACAAAGAGAATATAATTTCAAATGCAATGCATATTCAAAAACAAAAATTACTAAAACTAGGAAAAAATTAATTTTCAACTTACATGTTGAATGACATAGTAAACATTGATATCGCCTCGGCTGCTAGATAGAGCTAGGGTGTCCTTGCAAGCAGCTTAGTATCGGTTCCTCTGGTCGGCTGACCGCGGTATCCAGAATGTTTGGTCTTTGTTAGTGGGGGATGCAAGACCCCACTTAAGCTTGAGTATATCAGAGCCCCAGTTAGGTCTGCTGTTGGAAGCAAGACCCCACTTAAGCTCTGGATATATCAAGCCCCGGTTAGGTGCTTGCTGTAGGGTGGGAAAAGAATACAAGTCTGGTTAGTATTCACAAAATTAGGTTCTCAGAAGCACATCTAGTACCTTGAGAAACCCTGAGCAGTAAGCTCTAAATATTGAAATTGAAATTGATTCCATCCAACTTGATGTGGTAATTCAATGATCCACATACTAAGAGTAAGTGACCAGCTTATATAGTTAGTCACTTCAGAAAACATGTGTGAGAGATTATGCTTGATTTGTAGTGAAAAAGAATGATGATACTTGGTGTTATCTAGTGGCTGGTTGGTTAAACATAGTACTGTGGCCAGATGTGGCCAAACACAGTACTGTGACTAGAATAAGGTGAAAAGTGAAAATGGGGCTGGTGTCAACATGTACATAAGATATAACTAAATCAAAGATGAAGAAAAATCAATGACAGTGAAATGTGATGATAATATGCAACAATCACCACCACCCCATCTATCTGTCTAGTGAACCACTATTTTTGGGTCATGATAGCCATGGCTTCTCAGAGTCTCAGTCAGTTGCCATCAGATGAATCCAATGATGGCTGTCCAGGGAAAGTAGAAAAGGACCAGCTCTCCACCAGGGCCATTAAGCATGGAAAAATCATCCAGGCTTACAACAGTGTTCAAGGTGCTTTCATGCATGGACTCCCCTCCTACTGTTGCTCTGGACCATCCCTAGTGTAGCATACCCTATTGCCTTGTATAGTATCTGCTTGATCTCCTTAGGTTGGCAGCAGCAGATCTGCTACTTTCCTTCCAAGGAAGAACTGCAGATGTCAACAGCCAGTCTTTGATGTAGTACAACCTTCCATGCTACTGTACCACACCCAACTGGTTCCCCAAAACTCTACTGATAGAGTTCCAGACTGCAGCAGCAATGATACTTAGGTAGGGTTTGGCTTGAGAGAGGGATTTGACATAATACTAAATCATCATGCTACTATCAGGGATGGAGGCAATTGTTGCCTTAGCTGGGACCACTCTCAAGCATTTCCCATATGTTGAATATTGTGGTACTTCCAGAGAAGAAGACTGGCAAAGCCTCTACATTTAGCCAGCATAGGTGTTAGAAGAAAGTGCTTTTACCACACCCAGGTTCCTTGCCTAAAGAGACCCCTGAAGTAGGCACATGTGAAGAGCTCACCAAATGGCCACTCATAAGCCACTGCTGTTGCTCAACACTTTGGCTGATATGCAATAGGATAGTGCATATCAGTGGCCAACTGCAAGAATTTTAGATTTTTGAAATGCCTGAAGACTATTTACATAAATTAAATCTTAAAACTAATGTACAAAGGTGCCATGTAGGCCAGTGTCCATTTGGAAAAGCCATATAGTGGTGTGGATCCTGGTCAGCAGAGAAGGTCATCAGCAGCTGATGTTTTGTAGTCCTAGTGAGCAGGGCCTTCAATGCACCACCAGACATCTCACCCAATGCCTGTTGGCACAACCCCACACTACTAGTGATGAAAGACAATATCATTTTTATTACTTGATTTTTAGGTTGAATTATTTATTTGAAATGTATAGTGTCATACTTTTATTGTTTTCTGGTAGAGATTATAAGTGAACTCTAACAAATAATGAGCTTTTATGACCTGTTCCTTACTTCTTTTTAGTCAGATGAGAGTTCCTACTTATTAAATAATAATAATATTTCATTATTACTGTTTGTTTAAATAGTCAAATGTTTAGATAACCTCAATTTTCAAAAATTTTTTAAAATTATTCTTTATAGAGTAACTGAGAAAATGATAGATACTTTTCTTCTACTACTTTCTTCAATTTTGGATATTTGCATACTTCATCTTTTGGATAATTGTAGGTGCAAGAAGGCCACCTATTGTGCTGAATTTATGATTGGTGGTTTATTCATGTGATTCCAGGAAAGGTTCTTCTAAACATCTAGAGGTTTTCTCTAAACATCCTTTGCACACTGGATGTTGGTGGAAAACTATTGGTCTTGCTTCCATATCATTTTGGAAGTAAAACACCCCAATGGATATTGCCAAAAGTATAACCCATTGGAAGAATATATAGTAATTGTCAGACTTTTGAGTATTTACCTAACAAGTCAGTAGAAAAATAAATGCATGTAGATAGATGGGCTCTTATAGATGGCCTCCATCCTTTTTTTGTCATTACATCTGTGAAACAGTGGTATTGACTACCTCCATATGTAGTCCCTGAGATGAGAGAAGTCATACCTTGGTCCAGCTCTGTTGTGGACTGTATTATACAAGGCATGCTTTTAAAGTAAGTACCGTTTTTAGATTATAATAAACACAGTAAATGGTTTGTAACAATTTTATTTTTACATGAAAGCCCATAATATACTCTACTTTTCCACTTAATTTCAGCCGATATTAAGGCACTTATCATATCTAACAACAAGCTTTTGTATACCATCATCATAGAAATTTGCCGCCTGAGTCATAAACCACTGCAACACAGTTGTTTTGAGGCTGTCATCATCATCATCATGGCGCTGGCCTCCAATATGTTTCTTCAGGTGCAAAAACACATAGTAGTCACTAGGTGCTAGATCGGGACTGTAGGGGGAATGTTCAAACTGTTCCCAACCAAATGATGCAATCAAATCTTGAGTATGATTGGCTGCATGGGGATGGGTGTACATCATCTTTTGTTTAGAATTGCTTGGCGCAATTTTTTTAAAGTCTCACAATAAGATAAAGAATTTATTGTGTCACCACGGGGCAAAAAATCGACAAGCAACACCCCTTTTCTGTCCCAAAACACAGTGCACATGATTTTCCATGCTGAAATTGTCTGTTTAAACTTCACTTTCTTGGGTGACGTTGAATGCTGCCATTCCATGGATTGTTGTTTGGATTCAGGTGTAATGTAGGCCACCCATGTTCCATCGCCGGTTACAATATGGCTTAAAAAATCATCACCTTCAGCATCATAATGCTCAAGGAAAGTCAAGGCACAGCCTAAATGCTTTGATTTGTGGACATCGGACAACATTTTTGGTCCCCATCATGAACACAATTTTTGATAGTTCAAATGTTTGATAACAATTTAATACAGAACACTACAAGAAACTTGAGGAAACTCTTCTGATAGTGAAGAAATTGTGAATCTTCTGTTCATTTGCACTTTTTCATTGTCTTTTTGAACCAAATCGTCACTAACCCTTTCGCTGCCAAATAATTTTTCAAAAGTTGTTTCTGCTGGACCAAATGATTTTTTTTAGAAAATTAACCTGAAAATGGTATTATTCTAACTATAACCATATTATCTTTCAATTTTAAGCAAAATTTGGTAATATTGTTCAAAAATGAAATTCTCACATGATTTTGAAAAAAGTGATTTTTTATTATCTATCAGAATGTTAGAAGTCATGAAAAATTATAAAAAGTAATGAATATTGAAATAAAATGTATAAAACACTATTGTCTATAATAATAATAATTATTATCAATTTATTGTTATCAATGTCCCTCAATAATTCGCCATGGTATGATATATCCCAAAGCAGGGTACCACACACAGCCCAACATTGCACTCTTTGCACATGTAGCGCGACTCCTTCCTCTTCTGTGTGCCCTTTTTGTTGTGTGCACATACAACACAAACTCGTGTGGCATTCATCTTCTTCTCACTGGGAGGAACAATTGCAGGGAAGTGCCTTGCTGTCAGCCTCAATGGAGTTTCCAATGACTTTGATGGTCTTCCTCGCAGCCTTTGAGATGGGACATGGAACCTCTGGATCATCTGAGTGATAATACTCAGATGGAAATCAGCAAGTTGGATGTGTTTTCCTGTTTTTGTTTTGTACATTGAAAAAGCATTTAGTACTGCCAAATCTAACAAATGGAAAACCAACTTTTTGTACCATTTGATTGATTTTCTCATGCATTTTAGATTGCATAAGAGCATGTCAGTCTTGTCTACAGTCCCCATATTTTGGTTGTAGTCTTCAACACAAACTGGCTTTATTTTCATCACATTTCTTTGAGTTTTTTCAATAGACTGGTTTGAATGAAGTGTTGTCAGCATCCACACCTCCTTCTTATCCATCCACTTCAATGCAAGGAGGTTCAATGTGTTACTTGATTCAATTTCCCCTTTTTGTAACTTTTTGTTCAGCCATGGCATGAATTTCCTATTTCTTCTCACAGTACCACACACATTTGTTTGAAGTTGATGGAGGTTTGCGAACAATATCGGGCTTGAGTACCAATTATCCAAATACACAGAGTGTCTTTTACCTAGAAAGTCTTTCAGTAAAGTTGTCACAACTGATCCTGACATCCCAACCCCATAATCATCGGTGATTTCAGTTCCTGCTCCCACATAAATAATAAAATCAAGGATGAAATCCGTTTCAACATCACACAACACAAATAATTTCATCCCAAATCTACTCCGTTTCGCGGGAATAAATTGTTTGAACCCTAACCTCCCTTTGAAAAGAATGAGACTTTCACCTATGCATAAGTTTTGGAAAGGTTTGAAGCTCTTCTTGAATTTTTCACGAAAGTGGTCAACAACAAACCTCAATTTTTGTAGTTTATCCCTTGGTTGGTTGTCATTGCCTTCAACTGAAGAGGAAAAATGTAGCATACTCAGTATATTGAGATATTTGTTTCGTGGCATAACTTCCGAAAAAATTGGTGTAGATATTAGTTGATTAGTAGACCAATGCTCATGTATTTTCAATTTTTTTGTTCTGGTCATGAGCATTGTCAGAGCCAGAAACACATAATGATCACCAGAAGTAATGTCAGTCCACTGTTTCAGTCTAGAGTTTTCAGGTACATTGATTGCTTTAATAATTTGTTTATAATAATTGTTTGTTTCATTTGAAATTACCTCAAAAAAATTAGTTGGAATGAGTTTCAACAAATATTCCAGTTTGGTTGATTCATCTGTCAAATCATCATATTTTACACCACTATCATCACTACAAAAATGAAATACAATTGGAGTATAGTCACTATCACTATCCCATCGAAAAGAGTCATTTACATCCAGAATTATTTGATCTGCATCAATGTTCACAATATTTGTAGGCCTAACTACTTCTGGTTGTCTAACTTCATGACATTTTCGCTTCACAACTGGAACTGGTAGATCTTCTTCATTATCACTTCCAGATGAAGAAAACAATTCTATTTCAGATTCATCCAGTTCTGAATCAGAACTTAGAAGAAAAGCTTGTATTTCACTCTCAGAATAGACTTTACTTGTGCTGGGAACATTATCTGAAGCCATCACGCAAACATAAACAACATAAGCTCAGAGCAAAAACACTGGAATAACAGTAGACAGACAGCATAACACAGTGGTCTGTGACAGCTGTTCACGGAAACCGTGATATCTTCGTCATACGAAAGAATTTTTGCTTAAACTTGGTTTGTTATGTTGGCAATACTTCAGTGTATCTGTAGAACACAGAATAATAATGAACGAATATATGCGGGCTTTGTTATGTGAGCTCAAAGTTGAAAACGAATATATTCGGGCATGGTCTTTAGTGCTCAGTTAGCCACCAATGAATATATTTGTTCTTGGCAGCAAAAGGGCTAATCACTGATGGACGCCCACTCCGGTTCTCATCATGGACGTTTTGTCAGCAATTTTTGAACGCTCTTACCCATTTTCATACCATTCCATCACTCATAACATTTTGACCATACACTTCACAAATGTTGTGGTGAATTTCAATAGCTTTCATAACTTAAGCACTGAGAAAACAAATTACAGATCATACTTCACAGTGAGTGGGATTTTCAATTGGCGGAGCCATTTAAAATACGCACAGACAAGCATACACATGCTCGATCAGAGCCGTACTGATGGCTGTTGCTTGGCAACAGATGTAGGAACACAACGCGCATGTGTGGGACAGCTTCAAACCAGTATTTCCAATGGAATTCCAAAACAGTACAAAAAAAAATTGTATTCAAAAATTTTTTTTTCTAAAACAAGCCTTTATTCATTTCTAATTCTGCCCTTCATAGGTATCAATTTTCATATACATTATTTTCAAATCAATTCAGTTCAGTTATATTCATATTCTATGATAACAAAGATTACATTTTTATTATTAATCTTTTTTTTTCATAGAATTTTCAATTGTAATGTTTTCATTCTCACTATTTCTTTTGTATAGGCAATATTTCAGCCAAGTCCCACTATCTTACCACTGCCCCCACGATTTCCGACACCAGAGCGACTTAAAATCATATCTAGTCTGCTCCTTGTTGGGCCTTCTTGCTGGGGCAAGCAAGAAAGGGGCCTCCCAACACCCGTGGTACAGCTTTTTGTTTTATAACAGGTGCTGCTAGACCTAAAAACTCCATGGCCATTTTTGGCTCATATATTTAAATATATTAATCGATGGCTTAGTATGAAAACCTCTTATGTCAAAAATTACAACTTTTCAGGAGAGACAAAAAACTAAATTTTTGCGTTCATTCACCTTGAAACAGGATTATTTTTTTACATGTTTTTTATTTGAATCAATCCAGATGATTACACGTCATGTATTTTACATTTATCATTATTGCATGATTTATTATCTGACTTACAGGGTTTTCATTCTTAAGTTTTTGATATACCTGGTTTTCATTGTCAAGTTTAAGGATATACAAGTTTTTCACATTTAGTGTAATCATGCCTTACGTGGTTATCATTCATTATAACCCATTCAGTCACGAATTTTTATTTTGCATGCAAAAATTCAACCAATGCTAATATCTTATAGAACTATTTTTTCTATGATTTTTGATATAAGTTTTTCAATTTTAAACTTCAAGGTCACCATTTTATTGAATGTCCATCTAGATGGACACTGTGACTCGAAGGACCTATTGAGGAAACATAAATAAAATGAAAAAATTTACCAAAATCTCTTTATTCTGAACTTATATATACTTTTATTTGTTATTTTATTGAACTAATATATACTTATTGATTTATACTTAATTTATACTTTTTTATTTGATAATATGTTTATAAAATACATAATATATGAGTTTTCACGTATGGAATTTGAGGAAACAATTCCTCTTGCTCATTTTACACAAATGAACTTGACATTTCAGACAGTAGTTATGCGTTTTCTTCATGCATCCCTTCAATTTGCACCTTGTAGCCTCTTTCTTGGTGTCCAAACTAGAAAAATGTGCAACTTGGTCTTTGCGAACATCACTTATTGGCTGGACCTCACATCGTGGCCTAGAAGGTCCTGGTTGTGGGCGTTCTGGCTCTTCTTGGGCAATGCTGGGCCTACCCCTTTTTTTTGTTTGGATAGGTTTTCCTGCTAATATAAGTGCTTCGGACACTTCCTGGCGGAACATAAGGAGATCCATGATTTTAGATTTTGGTACTCCCAAATTCTTTGCATGCTCCTTATATTCTAACCAAGAATTGGCCAGAGCCAAGTCTATGGCATGAGCAAACATACGCAACGTCCACTTTCTTGATTTGATGTGAATTCTATACAAACTTATCAAAAAATCAAGAGTGTCAACTCCCCCCATATTTTTGTTGTAGAGTTGCACCACTTCAGGACAAGAAACATTTATGTGTTGTTTTTGGGCTTTGTCCCATCTCTGACAAATGTCTTCTTCACCTTTGCCAACAAAATTGGATGCTAATATTACAGGTTTGTTGTCAAACCACTTCGTGACAATTACCCCATCTCCACTAATAATCTCTTGGGCATGGCCTCTCCCTAGTCTACGCATTTCCCTATCTGAAATGAGAGGGGGTTGACTAAATCGATTCACTCTTATTGTACCTGCTGCAAAGCATTCCTTGTTATGAAGTCACTGAAATAAATGGTAGGTACTAAAATAGTTGTCAAAATATAACTGGTTGTTCAGCTCTGTAATCCGACTGTGCAGTTGCATTACAGTACTGGCCCCAGCCCCAAACTGTAGATACTGCTTATCAATCTCAGTTGTTGCTCCTTGATATAAAAGAAAATCATACGCTATTCCATTGCTACCACAAAGAACAAAATTTTTTATTCCATATTTGCACAGTTTATTCTTCATGTATTGACGAACGCTCAGCTGCCCTCGAAACGGTATCATCTGCTCATCTACACACAATGCGGTTTGCAATTGCAGCTGCCTACAGCAGTTACGAACTGCATCATATAGGGGACGCACTTTCCAGAATCTGTCCTCTGGATTCTCATCTTCCAAGTTGTTCACAAAATGAATATTTTTCCTCAGTTTGAAATAACGGTTGAGTGGCATATTATTGGCTATCAGATCCACTCTCAATTTTGGGTTCCAATAATATCTTACTCTTGGGTAATTGAGATTGCCCATCAATACATGAATCCCAAAAAACGTTTCAATTTCATATGGTGTGCAAGGGGTGAAAACAGCATTATTTTGTAAAGCATAAATATTGGTTTTCTCAGCAGTGAATTCCATAAAATTTGAAGGGATATAGTTTTTAAAGAACGTAACAGGGGAGGGCAAGTCGATTATATCTGGCACTTGTGGTTGAAACCAATCAATATCCATTTTTTCATAAACTGCAATATCAGTCCGCCACCTAATGTCTTTTTTTTCTGTCAGAAAATTCTCTTCCCTATAATTTCTCTTGATTTCTTGAATCAACATTTGAGGTCCATCTTGTGGCTGCTCAGCTTCTGGTTCTGGTTCCCGAGGTTCTGGTTCCCCAGGTTCCTCTTCAGGCTCGTCCCCATCATTTCTATCTGAAAGGGATAAGATAGAATAGGAATTCTCGAAAAACTACCTTTTATCAAAAAGCTTATTCATGACTGAATGGGAATTGCTGAAGTTGGTTTTGATTCTGACCCTGATTACATTACTCCTAGTTTCGTTTTGATTACCTACTCCTAGCCTTTGGGGAATGGGAAATAATTTATAGCTATGATTAAAACATATATTTCTAGTGAATTATTACATAAAAAAATTAATCAAAACCTACCTTCAAGCATTGAAGTGTCAAAACTATCTGGATCAAGATCGTCGTTTTCATCGTCAGATAACAATTCAATGTCTGAATTTTCGAGGTTCGCTAATATTTCTTCATCATTTAAAAACTCATTTTGAACACTATTCATTTGAATCACTCAATATAAATCGAAAGTAACAGTTAAACTTGAGAATAACCTCACAATAACGACAATACTGCAATATAAACATAACCTATAAACATCACGAATGACCAGTGCCTACATGATCATTCAGTCACAATGGTCATCTAAATGGACATTCAAATTCAAAAAAATATTGCTCATCAACTGATCTAGATATTCCACCGAATTTTTCACCAGAATATACAGCTAATCAAGCTCTAAAAAATGATGTAAAACACATGTCTCTTGGTCAAAACAGTTCATATGTAGTTTGTTTTCAAATTCGCACGTAACCAGCTGTCAAGGCATCTGCGTTTAGACATTCAGTAACATTTCCGATGAGCTTACTGAATCCGCCAACAGAGTGTAGCACGTGCTGGGATTAATGTAACAATGTCCATCTAGATGTACGCTGTGACTCAAGTGAGATATATGAGGAAATGAGCGTATTGGAGACCATAGAAATTGATGTCCATTTAGATGGACACGGTGACTGAATGAATATCAATTTTCATATACATTATTTCCAAATCAATTCAGTTCAGTTATATTCATATTCTATGATAACAAAGATTACATTTTTATTATTAATCTTTTTTTTTCATAGAATTTTCAATTGTAATGTTTTCATTCTCACTATTTCTTTTGTATAGGCAATAATTCAGCCAAGTCCCACTATCTTACCACTGCCCCCACGATTTCCGACACCAGAGCGTCTTAAAATCATATCTAGTCTGCTCCTTGTTGGGCCTTCTTGCTGGGGCAAGCAAGAAAGGGGCCTCCCAACACCCGTGGTACAGCTTTTTGTTTTATAACAGGTGCTGTTAGACCTAAAAACTCCGTGGCCATTTTTGGCTCATATATTTAAATATATAAATCGATGGCTTAGTATGAAAACCTCTTATGTCAAAAATTACAACTTTTCAGGAGACAAAAAACTAAATTTTTGCGTTCATTCACCTTGAAACAGGATTATTTTTTTACATGTTTTTTATTTGAATCAATCCAGATGATTACACGTCATGTATTTTACATTTATCATTATTGCATGATTTATTATCTGACTTACAGGGTTTTCATTCTTAAGTTTTTGATATACCTGGTTTTCATTGTCAAGTTTAAGGATATACAAGTTTTTCACATTTAGTGTAATCATGCCTTATGTGGTTATCATTCATTATAAACAACGAAAAATATTTTTTAATAATGAATAATCTCAGTGTGTTAAAGGGTTCAATCACTACCTAATTTCATAAACTGAAATAAATGAGTGAGCAATGTAAAACAAATTCACAACAAACTTTCGCCTTTATTAAAGTTATCTGTTTATTTCATTTTCTCTATCTCTTGAGAAAAATATTGATAAAAATACATAATACATAATGCTTGATGGATGCTATCATGAAAAAATTAGAAATAAAAATTAGACATAAAAAATTAGATGTAAAAAACTAGACAAAAATTAGACATTAAAATAAATGAAAATAGACAGACCTTTTGTCTAACTTCATTTGTCAGATTCTGGAAACGCGGGTTTTGTTTTTGTTTTGAATAATGGCTTAATTGTTGCGCCGTCTGCTGCTGCACTCTTCCGGTCGAAGGTGGAAGTAGGCAGGCAGGGGTAGATTATGAATCAGATCTGTGTCCGTTCGTTCGTTTTGCGAATTGAGTTCGGTAATTGAATGAAGAAGGCAGGAACAAGTTGGTTTGTTTCGATTGTGTATTTCTTCAGTAATAAATTACTTTATGTGAGTTCGTGGTCACATATAATTAATTCATTTGCATTTTCCCAAGTTGGGGAAAATTCGATCAAGATCGTTTTCGTTAGTTTTATAATTATTATTTATGCTAAACTATCTACTCGGTGGTCGTGAGTGTAAGTTTCAGTTATTTTTTGTGTTATTTTATGAGCGATTGTTCGCTCATGAACTCAGAGTTATATTCAAGTGCAAACTAGCAGTGATAATTAATATAAGAAAGTCTTATTAATTGAAATATCATCCCGTATTTGTCGGAAACCATATAAGTATCTCACGGGAAATTCTACATCGGAGTAGCACGGATACAAGGAGACAGCCAAGCAGGAGTTCGGATGACACATAGCCTAATAGCTGAGTATACCTGTCTCAATCCTTTCTCAAATTCCTATACCTCAGATCCATCCAAAACCCTGAGAATCAGTATTGGTCTGAGCTTTGGCAGAACGCTAAAAGGGTGAGTGAATTTTTCATTGTATTCTGTGTTTTTCGATGTAATTTATTTTCTAGTGAGATGCGTAAAATTTCTTAAATTATTCAAAATATCTATACAGTCCACTGCTCTAAATTCTGGCGCTACCAGATTCTAATGCATTTACCAAGGAAATCATTATTTTAGGTATTTTAGATAGCTGAATGTAACAGCAGAAATGTTCAGCTTAGTAGTAATTAAAATAAGTTAGTAGTCCATTAAAATATTTGGACTGATAAATATTATTAAAAAAAAACAAGTCAGTATCATGTGATAAAAAGTTACAGCATAATATACACAAACTTAAATGGAAATGAAATAAAATAACAAAAAATAAAATGAAAGTTTCAATGAACTGTCTTTCTTCTCCTCAGGAGTTCTTTCTAATGTCAATAATGCAGGAGCACTGACTACTATTACATAACTTATTCCCATACTGTCGCTTGTGAGGAAGTGTATCATAGTAAGGATGGACATCCCTGGGCAAAACTGACTTCATTTCCTGTAGATGTTTGAATTTGTTTGCTTCCACAGGAATCCTTGATTTGTACAGCAAAGGAACAACAACTTCAACATTGGGTTTTTTTACTCATCTAGGAAGCTCAATAAATGTGTCTTCAAATTTTAGTTTAACCTGTAATGATCAGTCAGGTTTATATTGAATGCTCTGGATATTAGTAACTACAGGGTCTCCTGTTTTTGAACCAGGTCTGATTGATTTAAAAAACTGAAGATTACTGTATTTTTTAAAAAATTCGTGGTAAATGTATTGCACCTTGTATGGCTTAGGATGCAACCTGGCCATACGACATGCTTCCTCATAACCCGAAGGAGAGTAAACCTCCCGATTTTTTAACTTTCTTTCTATAGTAGCGTGCATCGAATCACACTCCATTTGTGTGTGCCCCTTTTCTAGGTATTTTTGTGTAATTTTAATACCTGTTTGTTGAGCTGCAAGTAATAGAGCATTTGACTTGATGCAATTGCGGTTCTGGTATGTACAACCATCACTATAAAAAATTAGATGGCTGTAAACATTTCTATCAACTTCTGTTGTAACAAAATTGTAGATTATTGATGCAAACTCATCTGCATTGAGACCCCCCTCAGACTCGTCCCACAAGTAACAGTATCCATCTGAATTGTTAATATTGAAAACTGTGAAATTATGAACCTTTAGTTTTGTTCGGTAGTACAAAGCAGAGGCATTTAAATCAGGACTTAGTAAAACTGCTTGTAGGTCCGGTTTGATGGTAAAAACGGCTGTTTTGCTATCTGGGCATTTTGAATTAATTTTATCTGTTTCTTTTCCCTTTCTAGCTTTTTCCTTGCGATCGATGTGAGCACTGTATTTCTCTTCACTCAAATTACCCATTTTAAAGGAGCAACAAGTATCACATTGATCCTTTTTTGGTTGGAACAAGCTCAGATTAGATTCCTCAAAGACTTCATAAAATAAACATATTGATGATGTCAGGGTTTGGTTGTCCTGAGACTTACAAAAGCTTTCATGCAATCGATACAATTCAGCTTTTGATTGCCACTTCGGCTCTAAATACAACTTTTTACTGTCTTTCCGGCAGTAATGAGATTCCAATTTTGGAAGAGATTCAAAAAATAATTTGATTAAATCTTTTTTAGTCTTATCAGTTTTACTCTTTCTTGTGTTAATTGAGTTTTGATGTTCTTCCATAACTTCATCTTCATTTTCTTCATCACATTGATCTTGGTTGTTATTGTCTTTAGCCATCCAGTTTAAAATTGACCATTCTCCAACAGATAAAGTGTTCATGAACATCTTCTTGCATACTCTTACTTTTTCTTGTTTATTATGTATAGTCAGGTGGTAAAATAATGATTTGTTTCTCCTAGGCGTATCTGTATTAACTACTCTTCTTTGGGTCACTTTTCTACTTTCAATCAAACTTTGTAAAAAGAATTTCCGTTCTCCCCAGTTAAGCGACCAAAATTTTGCAAAAATGTTTTTCCTATCTTCTTCTGAGACTGTATTGCATTTGAATGCCGTCTTAGTGTTATCTCTACATTGGCAACATGGTTTAATTATTTTTTTCGCTTTTTTGTCATCAAACACTGTTTTTCCTTCCTTATTCTTCCTCCTGCCAAAGTACTCCTCTCCCTTCAATCTTTTGATTTTGTTTTTCTGTTGTTCCCATTCATCTTTTTGTGCCCTTCCTCGTCGACTCCTTTTTCGTGACACTGGCTCTTTCCCGATTCCTGGTTCTTTTTCAGAGTCAGAAGAATTACTTTCGTCCATTGGAACATAGTCAACTTCACTTCCCATAGCATTATCAGCAATGTTGTTTTGTATTTGGATAGTCTCTTGTCTCTCAATGTCACTTTCAATAGTTTCATCCACATCATTATTTTCTGTTTGTATAGCCTCAATGTTGTTTGAAATTTCAATTTCGTTTTCTATGTTCTCAACATCAAACAAGTCATCAACTTGGAAAAAATTCGTACTCATTTCATCAACCTCAGATATTGCTTGTAAATCATTTTCTTCACATCCTATAAACTCTATCGTTATGTTTCCTAGTCCAGGGATTTCAGCTTCAGTTGTTTTCTCCAAAGCGGTTCCAGTTGGAATGAGTGTACATTCTGGCAAGTTTGTAAAACAGTCTTCTAGTACAGGAGTTTCAGCTTCAGTTGTTTTCTCTAAGGTGGTTCCAGTTGGGTTGAGTGTACATTCTGGCAGGTTTGTAGAGCAGTCTTCTAGTACAGGAGTTTTAGCTTCAGTTGTTTTCTCTAAGGCGGTTCCAGTTGGGTTGAGTGTACATTCTGGCAGGTTTGTAGAGCAGTCTTCTAGTACAGGGGTTTTAGCTTCAGTCGTTTTCTTCAGGAAAAAATATGGAGCTGGGAACAATACAAAACCTGTATAAATGTATTGTGGAAAGTACCTCAATAAAGAAAAATGCATAGTTTTTATCACTAAGACATGCTTTATGCTGTTATTGTGTTGAACTATGACAAGTTACTTTTATTTAAATACTTTTTTTTGGGTATTTTATCTTCATTTGCCAACAGCGTGCTGTTTTATTAGGTTATATATTTTTAAAACTGTGAATATCTTGATCCATACCAAACTGCAATGTTATATTACCGGTTTTTAACTAGACAGTGCAGTCATTTTGTAATGGTAAATAGAAATGGTTTTTACTTACACTGACTGGAGTGATTTCGAGTTATTTGAAACTCATTCTCAACAGTCACTTTCAAATAACTCAACTGTAAAACAGTGACTGTTGAGAATGAGTTTCAAATAACTCGAAGCCACTCCGGTCAGTGTAAGTAGAAACCATTTTTATTTACTATTAAAAATGACTGCAAGTTTGTACAACTAGTTAACAAACCGTATTATATAGTTATTTTTTATAATAGAGCCCATAGTATAATTGTATAAAACACTTTATATTTATATAATTATAATATATAATAATATATAAATATAATACATATTTATGGGTAAAGTTATATTAATAACAACATAATAACTGAACGCTGCAGCGTGCTGTCCTGGGTTTGAGCCTCATTTACAACTTGGACCAGATGTAGAATATATATCTATATCTGGTCTAAGGTTTACAATTTACCCCAATTTTTATCAAGCAGTCTACCTACCTTCCTCTAATGCAGTGCCAGTTGTGTTGAGTGTACATGCTGGCGGGCTTGTAGAAGAGTTTTCTAGTCCATGGGTTTTAGCTTCAGTCGATTTCTTCAGGAAACAATCTGGATCTGGAAACAATACAAAACCTGTATACTTCTTGTAGCATATCAGTAAAGAGCATTGATCGGCAGATCTGATGTTCAGTCCTCGGCAGCAGTAAATTTTTTGAATGTCACTAATTCACAACTTCAATGATTTTGCATCTCATTAATATTGATAATTAAGAATTTCATTCCAGGGTTGGCACCTTAGATACTCTGTATTTATTTATTTTATTACTTAGACAAAACCTACCTTTCTCCAATTCTAAAGTCGGTTTGAGCATAGAATTTGATTGCATCTGATGTCGATTCTGTCGAACATAGACGTGATCTGTTTGTCCTGTAAGGGCCAGCTTCAATAAAACGTTCCCTCTTGACATGATTACCTGCAAAATCAAGACTAGCTTAGAAACCGAAATGACTCAATTGAACCTGAGCTTTATTGAACAAGAGAATTCCATTACATGAATAGATTAAACAAACATTTCGAGCAATTAACGTAATTCATTCATATGATTATGAATCAGCTGTAGAATAAATATCACAGAAACCTAACATAGTTAGGGTCTACGCATTTTCCTTGGCATTTTCCTTCCTGAGCCTGATATTCGTGCATATAACATCATTGAATGAAATACATTAAGTCATAGTCATTAATACATAGCTTAGTCATCGGCCTAGATTAGGCTTTATTTTCAAGATAAATTTTGCTCAAAATCTGATTGAATGTTGCTACATAAAATAAATCATTATCTATGAAAAACTCACAAATCGAGTGTTACTGTGTGTTGCAGTGCACAAGACCTTTGACTTAGTAAGTTGGATAACCTCATATATCTTGATATACAAGTTTTTCATGCAGATGTTAGGATATGGTCATTATTTACGAGGTTGTCATAGTTGATAGCCATGTGTATACCTCTGAAAACTAGATTAATATACTAAAAACTATTTAATTTAAAGTTAGAAAAACTTGTATACTTGCCTCAATACATTCGATGTGACCGCAATAACATGGTTCAGAAACAAAAAAATAAACAAAACACTCCAAAAATGTGACTGAACCAAGAGCGATCTGAGCTATATATAAGAGGTCTTCACACTCAAAGTTTTGAGTTGCTGATATATGTGGTTTCTTTTTTTGACTATAGAATGCAGCATGGTGCATTTGGAATTGTTTTCACCACTGTATGCTATGAGATACGAGGTTTTCTATCTAAAAAAAATTAAAATGTCATTTTCGATAAAAATTGAGATACGAGGTTTTCATACTAAGCCATCGAAATATATTATTTTTTTTTATTTAGGTCAAGGCACTCCAGGAAAAAGATCAGACAATGTGGGACAGCTGGCAATGATTAATGACATATGAACAGATAAGAATGATTATTATATATATTTTACTTTAAATTTAAGATTATATTTACTGAAGTTTAAAGAAATTAACAACTTAAAATCACAGCACTAGTTGATAGCGTTCCCAGTTAATTTTATTCATTTTATTTTTATTATTCCGCTGATTTCATAACATCATAGAATATAAGAGTTGTCAATGGGAATAGAGGACAATGAGAAGATTTTAGGAACTTTGGTTTACATCCATGTCAATATGCTGTAAGGTCAACTTGAGAGTAGAGATTAGTGCATCCAGCACCATTGCACTTAGACCACTCTTATTTGTTATTCTCAGCATCTGCAATGCATCCAGTGTGTCAGCAGGCAATGCACCTCTCACTCCAATTACAATGGGCAGTACAACTGCTGCTCCTGTTCCAAAACTATTTCCCACTGCTTTTCTAATGCCTTCATATTTCAGTCTCTTTTCTTGGGCTGCACTTTCAAGTGAGGCTCCATTTTCTTCAATCACAGTGACATCTATAATGAAGGATTTCTGTCCATCAGACATCACCACATCAGGCCTCAATCTTTCGCCCTCTTCAGAGATGAAAGTTTGTTCAACACCAACTCGATATGATGTGTCTACTTTTTGCAGAGTCCTTACAAGATTTTCTTTAATGTTATCATGTCTTTTTATTCTTTGTGGTCTGCCCCATGGACAGTGTCCAGAGACATGACCGAGTGTCTCAGGTTCTCTTTGACATCTACAGATTACTGACCATGATTGATCTTCACATCAAAGAGCCTCACGCATGCTGAGTGTATTGGTACGTAGTTTTATCGCATTGATAAATGTTGATTCCTTCAAAATATTACTATTGAATAGCCAGATATTTGCCTCACGAGAATTCTTAAATGCCTCCACTCCATGGCCAGTTGGTCCAAGCTCACTCCATTTCCTGATTTCATCATCTTTAAATGTTTGTTTGGCTTTCATGTAATCATCAGGCTTAGGCTCATGAATGTTCTCCATTTTAAGCCAGGACATTTTCTTCCTTATTACATTCCAGCTTCTCTTATCATAGTTCCTGTAATATTCATAGGCTGGATGTTTTAGCCGCTTCAACTGCCAGGCAGCTCTAACCTCTCCAAGCAATATTTGTTTTTCCAATCTTGGTAGACCTAAGCCACCATCTCTCTTTTTTGTATAGAACAATCCTTCTGGAGTACTATTATGAAGGTGCAGTGTCTCACGTACAATCCTTCTTATCACATTATCTGCCATTACCAATGCTGATTTATTTGCCTCACCAATAGTTAATGCATGATAATATCTTGGTGCGAGGTAGGTAAACATTAGATTCAATTTTTGTCAAGGTTTCAACTTCAACCATTTCACTCTCTCCATAGCATTAATCATTTCATTTATATTATTCTTCAAAATCATGCCCTCAGCCAGGTTAAACTCAACTCCCAGGTATTTGAAGCATTCAACAGTTTCAATTGGTTTCAGCATCACGCCATTGTTCAACCAAATTTGGGCCTGTTCAACATAATAATGCCGTTTATGATGTTGAATACTAAAAGTTCGACACTTCTCCCCATTGAAACTGAGCCCAGTATCATTAATAAATTGCTCCACCTTGTTGAGTTGTAGCTGTAATGCTTGTGTAGAAGTATTGAGCAAAATGATATCATCAGCATAACCAATTGCTCCTTCTCCCTCTGTTTGACCCTGTGATACCTCAAACACTCCATCAATAACCATATTGAACAACAAGGCAGACATAGGATCTCCTTGCTTAACACCTCTCATCAGTGGTACTTCATGATCAGTGCTGCCAATTTTTGTTACCCCATCCTTATATACCTCTTTGATGAAAAATACGCCTTGTACTTCCAATCAGATGCTTTAGTGTACCAACATTAGAGCAAACCCAATCTTTAATTTGAGACAATTTGTGGGCTCAGAACAAAAGGGTTCTAACTTGTACAAGCCTTACTTTCAGAAACAGGAGACCAAAGTTTTACATACTGATGAAAAACTTCTGTTACTTATTATTTAATGGTGTAAGACATTTTCTGAATTACTATTTCTTGTAAAACAATCTGTTCATACTACCTTTATAGCAATCATTCCAAAATTTAAGATAATTAACATATTAATATGCATTTATAACAACCTTATTGCACTTATAGATTTTTTCAAATAATGCAAAAAGGTTTTAACTCCCAGATAGAACGTTATTGATCTGAAATATTTTTGTTGTTTAGAACAATAAGGTTTTATTTGCCAGTTACAACTATATTGACTTAAGTTGAAAAAGTCACTGTGATAGAGGATTATTAATTAATAAAACAAAAATAAATTTGCTTGAAACATTTAATAAGTATAAAAACTAGTATGTGCATTTTGACATTTAAAAAATTATACATCATTACTATTCTGATGGAAAAATAAAAAAGTGATAATTTACATTACATTTTGGTAGGCTAACAACAAACAGTAAAAACTTGAAATATTTGCTTGATATTAAAAATAAAGGAAAATTACCTGCAAGTTGGGTTGTAAGCCTATTTAAACTAATAACTTGAAAACATTTCATTTAATTTTAGTAATTATCAGACTTAACAAAACCTGTATCTTACACGGTTAACTTAAGTTTTTATTTAAAAGCTTGGTTTTTATTAGAATACAAAATAAATTGCTAGAGCATAGAATTGCTTTATAGTATTCTCTGTCAATTAGAGGCTTGAAGTGTTCCATTACTTGTAAGTGCTTGATCTTAAGTGTGCTGAGTAAAACTATTTGGTGTCTTGTAGCTGAGTGTCTGGTTAGGTCTGTTTTCAAAACTTTGTTGTCCTCCTTTTCCTTGCTTCAAACACTCCTTTTGTGTTGAGAATTTGAGACTTAAAAGAATAAAACACTGTTAGATGTTGTAAATTCCACTTCTTTATTATTACAGCACTGGACCATGGTTTCATGGCTTCACTAGTCACATTTTCAACAGTACTAAATAATAATCATTATTATGACTAAATAACATAAAAAATATGTTTTCAATGAAAAAAAAATTTTCTTGATACATTTTCCAACCTGGGACTCATACGTCCTGTCAAGCTGTAAGGGGAAAAAAGAAATTGTACCCAGCTTTTCTTACCTTGGTGACAATCATCCACATATCCACAAAAAAAAAATATCTCCACATTATCTGCATTATTATCAGTTTACTTGTGTCTTGGAACTTTCCTGAAATTGTTTACTAATTTAGGTCTACTATGTTTACCACCATAAGGCTCATGTGACAAGATAAAACTACCTTTATGGTCTCACTACACATAAAAGCCAGATATTATTTTCATCATCCATATAAGTTATTTACAATCACTTTCTAAATGGTGGTAAATTGAATTGAATAAACAAAAAATTACTACACAGATAGTTATATTATTTATTTTATAATAATTGGAAATATTAGAATTGAAATAGAAATTTTATGAAGTATATTTTAGATTGTTATCCCATGGTATGTGGCAAAACAGTTTTTGTTTTCATTGCAACACAAATACACTTTGCAGTGGTTGCAGATGGAAGTGGGCTTTGACTCTATCCCCCCAATACTACACATTTCACACCGACAACGATTTGATGTGAATTTAGGCCAATGAATACCTAAATTTCCAAGACGCACATCTTTCAGTGTTGAGTAGCCCGATTTGCACCTTTTATTTGATGATTCTGGTTCTGATTGAGAAGCATGTTTGTTTTTTTGTGTCTTTAGAAGTTGTAATGTTGCCCTAGGGAGGTAATTTGGACAAAAATTTAGAACAGGCAGGAATTACAGAGAAAACAAGAGAAATGGGGTATCCAGTGTTGATAATAATAGGCCAAAGACAATATATAACTAGGTAGATTGTCTTTGCTCTACAAAGATGTGCGCCAGGCATTCAGAAGAAAGTACAACAAGGATTTAGCATCACAACATCAACCAAATAATCTATTCTCCAGAATTACACATCACAAAAAATTGAAAGAAAAAAGGTTATGTTTTCAAGTAATAAAGACAAATAATTTTCATTATAGCTAACAATAGCAAATTTTAAAAGTCTTGCATTATTTAAAGTCATTTAACAATTAACAAAGTTCATTAAAAAAATTCAAGCTTGTTTTTAAGTATTTGTTTGTTATGTTTTGTTTTCACTATGCGCACAACTCACACTCAAGAAAAAGGGTAGTACTGTACCTCATGTAGATTCACAATTATATACTAGAAATATGGTCACCATTCATGACTCTCTCATCTTGTTTACTTTTGTTTACTTTTTAAGAACAACTGTACTTCACTTCAACTAGGGGATCTGAGAGTTGCTAATATTAATAATACTTTTATCATTCATATACATTGTAAATTTGCACAAATAAAGTCATCTGAATCTTCCAAACTCGGAGTTACTCCTTGGAAGTGAACATGCATTTAGGTATGATTCATGAAATAGGTCCCAGACTAGGTTCCTATACTTGAAGTTGATCCATAACCTTGAACTCTGGCCATAAACATGGACCGCCTTAACACTCCAGTAGTTGCGTCTCCTACTGTGACATGAGTAGTCGTGTGGGGTCTCTAGAGACCCCACTCAGTATTTCGGCTTTATAGCAACATTAATTGATCTAGTACTTCATTTATGAAAAATATATTATCTTATAATAAATTGCAATGAGTTTGTAACAATTTAATAGTTATTACAAGATGGCAGACTCGCTTCACTCGCCTCAATTTCAGACCAGAGCTCTCACCAACTGAATTCTTTTGGTGGGAGATAAATTCGTACAAAATTGTTAAGAAAAACTGATAGAATGAATGAATAAATGAATCAGTCAATCAATGGTTAATATATAATAATCATAGAATAATAATAGAAAAGTATAGAATACTAGTAAAAATGGTAGGAATTGTCCCAGAAGTTTCTAGATTGCCATTTAGCCTATTCTACTGAGATCAAAAGTTTGTATGTGTCTATATTCATGAAATATTTTTATAAATTGTTTCTTAGATCATAGTAAACTATTATTATATGTAATTTAGTGAAAATTCAAATATAAAAAGTTTCTTACAATGTCATAAGATGTAATCTTCAGTAAATTTTACTGGAAACCCCTGTTTACTGTATTATTACTAAAGTTTCAAATACATTTTTCACAAACGATTCTTTTATGACTCATGCACACAGTATTATGGCATTTTTCACATTTCAGTTTTGATCTCTTGTCTGCTGCTTGTGGGCAAATGTAACATCAAGTATGGGATCTTGCAGGTTGGTCATGTTGTTCTTGTGGCTCACCAAGGTCCTCAAGGCCTAAAAAGTACTTGCATTTCACCTGTAGTATTTTGGGAATTCTTTCAAGACTCGACCGACAGTGTACAGCTGGCTTCAGTAACTCGATGGCTGTTGTTTGCGCAGAAAATGTTCATTGCATTCACAGCCCCCACATTCATCAAGTGAAAAAAAAGTGTCAATGGCCATCTTCTAGAGTTCCTGCTCACGTCATATTGGTGACACATCTTATCTAGTAAATCAACACCGAATTTTGTATCATTATAGTCTTCTATTATTATTGTTTTTTTCTTGTTCATAGGGTCGATTTCCCCAATCCTGTGCATTGTTGACAGGGCAATTACAGCTTTTCCTTTCTTTGGAACATATGATACCAGAGTAGCTTTCTCTTGATATCCAAATAAGCTACTGTGTAGTTGCCTATCTTTGTGTGCCAAGAAAATTTTCAGGTACTTCTCTCTTGTTTCCTCTAATAGTCCCCAGGAGAGTAAGTTTTCTATCTTCAAGAAGTTCGTTTGCAAGTGAGATTGAAACAAACCAATTATCAGCTGTAATGTTACGTTTTGAGCCAGATACTGGTTATTTACAATTGCATCTTTGGAATGCCTTACAGACTAGCTTTCCTAAACTATTGTTTTCTAGATCATAATCTTTTATACCTTGTTCTTGGCCTATTCTAACATTCTTATCACCAATCACTATTATTTAAATATTGGAGTTTTCTAATAAAAAATCATATAACTGTTCAAAATCCGTTTGCCATTTATTGGCATTAATATAAACCGGTAATAGACAAATTTCGCTGATTTCATTAACCCTAATAAAAGCTGTTGGCCTACCTAACATGTTTTCCAATCTAACATTATCTTGAAAAAGCGAATTTTTATTCAAGCCTAATATCAAGCCCCCACTAGCTCTGCCGAAATGAGAAACTCTAACAGCCCAGTTCCATTCCACGATAAAATCGGGAAAATATGAATTGATATAAGCATAATCATTCTAAAGAAATGATTACAGGTAATAACAAAAAAAAGGTTATGTTCGAAATCCTAATAAGACTCATTGTCTACAATAATAGCAGAGAAAAGAAAAAAAATATGACTTACAGAATAGCCAAAATTACATTAAAATTGAGACAGGTATGATCTTAAGTTTGAAAGAGAAAGCCTACACAATTTAATATTAATCAAATGGTTCAAACTTACCAAAGGGTGGAATTAGAAATACATTTTACATATTTTTTTTTTGATAAGTAGACAGTAGATTAATGTATTTGGTTGAAGCTGCGATGCTGAATGACTATGAATTAATAAGAAACATTACATAGCTGAAAGAAACACACAAACGTGGTTATTGTACATCTCCACTTGTACTTCAATGTGAGATATAATAAAAACAAAACTCGACCTCAAAGGCCATAACCAAATCAAAAGAAAATGCACATTACTCAATGTTTCAAGTTTGGCAGATCCGAAATCTAGTTTAAGAGAAGAAAGCAGACACAGCCATAGCACTCGCTTCCAACCTTTGTCAATTCAAAAAACAGGAGCTGACAGAACAAGAACGCATCTCTACCAACTCCAGCAAGCTTTGGTCACATGATGGGTGACGTCACTCAAGGTACCCACATGACCCCAGCAAATGAATCCAATAGGCTAAATTGAACAAAGTGGGAGCAATATAAAAAGTTACAAGTCAACTTGTTTGAAGAAAATCAAACAGCCAAATACATACTAACATCAATTCAAAAAAAAATATATATAGTGGTATCAACTCACTACATTTGAAAAAAAGCAATGAAATTATTTAAACATGAGAAGTTAGATGTGCTAACTCTCTGGTACATTTTATAAATGATAAAAAAATCCAAAAATCAAAATACTCCCTTAACTAACTATTAAACAAGTAAATAGTAACTAAAGAGGAAAAATACATTACAAAGTCATCAGCCCCATTGCTAATTTGTCAGCAAACATCTAGTACACTTGCTTTTCCATGTATCTCACCACCAATTGTGTAAGCATTGACAAATGCTATGTCTAACAATGCAAAAAAAATCCTATGCCACCACTTTTTCGATTTTTGGTTTATATGATAGAGTACATGGTACTGATCAGCTTGGTCAACACCACCCATGAATGTATTATAGTCAGGCACTACAGTAGGACATGCTACATTTTTTTTTTTTTTTTGATCCATCCTTTTGGGTTCTTTTTAATTCAGTCACTTCAGTTCCATGATAATTGGAAATGAAATTGATAGGCTTGCTATCATGCCACTTGAAAAATGAGATACCCATTCTTGAGACCCTGTGGTCATGATCTCCTCATTTGAGGTCTTTATCAGGCAAACCTTTATGATTTTGTCTGATGGTTCCACAAGCCAAGATATGTTCTGTCTTCAACTTTTCTAGCAGTGGCACAAGCTGAAATAATTATCAAAGCACACTATCCTATTTGTGCCCCAGAAATTTTTTGTGAGGGTCAGAGCAACCTGCTTCCCAAGCCAAAATCTAAAAATTCATTTTTCATTTTCCCCCTGGTATATTTGAAATTCGAAAATGTACCCCTTCAAATCCGAAATGCACCACAATTTGTAGCCTCTTTTGATGGGCTTCGTAGGATTGCACTGTTTCATTGAATTTCTACCCTTGAATAGAAAAATAGACTCATCTACACTCAGCTCCCTGGTTCCATCATAACAGTTCATAAATGAATTGTTCAGAGCATCTATCATGGGTCGTAGTTTGTACAGCTTGTCTATACAGTCTCCTGGAATATTATGATTGTCATTCACATGCAAATAGCTCAAAATTTCATCAAACCGATCCCTTGTCATAGTGTTAGCTATGACAGCTACATGTAAATCTGAAGCTTGATTCCAATAATGACATTTAGATGGCAGTACATGATATCCCATAATAAAATTTATTCAGATGAATGCAATTAACTCATTCTCCTGCAATTTGAGGGTTTTCCTTTCTGTGTTGCATATAGATTCGATTGAAAAACTATATTCTCCAATATAGAGTCAGTGATTTTTCGAAAAACATCAGTAGCAGTGCGGCAACCATTGAAGTGGGCAAACAAACGATCTGTGAAGATAAAAAAAGAAAATATGTAATTTCATTGACTGAAGACTTATAAAAGTTATTTGAGTTACTTTTCAGTCAATCAAATAATGTTATTAGCTCACCTTCATCTTGCTGGAAATCTGGAATTGTGGTTTCTGTCTCCTTCTTCATCCATTTCCTATTCAATTCTGTTCTCTTCCCTCTCTGTGATGTACCGGTACGGGGTTCTTCAGTGGTTACATCACCACCACCTGTAAAAAAATGTATGTTCTCAGTTATATCATAGAAATCAAAGAGTAATAAAGGGACAAGATATTTTTCTGGGATCATATGTAAAAGAATATGGTTTGAGTGAAAACATATCCAACAAAGACAATACCTTACATAAATGAGACCAAGACTGAAAGAAAGAATAAAGATAGTTATCCTTATGTTATCAAAGCAAATGATGTAATCAGTTGCATGTAAGAATATAAAAAATTCTGAATGAGTGAATATTCAGTTACAAATATTTATTCTCAGCATTCACATCAAATTTTTGAAGAAAACATATCCTCTGCATGAATTATAAATTTTTGTAGTATTCTTCATGAATTGCATAAATAATAGAATATGTGTGAGTGGATCTGTGAAGTTTCCACAAATAACTTGAGTTGGAATACTTAGACTATGCAGAGGAAATATTCTAGAAAATATTTTATTGCATCACAGATTGATTGGACTGAATACCCTTCAATATGAAAAGTTACATATTATAGGAAATAATGAAATAAAATTGTTGAATATTCTTACCTTGTTGATCAGCTGTATCAAGTTGGTCAGGTTTGTCTGTTTGTTCCAAAGGTTCATAATCTACTTCAGCTTCCTCCAAAATTGAATTGAAAACTTGATCAAAGTTGTTTAGTGGAGAATTTGGTCTTATTGCATCCTCTTCGTTATTATCATCATCTGACAATTCTAAATCTGACAGACAGTTTACATCTGGTATTTCCTCTACTTCAGATAAAAATTTTTCTATTTGCTTGGTAGAAAGTATCTGTGACATTTTTACAGTCACTGAAACATTATCACTAAACTAACTGACTACTACTAACATACTAACGTGAAATACCATGCAAAGTAACAAACACACAATTAATATTAAATATACACTGAAATAATAATATAAAACAAAAATAAATTGAAGTACTGATGGATTTGCCAGACTCAAACGAAACGTTTAAAGGTTAGTTTGAAATGTAAACAAAACGGCCTCAGAGTCATAGTGGGACAAATGAGTCCTCAGTGAATTATGCTAAATAATTTACTTTCACTCAATGAAATGCGGTTTTTCCCAAGAGAAATATGAGAAATAAGTATTATTCTATATGCTTTTGGAAGATCTACTCACTAAATCGAAATTGAAATAACTTTTGACAACATTTTTCAAGAGCCTAAGAATGCCAAACCAAAGCCAGTGCAGTGTTTAGAACTACTAATGATATCTATGTGAAAGAATGTGAACTAAGTCGTCAGATGTTGGCAGTGCATTCAAAACATGGACTTGAAAGTCCCACCAGGGTTTCAAAGCTGTAATGCATTGTTATGATTTTATGGAGTTGGAAAGTGCCTGGACTTCTGAGTCCCGACAGGTTTCAGAGGGTAAAAATGAATATTAAAGCAAGATACAATAGGATAACAAATGCTATTTAGTGGGAATGACAGCTGGAAAATTGTTTCTGGATTCTGGAAATTGTTCTGCTGATTTTACAATTAACAAATTCTACTTGTTCATTCAAACTGATTGTATTCTTATCTTTGACCAAATTGTCTATCTCTACAGCTTCAAGAATATATAGTAGTTTTACTTTCTGTCCAATGTGAAGATATTAAGTGTCTGCCTGGCTATTGAAGTTGTGTCCTGTTGCTATTAGATGCTCAGCAAATTTGGAGTTGTCTTAATTTTTCTTGCATGCAGTTATATGCTCTTCAAATCTCTTCTTGAATTTTCTACCTGTCTGTCCAATGTAGCTGGCATTGCAGTCTCCACAATTTAGTCTGTAGACTCCACTCTCTTGTCTTCTATATTGATCCTGTCTTTGGTTGAGTTAAGAAGGGTCTTCAATATTGGTTGGGTTTTGAAAGCAACTTTTATTTGTTTCTTCTTTATTAGTTGGCTTATTTTCTCTGACTTATCTCCTATATATGAAATAGTGATTGATCTGCTTTATTGTCTTGGGAGTAAACTGTTTTGATGGTGATATTTTCTTTTTTAATTTCAAAATAGTTTTTTTCTTGATATCCATTTGTTTTTGCAATATGTAGTATCTGTTGTAACTCTTGATGGTAGTTGGCTTTGTCCAATGGTATTTTCACTAGTCTGTCCAGCATAGAGTGAAATCCTGCTAATTTCTGGGCATGTGGTTGGTTTGAATAGTAAGGAATGGCTATATCAGTGTTTTTGTGTTCCTGAAAATACTGAATTCATGTTTGTTACTTTTATGTGATATTGTGAGGTCCAAAAAACTGATCTTTTGATTTTCTTCTATTTCTTTAGTGAATTGTGTTGTTTTGTGAAAACTGTTGATGTAGTTATGGAAATTTTCTTATTCTCTGGCAGATCCATCCCACAGGCAAAGAATGTCATCCACATATCTAAACCAATCTGATTAAAGGGGATTAAAGAAAAGTACTGGTATTCCAGAAACACTTGAAAATGATGTCAGAAACCATATCAAAAGTTTCCCAGTGGTAGAAAGTCACTACTGCAGAGCAGATTCTAACAAGCTGTATTTAGAAAGCACCCTGGTTTTTTAGTATAGTCCTGTAATGGTACTCATAATCAAAAATTAAGATAACGGAACACGCCATTGTGTTTTTAAAAAGCATTTATTAGAACAAAATCGGTCTACTGACCAGCATAGTAACAGTACGTGAACAAGAATGACGATTGAACTAATTTTACAAGATGTTTTATAATCTAAGGAATGCTTACTATGCTATTGTACTAATCTATTGTTCCATATCTATATAACTCCTCCCTCCTCAAGATGAAGGTGTCCTCACCTTCATGTAGGTATAGGTAATTGAGGGGTGATATGAATTCCTGCTGTATCCCATTTTACTTGAAATTTATCCAAAACATGTTTATTATTTTCTTTTTGCTCTAAGTAAAAATTAAGTTTAGTTTTTATATAATGAAATACAATAATACAAACAATAATTATCAAACTTATGACTAATACAAACATAATATAATCTGAAAATGATCTACTAATTGGATAGTCTTCAATTAATCTTAACGGTTCTAATTCAGTGTTTGCTCTATGAATCTCATCAAAAGTTAGATTAGTAATAATTTTATTAACATGTGTTGGTATTTCTGTTGGAAATATAACATTACTTTCCCAAAATGAATATGGTTTGCTATAATTGAAAATTTTTTCAGTTTTGTCAAGAGTAATCAATTGTGTTGATTTTGGATAAATGGTAATATTCCTGATTTCTTTAACTACAATGATTTCACTTACATTAAACATTAAATATTGATTAATAATTGGAATATATTTAACAAAAGGCTTATAATCATTTATAACTAAAGTTCTACAACTACTCAGTTTCTTATCAGCTATAACTTCTCTTATACATTTATCTAAAATTTTTGTCGCATTCTTACAATAATATTTATTATTTAATAGTGTGCAATCGCCTGTTAATAAATCTTTTCCTCGAATTACAAGAGAAGGATGCACGTGAATAGTTACAATTTCGTCATTTGTATTAACTGGGTACGACAGCATAAAAATTGTTTCATACATAGGAGATTCAATAGGCAATTGTATGAAATAAGAGATGAATTCATTATGAATAGAACAATGTACATTTCCTAATTCCCATAGTATTTCTGGCTCATCAGAAATTAAGCTAACTCTAATAGATTTCATTACACGAGACAATTCTTCAAAAGTTAGTATGCTAGAGTGAATTATGTTTAATTTACAAAATTCCAAACTTGTTTCAATATCATCTATCTTATTATGAATGAGCGTAATTGTGTTGAATAAAATATGGTGCTGTTCATTTAGCTCAACTGAATCAAATTTATTGCTTACTGAGTTGAAATAGTTATTGAGTTTCTCATTGTTTGAATGGATTACATCAATGCCTTTGTTAAATCGACTGATCAAATTTTTATTAATTGACAATTGATTCTTAATATCATGTCCTAAATTGAATTCATTTGAGTGAACCTTTTGCAAAATTTCATCATATCTTGCTTTATCGTCAGCATCCATATTACCAGTCAACCAAGAGATAGCAGAGCCTAACCCATTAATAAGACCTCATTTTATTCTATACTTATTAAGTAAAATATGATCAAATTTCAGCTTTACATGTTCTAAATGCAATTTAAGTAACCTAGTTTTGTTTTTGTCCTTTTCTTTCGTATTCAGTAGATTCACTGAGTGTTCAAGTTTCATCAACTCACTATGTAAGGATGTTGTGTTGATGTGGTGTACATACGTGTAGGTTCCATTGATAATGAAGGCATCTTGAATCCTAATCGGGATTATTCCTGGTGTTTTACTCAAGTCGGTCGTTCTGAAGGCCTTTGCTGGTGCTAGGTTGTGGATTATCGTTAGAATGATGAGTAGCATCTTGTCCTGAAACAGATTCCTTATTTTTAACTACTTTTCGTGGTCTTTTGACGCGATTTGGATGAACTTTAAAGGGGCGCTTTTGAATTGCTTTCAGATTCATTGCTCAATTTGTATCTTGATTGTAGTTTACTTTGAAGAATTTCGGTTTATTTTTCTTGTTAAATGTCGTCTTTATGTAGGCGTTTTCAGGGATTTCAATATCTTTTTCGCGATTTTTATTTAGTCATTCAGTTCTGCTCTCTTTTTCAGCTTCTAATTTACTTTTTATAAATTTGTGGACTGTTTTGAGTTGATCTAAGTACTCGTTTGCTCTTTCTTCAGTTACTAATGTATTTGTCAAATCGTTCATGTATGGATTTTTCGATACACCATATGTGATTTCCATTGGAGTTAATTTAAGATTAGAGTTGAGTGTGTTGTTGAAGGTGATTGAAGCTAATTTCATGTTTTCTTCTGTTTTTCGGTTTTTGTTCTCCAGTTGAAGGGCGTTAAGGATTTCTATGAGTGTGGAGTGCGCTCGTTCGAGTAAGCCTTGTGAGTCAGGGTGACCAGGTGTTACATAGTAAGGTTCAATTCCATATAGTTTGAAAAATTCTCGCAAACTAACATTGTCAAATTCTCTGCCATTGTCCATTTGAATTATTTGTGGCATGGGAAAAGATGAGAGATAGTCAAAAATGTGATTCTGAATTTCCAATTGATTTAAACTTTCTAGTGGATAAGCCAACAGTCTTTTCGAGAAGCAATCAATAACTGTTAAAAATTTTATTTTATTGAATTTAAAAGTATCCATTTGTAGTTTTTTGAAAGGTTTTTGTGGCGTAGGGGCGATCCTATATTCCACTTGAATTGGGTTCCTATCATATTTCACTTTCAAACATATCTGACATTTATTGATGTAGTCTGTAATATCTCGAAGCATTGATGGCCAATAGTAGGTTTTCCGAATGTGATTATAACTTTCATTTATTCCTCGGTGACAAGTTTTACCACAATGGTAGTTAGCAACAATTTCTTTCTGTTCATCTTGGTCTGTAACGTCAAGGTTGATTTTCTTATAGCACTTTAGTTTTATTGATTTGAAGGAATCCTTGATTATGTTCAAAAAGCTATGGAGTATCATTTCATAATCTAATTCTAATGATCCTCTCTTAGAACAAAATATTCCATAGGTTGTATTTGGAATTAGATATTCGAGACATTTATTGTTTATTTCTTCTATATCAAACGGATCCAATATATAAAAGGTCAATCTGGTTTTTCCGAAAAATTTCTGTATTTTGGGCGGTTGGTTACCACGTTCTAAAATTAATTGATTGTGTTCTATATTCATGATTTTATCTTCTTCCATTATTGCAACTTGGCTGTTTGAACTATCTTGAGAGTGAATTGTTACATTGATACTAGCTACTTCATCATTATTTTCATGATTTTCATTATTCTCATTATTTCCTGTTCCATATTCTTGAAGAAATTCGTCTAGAACGTCGTGAGCAAGATCTGGTGGTGAGTCTACCATGTTGATTGGCTGCTGTGGAATCCTGGAAAGCGCATCTGCTACATAGTTTGTTTTTCCTTGCACATATTTTATTTCAAAATCAAATTCTTCTAAGTAGAGTTTCCAACGTATTAGCTTTGAATTCGGTTCTTTAATATTATGTAGCCACTGTAAGGGTTTGTGATCAGTCTGTATTAAGAATTTTCTTCCATAAAGGTATGGGCGGAAATGTTTACATGACCAAACTATTGCTAGTAATTCTTTCTCAATAGTTGATAAGTTGACTTCATGTTTGTTAAGTGTTCGGGAGGCATACGCTATGGGTAAATCCTTTCCATCAAACACTTGTGAGAGTACTGCTCCCATCGCAAAATTACTGGCATCAGATGTTAGTATAAACTGGCATGAGAAATCTGGTAATTGTAAGATTGGTCCGTTTTGCAACATAAGTTTAAGTTTTTCAAAAGCTTCTTTAAATTCATGATTATTTGGGTTGAATGTTTTATCTTTGCTGAGGGCTACTGTAAGAGGTTTTGCGATTTTAGCATAATCTCGAATCATTTTTCTGTAGTATCCAGTGAGTCCTAAAAATTGTTTAACTTCTTTTACTGTTTGTGGTAGTGGAAAATTTTTGACTGCTTCTATTTTTGCAGGGTTTGGTTGTATGCCTTTTTCTGAAATAATGTGTCCTAAGTATAGTAAAATGAGAAAAATTCTGTTGAAAAATTCTGTTTTATTAAGTTGGATTTTTAAGTTATGCTCTCTCAATTTTTCAAAAAAAGATTTTAGATGCTTGAGGTGCTCTGTCAGGTTATCCGAAAATACAATTATGTCATCCATATACACTAAAACATTTAGCATCTTAGCAAAAATCATATCCATACATTTTTGAAAATGATTTGGGCTGTTTTTCAATCCAAAAGGTAAATGAAGAAATTCATAATGACCATTTTCAGTGGAGAATGCTGTTTTTGGAACAGAGTCTGGGTGTAGTTCAATCTGGTGAAATCCGGATTCTAAGTCTATTGCTGAGAAATAAGTTGCATGTCCTATCTTTCCAAATAAGTCTTCAATGTTTGGGAGGTAATTTGGACAAAAATTTAGAACAGGCAGGAATTACAGAGGAAACAAGAGAAATGGGGTATCCAGTGTTGATAATAATAAACCAAAGACAATCTATAACTAGATAGATTGCCTTTGCTTTACAAAGATGCGCGCCAGGTATTCAGAAGAAAATACAACGAGAATTTAGCATCACAACATCAACCAAATGATGTAATCTCCAGAATTACACATCACAAGAATTAAAAAAAAAAAAAATTATGTTTTCAAGTAATAATGACAACTAATTTTCATTATCGCTAACAATTGCAAATTTTAACAGTCTTTCAGTATTTAAATTCATTTAACAATTAATAAAGTTCATTAAAAAAAACAAGCTCGTTTTTAAGTATTCGTCACTAGGGTATACCCTCTCTATGTTTTGTTTCCACAACGCGCACAACTCACACTCAAGAAAAGGGGTAGTACTGTACCTCATGTAGATTCGAATATATGTATTGGAAATATGGTCACCATTCACGACTCCCTCATCATGCGTTTAGGTCTGATACATGAAATAGGTCCCAGACTAGGTTCCTATACTTGAAGTTGATCCATAACCTCGAACTCAGGCTATAAACATGGACCGCCTTAAATAAGACATGAACAAAACAGTGATAATAAAAGTCAACTGCCAGAACTAACAGTCAGAGGAACTGCTTTCAAAAAATCACACAATATCAAAACAGGTTAGACATACCATATTACAAAAAAAGATAGAATTGCTGGCTAAGCACCCATCACAACTTTACTAGACATAAGTCTGTAAAACCGACTTGAATGTGTTATCTATCTCTAGAGACCTTATTACAAAAGCACAGGTAAGTTTCAAAAATATATTCAAGCATCAACTAAAGCTAAGTAATAGTCTTCCTAACCTTAATAAAAGATCAAACATTAAATTCACAGACAAGCTAGAAAAATTACCTAACCTTAATCTGAGAAAAAGGAAATTTAACTGAAATAGGCGTGCCTAAAATACCTAGCTGAACGTACAAACAATGCCACTCAATTTCTACATAATTATAATCTCAAAGACAAAATTCTCCCTATGCTTAAATAAATGATTCCAAACTAAATTTTCTACTTTACTTACATGTTAACAAATTTGAAAAGGCATCACCAAAATTTATTATAAAGGAAGGTATTAAAATAATAAAGATTGATATTAAGTTTCATGAACTAGCCAAAGTTTACAGAGAGAGATTTTAACCTTAAAACATTCACAATAAAACCTATTTCAATAGTATTGTAGATTCATGATTGATCAACATTGTACAATCGATTATTGCCAATATTGAACAATTGCAAATATTGAATAAAAACTTGGTGTCTCTAATTAAAGAAATGATTACTGGTAAAAACAAAAAACGGTTAAGTTTGAAATCCAAATAAGACTCATTGTCTACAATAATAGCAGAGAAAAGAAAAAAAAGAAAAAAAGAGAAAAAAGTTCTAAATCCAAATAAGACTCATTGTCTACAATAATAGCAGAGAAAAGAAAAAAATATGACTTACAGAATAGCTAAAATTACATTATAATTGAGACAGGTATGACCTTAAGTTTGAAAGAGAAAGCCTACATAATTTAATAAGAATCTGAACAAGATTGAACAGACAAAGCTATTGGAAAATACAGAGAAATGGTTCAAACTTACCAAAGGGCAGAATCAGAAATACATTTTACATATTTATTTTTTTTGATAAGTTGGTGGTAGATAATGTGTTTGGGTGAGGCTGTGATGCTGGATGCTTAAGAAAAAATTAGAAACATTATGTAGTTGAAATTGTAGCAGAACATGGTTATAGTACA
Organism: Conomelus anceps; assembly: GCA_948455865.1. NCBI lineage: Eukaryota > Metazoa > Arthropoda > Insecta > Hemiptera > Delphacidae > Conomelus > Conomelus anceps. The sequence goes on from OX418221.1 coordinate 16,367,669, forward strand.
TCCCAACTAGATATAATAAAAAAGGTTTGACCACAAAGGCCCTGACCCAAACCAAAAGCAGACGCACATCCTAAATAACTGATATTTCGAGTTTAGCTGAAGCAAAATCAAGTTCAAGAGATCCCAGCACACACAGCCATAGCACTCACTTGCAACATACATCAATTAAAAAAAAAAAAAACAGGAGCCGACAACAAGAATGCATCTCTCCCAACTGCAGCAAGCGTCAGTCACATGACGGGTGACATCACTCAAGAAACCCACATTACCCCAGCCAACAAATCCAATAGGCTAACCTGAATAAAGTGGGAGCAATATGAAAAATTTACAAGTTGACTTGTTTGACAAGATCAAACAGCCAAACAATAGATATAAGACATACTAGTGTCAATTCAAAAAATATAGTGATATCAACTCACTATATTAAAAAAAAGCAATGAAATTATTTAAATGCAAGAAGTTAGATCCACTAACTCTCTGGTACCTTTTATAAATGATAAAAGAACCCAAAAATCAAAATACTCCCTTAACTAACAATTAAAAGAGTAAACAGTAACTAAAGTGGAAAAATACATTACAACACTCCCCCCTTTATAGTGCAGAGCACCATATACAAGAGTAAAAGGGAAAAGTCAGCTCCACAGAAATATCAAAAGGCTAAAGTAATATGTATCACCAACACTATAATAATAAGACACATTTCAAAGAGACAGAAACTCAAAAGTGTGGTACTTCCAAACTCAACATAAGTACATACCTATTGTAAGCTCTAATTTCAGTAATGAAACTAGAAAACAACATGAATCCCATGAACATCTATATCATACAGCATCTACACTATTACAAAAACTACAAGGTGTGCTAGAAGTGAAAAGCACAGTACCGGCACCACCGAGCACCAAGTACCGTCAGATGGGGCTACTTTGTAACAAAAATTTCGATTTTTTGGAATAACTTCTAAACCTTACATCCAAAATTAATAATTCTTGTGCCATATGATGTGGACAGATCTTATCTACAACTTGTGCATGTCAACAAAAATTTTAATGCTATAGTTAAATTTAAAAAAAAAAATTTGTTGCTGTTCAAAGTAGCAGATGGGGCTTCTATGAACATTGTTTTAAATCTCATACATCTCTGGCCCTGTTGAAGCTAGGGGCTATTGTGAAACACCATAAAATAGCTGGGGTTTCAATGAACAAATACATAAAAGAAATGTTAAAAAATATTAAAAATTATAATTTTTACAAAGTAAAACCTGAAACAACTCACCGAAAAAATGTGAATTTCCTTGTCCATGAATATAATTCTTTTTAATTGGTTTAGAAGGCTGGTAATGCCTTATATTTCTTCTCAACTAATTAATTAATAAGTTCTTGAGTACTACATTTTTAAAAAATATTTCTAAAGCAGTCATAAGCGTCTTTAAAAACATGGTAAAACACGCACCAAAAAACCTACTGCACTTGAGTCAAAAATGTAAAATGTCCTTGTCCATGAGTATAATTGTTTGTAATTGCTGTAAATGCCTGGCAATGCCTTATGAGTATTCAAAACTAATAAATTAATAAGTTCTTGAGTAAAAATATTTTTTTAAATATCACTAAACCACTTAAATGCGTCTTTTAAATCATTGTAAAAACACACACCAAAAAAGCGTCTGTGCTTGAGTTAAAAATGTTTAAATCACTAATGCTTATATAAAATATGTACAGTTTTTTTCTCTTCTCTTGTTTATATGATGGTGTATTTGTTCAGGTCAGCATTAAATGTGAAAATGCCTGACCCTCTTGATGAAACCATATTTGGTTCAGGGAGAAATTCAACAATGTCGTTGTAGGGTACATTATCAAAATCGTCCTGGGGGGGCCAGATAAATTTGTTGTTACCCTGGTTCCTGAGGAATTTGACTTCTGCCCCTTTTTCATACGAATGTATTATCTGCCCAATGAAATAATGGTAAATTTCCTTTTTTGAGGCATATTTGACGACTACCCATGAGCCGGGTGGTGGCACGTTAGAGTCATTGCCTGTAGTGGTACTGTCTTCTGGAGCTGATGCACTCTTCAAGTTATCAGTACTGGTACTGGTTCCTGGGATGGACTGTAATTCTTGGATTCCTAAGTCTTCATCAAGATCGGAAAACCCAAAACTTGCATCCATTACAGAGTCGTCATCATACTCGATGCTTGATAAGTCTTCTGATGACGAGTCTTCCCAATTTTTACGTTTCTTGTTAACATTTTTCACTTTCTTAGTTGTGTCTGTCTTTTCTTTGCTTCTTTTAGCTCTTGATTCCAGGTCTTCGATGTTCTTCTTTGTCTTTTCTTTCTTGCATATGGGCTTTTTGCCCTTTCCTCTTTTTTGCGCTGCAGTTTCCACAGGTTTAGTTGAGGTGAAACCCTCGGGAACACCCAGATCATCTGGATTTTCCTCTACCGGTACTACTTCCTCTAAACTTACACTCTTTCCTGGGGTGACATTTATTTTGCTCCTCTTCTTCTTCGCTTGAGGGGTTTTCTTTGACCGAAGTTCCTGTAAAACTTCCAAAACTGCAGTGCCAATCTGGCTTGACACAAGGGCATCTTTTCTGTTTTTTTCTTCTTGGCTGTCCTTCTGATTTGACAAAGACTTTTTCGGAAGACGCTTAAGAACTTGTTCTTTATTATAAGGTCTAATACCTGTAGCTGAAAATCCTGACTTTATGTTTTTGCTCATTTGCTCCTCCATATTTTCTAAAACTGTATTAAGGAGTCTTGGAAACTCATCTTTGGAAAGAGTTGGTCGTTGCCGACCAGGACCAAGTTTCCAAGTCTCTAACGATTTTCGCCACTCCTTTTTCAGAGGGCCATAAACACCCACATCTAACGGCTGAGTGAGGTGCGTTGTGTTGGGTGGTAAACAAATGAACGAAATGCTCAGTTCGTTGCATTTTTTTTATTATGTCCCCAGAAAAGTGGCTGGATAGGTTGTCTCCTATTAGCATTTTTTGTCCAATCCGGTTTTTAGCCCATGGGACTACAATAGTGTAAAACCAGTCCAAAAAACAACATTCATCAAACCACCCTGACTTGGTTCTGTTATACCTTGTACCTGGTGGACCTCCTATTGTCCAAGTGGACCACATCCCTTCAGCTTTATACACGACATAAGGTGGTAAAAGTTGCCCATCATCAGTGCATGCAAACATTACGGATGTTGCACTCTTCGTGAAGTTCATGACTCGTTCTGATCTTTTTGCACTGCGCTTAAAAATCATTTTCTTGCTTTTGGGGTCGTCTACCATGTTTGTCTCGTCGTAATTTAAGATGTTACCTGGTGGTATTGTCTGGACACCACTTGTTTGCAAGTGGTTAAAATAAGTTGTCAAATCTTCTTCTGTAGTCACAGCGCGAGCATACTTTATATTTTGACACATTCTTTGGCTAAGAATTCCCTTGTGCCGTTTTATGAAGGCTAATGCCCAATCACGCCCTGGGGTGTTGTTTTTGAATGTCGGCACCACCCTCCCATTTGAGTCTAAATAGCTTTTTGCCAGGTTCCTTAGACCTAATGATTCTATAGGAAATCCCCATTCTGATATAAGGCTTAAGTAATCCACAAAGATTGACTCTTCAAGGGCAGTAAACACCGTTGGATGTCCTGGTTTGTAAATTGGAATTGTACCAGGAGAAGGTGCGTTGGAAGTACTAGGAGTACGAGTAGCAACTGGAGTTGATGGCAGTGATTTTGTTCTAGTACTGGCGCTTGTAGAGGATGTACATGGAACATCAATAGCTGATGGTACTACATCACTTAAAGAACCACAATCGATTTGTGTGTTGCTAGTAGCACTATCTTGAACTCCTGGATCTTGAGGTTGCAGGTTTTGTTTTTGCATTTGAAGCAGTTTAACATTTTTGGCTAAACAACCCAAAGAAATTTTATATTTTTTTACTGCTTCCCTGTAAGAGATTTTCTTGGTCAGTATTTCACTGCAGGCTTTTGACAAGTCTTCTGAAGAAAAATTACGATACTGTCTAGCCCCTACTTTACGTTTGTAATGATGAACCATTGTTATATCAAATACAGTCTATACAACACTAAAAGTACCGTAGTCAGTTCATTATGAAACTAAGGTAAAACAAACACTAACGTCAAAAAGCACTAGTTCTATAAGCTTAAGCCACCAATACAGCAACTAAAAAGCATTAAAACAGCAACTCAAAGGCAGTGGTAGCAGCTAACTAGTGTCCTCAAACTGTCTACAGGCTTTTTCTTCTCAAATACAACCTGGAAAAAAAAATAGATGTTGAAAACATGCCAACTGCAAATATGTTCAGTTTGTTCAAAGTAGCCCCCATGTTCAAAGTAACCCCATGTTCATTCTAAAAAGAGCAAAAAAAATTTAAAAACAAAAAAAAATATTTTGTTATTGCTTTTAATTTTTTTAAAGGACAGGAATATAATCCCAATTAACCAAGGCACCATAAACAAATACCTAGAGGACCCAATCTTTTGTGGTTTTTGTTCTACACAAAAGAGTTTGGGTGGGTTTGGGTTTTCGTCAAAAAACATAGTCTCAGTTAATATTTTTTTAAATTTTTGTATACAATATTACAATTAAGTTAATGATATATTCTGAAAGCAGAAGAACCAAGGAATCAGAAAATGTATATTACAAGAAGGATATGACACATTTAATGGGTGTTACACAAAGTCAAAACATTTTTTGACTTTTTGTTCATAGTAACCCCACAGTTCAAAGTAGCCCCATCTGACGGTATGTGAAAGGTCCATACACCTTCAAGTTCAATGCCCTTCAGAGAGCAGCTGATATGTAGTTACTTATACTGGCCACAAGTGCTACCTCACCGCACACATAAAATATCCTAAACGATGTAGGTCGACTCAACACTAAAGAGGACATAATGTGTCAAAACAAAAAGTATAAAATTTACCTGCCAGTCTAGTAAAGATGACAGACTACAGGGCACAACAGAGCTTAGACAAGAAAGGAGGGAATAGTCTTATCATAATTTATTTACTAAACAAATGAGTAAGAAATTTCCAAGAGGAAAGTTTCAAAAAAAGGGACTCACTCAATTTGAAACCTGGATGAAAAGCTACTATGAATATAGCTAGAACATAGTGTGGATACTAGCGAACTAGATTCATCTTATTAACCCTAGAACAGTCAGGCGAAATATTATTACAAGAACAGTCGGGCTGGGTCTGTTAGACCCAAATAATAAAACACTCAAAATGTATAAAAAATTATTTTTTGAATGTAATGACCTGTATTTCAATTATTTAGGTTTTTCTCAATGACATAGTGTTATTACCCCAACTTTCTGAGTCAAATTATTAATTATAAAATGAAAAATTAAAAAGCTTGCATTTCTCACCTCTAAATGTTAGTCCATCCGAAATTAGAGTCAATTTATGTAGAATATGAATATTAGAAGTAATTGGTTATTGAAATTATATAATAAAACTGTGATCTTTCACTGTAGAATAATATTTTCAAGATAACATTATTAGTTTATGTGATAATGTCACTTGAACTTCACATAATTATCACTCATCGATACAGTCATTGCAGATAGTTTTTGCATGTGCTAAACATAGCCATACCTTGCAAACTTTACAAAAGTATCGAGTTTTGTTGTCTTTGCATTTATAACACCTTCCTCTCTTGTCTGATGGTGGGTCTTCAACATTTCTCTGTTTTTGGGTGCCGGAAAGGTTGGAAGCAAGCCTGCAAATTTCATGTGTAAGGTTTGATTGTGTAGCACGCATTCTCATATATGGTAGAATAAGAGATTCACCCAAGGTTCTGAGATATTCTCTTCTATCCAAATCATTATGGTTTGATTTGAATATTATGTACCCATTCAGAGCAGCAATATTCAATAGTTGAAAAAAGAGACAGAGAGGCCACCGTCTAGTTCCTCTTCCCACAGTGTACTCACCACACGTAGCATCAACAACATCCACACCTCCCTTAGTTTGGTTGTAATATGTTATTATTGACGGTTTATGCATTTCACCACTGTCAGGATCTATTTCATTATCATAATGCATGGAAGAGAAGAGAAGTACAACTTTGTTGCACTTTGGAACATAAGAAACTAATGTGACATCCTCTTGAAAACCAAACATGCTTGAATATTGTTCTTTGGATTTTTTGGGTAAGAATTCAATAGGAATTTGTGGCTTGTTTTTCTTCAATGTGCCAACAACGGTGAGATTATTTTCTTTTTTGAGCTTGATGATGACTGGGTATGAATTAAACCAATTATCTATGGTCAAATTCCTACCTGATCCCTTGACTGGCTCTATAAGACACAAAACAACATCATCTGCCTTATTACTTACTTTGAAGGGCCCATCTGGTTGTGCTCCGGTATAGACTTCTAAATTTTTCACATAATATGTTTTTGAACAGGCTAGAATGTACACCTTTATTCCATATTTGGCAGGTTTATTCGGAATGTACATCCTAAATCTGCATCTGCCTATGTATGGAACCAGCATCTCATCTAGTGTCACATTCTCAGATGGAGTATAATATTTGTTGCAGTTGAGTACAAACATATCAAGAATAGTTCTGAGGGCAGCAAGATTATCTTTGGCTTTTCTTTCTTCCCTTGTGTGAATGTTGTCAAACCTGATACACCGAGTCAAAAATCTAAATCTCTTCAATGACATGCTAGCTCGAAAAATCTCTACTCCAGTACCATCTGTTCTCCAAAAGTCTTCAATATTCATTTTACCACCATGCAATGTTCCAGCCAAGTAGAGAAGCCCCAAATAAGCTTTCAGTTCATCAACACATGTCGCCCTAGCCATATTTGGATCACTTGTATAGTGGTCTTATATTGAATCAATGAAAATATTGGTTGACTCAAGAACCAAATCAATCAATGGCCGTTTTCACACACACCGACACGGCGCTGGCACGACACCGGCAAGATGTCGTCCCGGTGTCGTGGGGGTTGAGATACAATGCTGCCAAATGGAACAGCTTTCACATTCACCGACACGGCACCGGCAGCCGGCTGCCGGCGCCGGCATGTCGTTGGCAGCATTGCTCCCGCCGGTGCCGGCGCCGACACTTGTGTGTCGTCCATAGTTTTGAACAGAATTTGGTCATTTTGTCAACAGTTTGAGGTTAGGTACTGAAAAAAAAACATCTGGTACAGTACGATGGCTGATAGGTATGATGTTGTCACCCTAATTGAATTAGTCGAATCCGAGCCCTGTTTATGGGACAAAACTATAGAAGAAAATAAGAACAAAATCTTTAGAGACAGAAGCCAATCTCGTCCGAGTGTCTTGTTTTTTTATTTCATCACTTAAATTCACTAATATATAGTCAAAAGTTTCCTAACAGTACTCCTACAAAAAAAATTAAAAAATTTTGTTAGGTTTGTCACTAGCTTATCAAATAAGGTGTAATACAAGCCATCCAAATAGCGAACTTTTATTATTGGGTCAATCCAAAGTTGTCTATTACAACTGCGCCTTTTACGTAGATATAATAAATATAACAAATACAACCTCCTGTTGTAATCAGCCATCGTACCGTTTTGAACTGTGCCGCCCACTGCAAATTAAGGTTAGTTCTTCACCGACAGCCAGATGCCGTGTCGGTAAGTGTGAAATGCTTCAACAATGTCATGACAATATCGGCGCCCGGTGCTGGTGTCGTGCCGGCGCCATGTCGGTGTGTGTGAAAACGCCCAATGGGTTGTTGAAAAATAGCTGCCACGAATCTATTGGTGTATTGATGTCCCTAGCAGCTCTGATATTTCCAGGTAGATGCATTGTAACTATATTATGCCGCCTTGTTCGCACACTTTGAGCAAAACAGTCTTTTTTCCATTTGGTTGTTTGATTCCGTCCTTTATAAAAGGTTGAAGCAGGCTGAGGCAGGATTTCATCATCACTTTCAGATGAAGTTGAAGGCTGGGTGTGGATAGGCCAGCGCCTACTGGTAGGAGCAGAACTTGTAGATGGTTGAAGCTGATCAATTTCCTCTTCATCAGCACTTATTGCGCTCTCACTATCATGAGAACTTCCAATTTCAAAGTTTGGGTCTGCATCAGAATCATCTGACTCAAACAAAAGTCTATCAATTTCACTATTAGATAAGTTTTCTGTAGACATTTCACTAGATACTATTTACAAAAGAAGTTTTGAAAACTAATCATCAAGAGTTCAAGTACAAGTAGCATACAAAACACATCTAATAATAAAATAAATTGTGGATGACACAAGACAAAAATTATAACATGAATGGTCGGGTCGGCTCTGACGGACCCATACACTTTTGAATTGACTGTAGAACAGAAACTAAATAATGAATACCATCACCTACTAAGACAGAGAACTCTTTCGGATGTTTCAGGAAGCTATTAGAATGCTGGAGTCAAGTAAACAACTATCAACATAAAACTCCAGCAAAACAAAATTGAGTGGGTCTCACAGACCCAGCCCGACCGTTCTAGGGTTAATGATTTGAAAAGGGTTAGTTATTGACATTATTTTACAACAATCAAAATCACACCAGTTAATGAAAATTTAGGTTTTAGAAGTTAAGATAAGATAAGTCTTTGGCATCCTGAGGGAATTGATCAGGTTCTGAGGAAAACCAAAAAGTATGTTATTTATTCATCTATTTATTTATTTATTCATTGTGAGAACCAGAAGTTAAACCAGAAACAGTAAGACAAAAAAACTTTCTTTTTTTTGCCTGTCACAAGGAACTACAATAACAACGACCAAAACTATTTCAAAAGTTCTGGGGAGGTAGTGACGAAAAATAACGAAACAGTACCAGTAGTTCCATATTATTGGTGGCATAAAAAAAATATAACCAAAGAAAAGATGATGCTTGCCATCCAGAGCAAAATGGCTTGAACACCCACAACAACGTTCTAATAGTTAAAACCCTAACTCCAACTACTTCTACATAACAGCATAATATCCATTTTAAGACCCCACAACTGAATTGCACAAGGGGAATGAATCTCACCTTAAAACTAAAATCCTTCAAACTTCAATACAGATGTTGCTATTGCGCCTAACAACAGCATTTTACAACACCAGAAAACCAACTACACTAGCACAAACTACTCTCTCGTCAGAGATAGTTCTTACTAGTATGGAACCTAATAGATTTGGCAGTTACACAACACAGAATGGGATAGCTACAAACTTACACCTAAGAAAAATGGTTACAACCAACTTTTATACCAAAAATTACAATATTCTAAATAGCTCCAAAGCACTTATAAACAGCCAGTTGATTGGCACTTTAGCCTAATCACAACAAATTTACAAACATTTCCCCACTTCTTTAACTGAAGGGGTCCTAGAAACTTTACAATGACATCCTAGGCGACCTTTGCCCCGATCTACTACTTATCTACTATGTATTTACCAAGGCTATAACCTATGTTATAAACTACAATAATTACTCAAATCAAGATCAAGAACACTGAAATTTAGAACGAACTACAATGACTCAGGTATTCACGAGAGATCAGCACTAATCTTACCAAGAATTTTAAAATACCAAGCATCAAATTTTTATGCATAGAGCACCAAGGAGTGGGAGAACAACAGTACTATACTGAGTCTTAAACCAGAAAAAATTTTCACACAGTTATCCAAGAACTACCAATCAACTGTCATGGTACATTTTCAGTTGAGAGACATGAGCTTTATGTTGAAACTCATCTGACTGTTTGTCACACAGTGTGACAGTGACAGGCGTCAAAAAACTTTTGATCCTGAAAGGGCCACACCATCTATAACATTACTGAGCTTACTCATCACCTTATTAGCAGCTTTGCTAAGCATATGGGTTTTCAACAACACAAGGTCACCTACTTTGAAAGGCACCTCACAACGATTCTTATCATACTGTTTCTTTAAAACCTGATGGGCTTTCAACAAATTATGTTTGGCCTTGCGCCATATGCGTACTCTATTCTATCAGCTCCTACCTGATTTGTATGCCGGCAGAATGTCATCCAACTCCCAAGCATTGCTTAAGGGATGTTTGGGACTATACCTATAAACAAGACTAAAAGGAGAACACTTTGTTCCTTTGTGTCTTGCTAAATTAAAAGCCAATGGCAGCCACTCAAGGCTCTCATGCCACCTGTTCTGGGAATCACCATGAAAGGCAATAAGACTACTCCTGAGGTTTCTATGTATCCGTTTGACCATATTAGATTGTGGATGATATGGCGAACAATGAATCAATCTGATGCCAAGATTAAAGCAAACATTTTTAAACAAAGAGGAAGTAAATATAGAGGCGTTATCTGTCACAAATGATTTTGGTACAGAGAAATTAACGAAAATAGATTTCAATGCTTTTATTACTGTATCAGAAGTTGCCTTTCTAATAGGAATAAGAAAAACAAATTTAGAAAAAGAATCCACACAAGAAAAAATGTGAGTATAGCCTTGAGTTGACCTGACTAAAGGCCCAACAATGTCACAATACAACCTATTAAAGGGCTCTGTTTACATGAGAACTTAGAAACCCGAAATTTTGCTTATGAGCAGGCTTACTTATCTCACAAATGTTACAAGTTTTTACCAGCATTGCAATATCCTTGCGCGCACCAGGCCAAAAAAATTTCTTGAGAATGTGGTACATAGTCTTTGCCATTCCAAGATGGGCTCCAAGTGGAGAATCGTGAAAGTACTTGAAAACTACTGGCACAAGGACTTTCGGCAAAACAATTTTAAATTCATCAGCATTACGTTTTTTAATGACTAAAATTCCTTTTGAAATACTGTATGGAAATTGGTTTTCTCCATCATTAATTTTTTAATCAATTTCAGCAATAAAAGGATCCTCCTGTTGGTGACTCTTAATATCAGAGAAGAACAATGGGTAATCAGTTAATTTCAAAGCATTCACTAAACAAAATGAAGGTTGGAAATCTACTTCTTGACTACAGTCAGCTTCTATCTGATCACCATCCTGAACCATCCTCAAGAGACCATCTGCCACACAATTAGATCTTCCAGCAATGTGTTCAGTGTCATATTGAAAGGACAGCAACCACAATATCCATCTTCCAAGATGACCAGTACTACGGGGGTTTGACATAGCCCAAGAAAGAACTGAATTGTCAGTTCGTAGTAAAAACCTACTATGCTGCAAATAGAGCCTGAAGCGCTCCATCCCCCAAATTGCTGCCAAACACTCAATCTCGTAAGTCAAGTACTTGCACTCCTGTGGGGTCAGTTTCTTAGAAGCGAAAGCAATAGGTTGAAGGGCTCCGTCAACTTCTTGTGCTAATACCACACCAATAGCTGTACTGCTACCATCTGTCTGTAGTACAAACTTCTTAGAAAAGTCAGCAGTTCTAAGAACTGGCGGACTAGAGATGATCTCTTTCAATTTTTCAAAAGCTTCTTGATGGGCAGGCGACCATTCAAATTTTATATTCTTTTTTCTCAAGGAGTTAAGTGGAGCTGCGATTTCAGCAAAATTTTTAATAAAACGGTTGTAGTAACCCACCATACCGATAAATCTTGATACTGCCTTAGTGTTAGTAGGAACCGGATAATTTCTAATGCTTCTTGTGCGGGATGGGTCCACCGACACTCCACAAAAATCTATCAGATGCCCAAGAAACGAAATCTGTCCTTTGGCAAATTGGAACTTGTTGGGGTTTACAGTAAAACCTGACTGCCTAAGTTTCTCCAAAACAATTTCAATATGTTCAAGGTGGGACTGGAAGTCCTTTGAATATATTACGATATCATCAAGGTAATTGAAAACGAACTTATATTTAACATCCTCAAATAAAGTGTTCAAAACTGAAGACAAGGCTTGTGCACCAATAGCTATACCATACGGTACTCTTTTGAATTGATAAGTAGATGTCATTGTTGCAAAAGCTGTTATGTGCCTACTCTCTTTAGCTAAAGGCATTTGAAATTACGCTTGATTCAGATCTAAAACTGAGAAATACTTAGCTCTGTGGAACCAGTAGAAATAATTTTGAACATCAGGCAAAGGGACAGAGTCCAGGGCGATTCTCTTATTCACCTCTCTGTAGTCAACAACAACACGAAAATCATTATCAGATTTAGGAACTAGAAAAATAGGTGAAGAGTAGTTACTGACCGTTTTCTCAATCACTCCTTGTTCCAACATCTTTATAATTTTTGAACTAATAATTTCCATCTTCATGGGGTTATACTGATAAGGTGGCTTACACACAGGTTCTGGATTGGTGAGGCGAATCTTATATTCAATAAGAGAAGTCTTACCTAACTTAGAAGTCAGTACATCTGAGTATCTGTTTAACAGTCTGTCCAGGTCGTCACATTCACTGTCCTTGTTACAGTCAACACTTGCACAGATCTAGCTCAAATCAGCTTGCTCTTTGTCCCAAGAAAAACGAAAACTATTTCTAAAAGGAAAATAAAAATTTTTATTAAACAAGTCAATAATCATTTTAGATTTTGAAATCAGATCGCACCCTATAATGACAGGAATGGAAAGATGATCACAAACAAAAAACTTAAATTTCCAGGAGAAACACTTTAATTTGATTTTTAGATAAACAGATTCAGTTAACCTTAAACTCCCACGATTGGCAGTGGTACACATAATACTTTCAGGTTCAGTAACCAAAAACTTATCTGACTTTTGAAGGCCAATCAAAGTTTCTTTAGAAATAATGGAATGGATAGACCCGGTATCAATCAAACATTTGAATTCTTTATTATGTTTGCCTAAGAGACAATCTATTAAAGGTACATTTTTGAAAATATCTCTAGCCTTGGTTTTGTGATTCCAGGGTAATCTCTTATCACTCTTATTGTTTTTGAAACAGTTACTACGGCATTTATGTTTAAATTTACTGTTACTATTTGAAAAAGTTTCAGAAGTTAAATTGGACATACAAGGTGAAATACATTTTTGGTTCTCATTTAAATCTCTACTAGGGTTTTTAAAGAGCATCCCTTCCTTCCCTAGTCAAACCTTTTTATTCTTACAATCCCTTGAGTAGTGACCCATCTTTTGACAAGAAAAACACTTTATTTCTGAACGGCCTAAATTATTACTGTAAGGAACCCCAGACCTCCTATTTGCCTGAAAATTTTGGCTAGCTGGGTTAGACCGGCAATCACGCGCAATATGGCCAGTCTTCTGACAGTGAAAACACTTGATTAAATTTTGAGAAGAAGGCCTAACAAACTGCACTCTCTTACTGTTATTGTCATTGTAACCGCTAGCAGAGTTCTCATAGCAATCGCGCTCAAATTCAGATGTTTTGTGATTGCACACAAAGCTTGTTCAAATCATGGAAGGATCGAGGTTTAAATTGAAACATAAGGCATGACCTCTCAAGTGGATTAAGGCCAGAACATATATTTGAGACTATTTCTTCTTCCGTTTTATCAAGACACGGTACACTGGCAGCCCCTTTAATCGCTACAACAAAGGCAGAAAGGGGTTCACCAGAGCGCTGGAGGCGATAAAATCGGTCACATTCAATGACAGTAATCAATCTACTAGGAACAAAGTAATTTAAAATGTCTCGGTGCCAATAATTATAACTCCAATTACAACTCATGGCCATAGTAACTCTATCAGCTAACGGCCCTACTGTGAATGGATGCAAAAGACTAAATAATTGCTTGTCATCTAAGTTAGATCTTACTTTAATTCTTAAAGCAATGGTAATAAATTGTAACAGAATGTCAACATCAAGACCATCAGTTGTCATCAGGTTGCGCACCAGGCTCTCAATGGGATTTGGTAGCTTGTTGAATAGAGTACCAAATACTGCACTAGTTGGTGCCTGACTACGGGAAAACAACTGTTCAGGAAAAAACTGATTAACCATATTTTTCAGTGGTATAACAGGACCAATACCAAAATTTATTTTGGGCAAAGCCAACCTTGCCGTTGTCACAGCTGCAGACCCAGGCAGACCCACAACAGTACCTGCTGGAACAGGAAGACTAACACCCCTCCTGTCCTCACCTCCAGTGATAACCTTTGAACCAACCTCTTGCCAGGCACTATGGCAGCCCCAACGTCACTAGAAGCAGCACCCTCTAATGGTGTGGGCAAAGGTGCTCTACTTCGACCCAACTTCTGGAAAGCCACAATATTATCATAAAACTCCCAACAACATTTCAACCATTGATTTCAAATGCTGTGGTAACGTTTCACTCTCTGAGGATTTAGAATATAAAGTTAACTGTGCTAACCTATTTATGACATGAAGAAATATATTTAGACCTTTCTTGGCCTCATTTCTATAGTCAGCCCCTGCTGGCTTCATCTTACCCTCAACCAAATTTTTTAATAATTCAATGCATTTTGAAATGGAAATAGCTTCTTTACGTGCACTATCCTCATCATACAACAATTGGCTCACTACGTGCTGCCCTAAAATTTGTGCGCAAGCTATCAGTATCAAGGTTCTCAAAATCACTCTCAGCTATTCCACAGGCCAATAATTCGAAACTCAACATTTCTTTGCTGATATAATTGGGGTTCATTTTAAAAGACTCAAAATTAATATCAGGAAACTTGTCCTCTATTTCCTTCTTCACATCCCAATAGTGCAGTGCCCCCTTTTCACAATAGGTTTACTAAAGTGCGGGTTGGCCTTTGAAACACTGTTCCTAAGGATAATGGCTATCGGTACCTCAATTCTTATATGGTATTGGATTACGCACGGATGGTTTTATAATTCATGAACGAATAAAGACATAAATTTCATTACATTTCAAACAACAATACTTTTTATTGCCTTCATATCTCAAAATTGTACCTACTGTATTAATTATTCATTGTAATTATCATACTTATTATACCAGCTATGGTAAACTTCATATTAACCATTATTAATAATTCTATTATTATTCATTATTCAAATTATAGTTATAAAAAATTTGTTATATTTATGATATTATTTAATATTGGATTAGCATCAAATTCAAGTTAACAAAATCATAAACTCTTCATGATGATTCATTATGCAATGTTATAATCAATTTAAAAGAATGACATATAAGAATGAATTTCTGTTTTCAAAAACTAAGTTTTAGTAGCAGTTGACATAATTATGGATTCAAAGTCTAATACCCAAATTAAAAAGAGACAAAAAATAACTAAGCATATTTAGCTAATTACCATAAATTTCTATCAATAAAGCATTTATAAATTGCACCAATATTTTTTCAACTTATTTAAATTTATAATTACACTCATTTATACAATATAACTATTTTACATTTTCATTTGTACAATACATTTGTTTACATTTTTCAATATTATTACATTTCTATTTATAATTACAGCATTTATACATGAAATAAATATGTTTTCTTGACTTTATGCTTATGAGAGATAATTTTCACTAACCTGATAGTCAGAGCGAGTTTCTCTTCTGCAGGAATACATTTATTCAATTGCGTGTCCTTTCCTCTGATATCAAAGTGAATATATGAGAATAGTTCATCAAACGAAGGTTTGTACATCCGAAAGTAGTTAAAAAACTTCTTTCTATTGGCGCAAAGATCATCAAAAAGTGTATAATACAGTCCTTTGGTAAGCCTTGATGTAAGCATGGGATGTTTTCGAAATTTTCTTATTTTCTTCCTTCTCTTTTTCAAGAGAAGGTTGAGAAGAACAAACTCTGTAGTTGTCAACACCATCACTGACTGAGAATGTGAGAAATTTGTGATTAATTTTACTTTTGGAATAGGATGGAGAGAGAGAAAAAAAGTGTCTATTGCAAGGCAGAAGATTGGCGCCAGTCATCCGGTAGTTGACAATTAAATTGTTTACATTTTGCTGTTTTATTGACAGCTTGAGCCTTCCTGATGATTCTAGATGTTTACATAGTAGATAGTAGCTTCCACACCTTTCAAGATAAATATTAATTAATCTCTTCGAGACTAATTTTAAGACTGGTGTGTGTGGTTTTTGTTAATCAATAGAGTCATTGACTCAATGTAAGTTTCTCACAATTCATTTCATACACTTGATACCATTTCATTAGTAAAAAAATATTACATGTGATATGTATAGTATAAAAGAAATCTGTAACATTTTTCAAAAAAGAGATACGTATTGAGTTTAGCTGACGATGTGTTGCACAGAGGAAGAGCAAGAAAGAGGTACTTGGAAGGGAGCGAGAACGAAGTCAGCGACTAGGTGTCCTTCCCTATTAGCCATGGGACACTTTGTCTCGGCGACCGAGTCACTCTCGGCTAATAGGGACCTAAGTCCAAATGGCAAATGTGTATGAGGTATGTCTATTAAATAACGGGACTGATATTGTAAAAAAATGTATTTTCATTTTAAACATAATTACTTATTATCACCTTCAATATACACCCCTTCTCTATCCCTGCAACGCTCCATGCAAATTTTCCATTGTTGGAAACAATGCTGAAAGTCATCTTCTGTCAACTCTTTCAGGAGTCTTGCCACTTTTTCTTGAACAGCTTCTATGGATTCAAATCTTGTACCCTTCTCTATCCCTGCAACGCTCCATGCGAATTTTCCATTGTTGGAAACAATGCTGAAAGTCATCTTCTGTCAACTCTTTCAGGAGTCTTGCCACTTTTTCTTGAACAGCTTCTACGGATTCAAATCTTGTACCTTTCAATGCAGATTTCACCTTAGGGAAAAGATAAAAGTCACATGGTGCTAGGTCTGGCAAGTAAGGTGGATGTTCTAACACTGGGATGCTGTACTTGGTCAAGAACCGCTTGACAGATAATGCAGAATGAACTGGCGCATTGTCTTGGTGCAAAATCCATGATTTGTCCTTCCACATTTTGGGTCGTTTTTTTCTTACTCTTACATGTAGTTTATTAAGGGGAGTTGAACAGTCCTATTCTGCCCATGTTAAATTCATCAACTTTAGGAACATTTTTCTCAAGAACTATTGGCCCTAGAGAGATGAAATTTTTAGAGGTTTCTCTCACATTCTTGGAGAGACTACAATGAACCAATTATACAGTTAGCTCAAAAATTGAAGTAAGTAGTTTTTTTTTCCAAAACCATTTTTTTCCCCCCAAAAAAGTTTTAATTTTATTTAAAAAGAAATTTTTTTCTACCCCAAATGAAATAATTTGTTCACCATATATAGAATACATCAGGATTGATAACATACTAAAATTTTGAACGATTATCTCTCCTAGTTCTTGAAATAATGTTACCTAAAGGTAAAAAATATTGATTTTTGGGAAACACGAAAAAACAAAAGAGATCAAATATGTTTGGAACTTACAAGACTATATTTCCATTTAAAATGCACCAGGTGCATAATGTTCATCTCCACCTTCATCAGCAAGCATCCTCTTCCTTCTTCTCTGTATTCTAGCCTCCTTGGTCATTTCCTCAGCAGCATGTTCAGCCCTCTGCAACCTCTCCAAGTCAGCTTTCTTCATGGCTTCAATGGTGTTCTCCCCCAAATCTGTTATGCCCATCTCCTTCAAAACCCTAATTCGGGATATATTCCCATCATTGAAAGAGATTGCAGCATCCCAAACTCCTAACTCAAGCGTTTTGCGCCCCACAAATACATTTTTAGGAATTCTGGTCCAAATCAAATTGTTGAATGATTCATTTACATTCTGTGTTTTGCCATGAAGACACTTTTTCAACAGGTTTGGATCTGCCAACGCTTGAAAGACAGGCTTGATCGTTTGCATTATAGCTGATGGAATAGAGTGCTTATGCCTATAATCCTCCTTGTTTTCTGCTTCAGCTATCCTGAATTTGCACCAAGTGTCTGGAGGAGGAGGACACAAATAATGACTGGGCTGAGCATCACTTGAAAGTCTGTGAAAATAAATTGCCCACACAGCTCTTTTCATTTTCTCCAAACTATCCGAATTGGATCTTATGGCAGAGCCATAATAGGACTGGAGTTCATCTATCACTTTGTCTGTTAGTCGCCCAGGTCCCTTTATTGACTTGCCATCTGCCAAAACTTTACCACCCAGTTTTTTTTTTAGATTTCGTAGACGACATCCCATTCGCTTCTGGTCATGGCCTATGCATTCCAGCTTTTCAATACCAACTTTATTATATGCTTCCTTTACATGTTTGCTTTGAACAACAGCAGAGAAAGAAGATGAATCACCATCACCCAAAAACTTGGTATACCTAACACCTCTTCTAGCTACAGATCTCTGAAACATTTCCACTGCTGCTGCTGATTCCATCCCACCACTAGAACCATCATAATTTCTTACACAGTTTGGCTGATGTTTTATTTGACTTTCATTTGATTTACTTTTCACACATCCACTGCAATATTTTGTAAGAACCTCAACATCCAGCACCTTCCCAGTATCCATACTAGTTACAGAGCTACAGGCATTTTTTGAAATGAAACCCCTTTTTTGCCATGTTCCATCAAATGCTATAGCTATATCAGAACAGCCCTCATTCTCCTCAATTGCTTCTTTAGTTGCATTATTCATTGATTCATCAGCTACTTTCTTTACCGAATCTCTCAAAATATTTGTGTACTTTTGAAGAGCAGAACTTGGGGATGGCAAGTTCAGTAAGCCACAAAGCATCTTACCAGCTTGAGCACCTTTACCAATACACCTTAGTCCATAAAAAAGTCTATTATTTATATCAAAAAGCCCATTATTTTCACATTTATGAGATGACCAAAAATTATTTCTGAAATTACAGTCAGTTTCTTGACATTCCAACACAAATGAACATGCTAAGCCATTCCTCTTTCCTTTGTCTTCTGTAAGTTTCAACTTACCACCACCACACAATTTACAAGCAACAAAGTTCTGTATTACTGTACACAAAGTATTGAAATAATGATATTTGAGTCTGTCCCTGGAAAATCATTGTACTGTGGGAGACCAGTACCAATTTTCCTTTTTGAAGCACTAGGAGGAGTTCTTGGATCCAATTGTTCAAAATTCTCTTGGGTACCGGTACTCACATTTGTTTTATCAATCTTCACATACATATTACCTGTGAATTTTCTTTTTTTACACCACTTTTTAGCTCTTGGCATATTTTTAATAAATGAAATACTGTACTGGACAGAAGTAAAACTGATAGAACCGATAAAAACTGAATAACAACCGATTCGAACTCCTAACCTCTTTTCTCTATGGAAACAGCACAACAAACACTGATTGGAAATCGAGAATCAAAACAATTCAAATAGAATGAACAGTCGACTGTATGAATCGACTATCTAAGATCGATTGTGAGATCGATTTTATCAATGAGTGGCAACTACAAACTAAGCAGCTATAAATTGCTGAAGATGAAATTGCAGTCAGCTGAAATCAGCTGAAATCTGTTCAAAATAGGAAGCAGATGGGCTTTCAAAAATAAAAATAAAATATTTCCAATCATCTTACATAGTTGAAAATCACATCAAAATGTTCAGGAAAAGATGTACTATAAAATGGAATGAAAAACAAAAAAAGTGAAAAAAAAAATTTTTTTCTGTTCAACTCCCCTTAAGTACCTCAAGATAGTAATGTTGATTAATTGTTTGACCTTCAGGAACCCAGTGAAGGTACACAATCCCACAAATGTCGAAAAAAACAATCATCATTGCTTTAAATTTTGACTTGCTCATTCTTGCTTTTTTGGCTCTCGGTGAAGTTGGGGTCTTCCAATGCATGGATTGTTGCTTCGTTTCCGGATCATAAGTAAAAAACCACGATTCATCACATGTTATTATTCTTTCCAATAAATTTGGGTCATTTTCAATGGCATTCAAAGTGTCAGTACAAACATTTTTACGAGCTGCTTGTTGTTCAATCGTGAGAATTTTTGGTGCCATTTTTGCACACACTTTTTGCATGTTCAAATTGTCATGTAAAATTTGCCATACACATTCTTTATCAATGCCTACAGATTCAGCAACTGCACGAATGCTTAATCGTCGGTCAGGCCGAATAAAATTAGCAACTTTTTTGACATTGTCTTCCATTTTTGATGTTGAAGGACGACCTGGCCGCGAATCATCTTCCACGTCTTGTCGACCATCTTGAAAATGCTTAAACCATTCAAAAACACGAGTCTGCGATAAACATTCACTGACATACACTTCTTTTAGTAAATTATAGGTTTCAGTAGCGGTTTTTCCAAGTTTAACATGAAATTTAATAACAATTCGTTGCTCTATTATTACGCTAACCATTTTTCCGGCAAAACAAAATAACAACACTCATGTAAATGAAGGTTATGACACAACGATGTTGTTTACAGAAACGAGACTAACTGCATTCTGAAGAGGAAGTCTCAAACTACACAGCTGTTGGTCATTGTTGGTTGGCGCATGCGCACTCGTTCCACTGCAGTGTCAGTCCCGTTATTTAATAGCCATACCTCGTATATCTATAAGTCTGTCCAAAAACATTAAATGCAACATATTTCTTACTTTCTTCAGACAATTTTACTTGGTTGAAACCTTGAGTTAAGTCAAAACTGGTGATATATTTACATTGATTGAAATGTATTAAAAGATTATCAATTGGCTTTGGTTCAGTGTAGTCCTTCTTTAAAAATAAATTAATTCCACAAGCATCAAGGCATAAACGAATATCTTTTTTATTAGGTTTTTTAACTACAACCATAGGATTAGTATATTGTGAGCTAGCAGGTTCAATGATTTTTTGTTCTAACATTTTATTTAATTCTTCTTTTACCTGTTCTCTATAATTATAGGGTATAGGATAACTTTTCTTCACTAAATTCACCTCATCCTTCATCTCTAATTTACATTCATAACCTATAGCAGATCCAGGCTGATCGGAAAAAACATCTTTATTTTTATTAAACACATCAATTAATTTTTGTACAAGTTCCTGAGGTTCATCTTTTAGGCTATCACGGATTTTATTTATCTGCTTCTCCCATGCATCTTCAAAAGTTTCAATTTCACTCATGAGGTTTATATTATAAAGCCTATTATACTTTGACATTTCTTTGGTTACAAATGGAAAATCAATATTTTTTATTGTTATAAGGTTTTTATTAAAATTTATTATTGCATCTACATCTTTAAGAAATTCACATCCTACAAGGATATCTACATTTAAACTGTCAACTACAAAAAATACTATGGACAATTCAAGTTTACCGAAATTAACTTCCAACATGATTTTTTTTTTTTTGAGGATGAAGCCCACATAGGTCTGAGACCTGTGCGTGGGTAAATGAGTTGGATGATGGTGATTGATGAGTTGGACCTACAGTTTTAGGTGGGTTCCGAACCACCAGGAAGTGATTTTACTGCAGAGAACAGTGTCTTTTTTGCTGGCCAATCTAATCAGTCACCGTTACGAACAGGACCTACGAGAACGCAGCTTATCTCTCTGATTGAACAGATACCTGCTACGGCTCGCGGCTATCACTTCCCTATTGTTTAATAACTTTCTGATTTGTTTACTAACTTTCTTATTTTTGACACCTGTTGCTGATATTATACTAATGTTTGGTGTAGGGAACAAATTTATATTATTATTTAACTTCATCGATTGCACTAATTTATCACTGATTACATTTACTTGGGATCCCGTGTCAACAATCAAATCATAACTTTTATTAAATATTTTCAAATTAATTTCAGCCAAATCATATCCCATTTTAGATTCACTTTCGCCTTCCTCAATTAATCCCTCAAAAATACAACTTATATTAAATACGGTTTTATATTCTTCAGTTTCCTTTTTAATTATTTCAGTATTGTTGATGAGGATTTCTCAGTTGAAATAGCAGTGGACAATTATAATAGATTAATAAATTTGACTCCTGAGATATCATTCATGGAATCACAACATAACTTCTGAGAACTTCCCAACATCGACTCAAGTAGCTAGTTATAGGAGAATCATAATTATCACATATAAAAAAAGAAGTACAAAGAATGATTAATACATGTTTATTGATATAATGAAATCAATTCAAATGTTAGACTCAAAAATACATTTCAGATTATACAAGTTTTTATTTAATGTTAATTTTGGAATCTGAGTCAGTCCATTGAATGTGATTGTTTGGTTGATTATTATAATTATATTTTCATACAGTTCATTTTATGATTGATACATGAGTTAATTCCAATATACGAGACAAATTAACAGAGATAGAATTTAATGATGGCAATCATCAGTACCATATTAAAGTATTGAACTATCAGAGTTTATTTACTTTCATGAATAAGTTGAATACTTATTTCAGAATTTGATTTCAAATAAGACATGGCACATTATAATGCAATATGCAATTCTTCAAGATTCAATGATGATAATATTTGATATGTAAATTTGTAATAGAGTTCGTAATACAATTATTAGGGGTTGGTCTTAAAAGAAATGAAAATTAATATTTATTAAAGATTGGGTTCAGAAAAATTGATACATATAGAATTGAAATTACACTTTTACTTAACTGAGTTGTAGAATAGTTCCACCATTGGAATATTGATTTGAATTTCAGATAGTTGGTGAATCTACATTGTAGTATCCTAATTCATGCCATTGACTCCCAGTTTAGGCTTCATTCCAATTTAGGATTAGAGATGAACGATTTGCTGCAGTTTTCAACAATGCATTGTTGAAAATTTCTTGGAAGAATATTTCAGAGTTGAATTGACCGAAGTTGATGATTTCAAATTAGCACGTTACAAATTGAACTTCATTCTGATGAATTTGAATCACAAATCTTTGATATTTGAATGAATTTAAGGTTTCACAGATTTAACCGTTGGAAACGAGTAATTGAACTTCTGGCTAGGAAAATTCATGTTATTTCACGAAATATTTCACTGAAATGAATGACTCATGGTTCAAAATGATGAGTAATTGAATAAGAACATTATACACCGTAGCCTTTCAAGGAATTTAAAATTTATCACATTTTAGAAAATTATATTTTCCGAGAAATTAAAGACTTGACTTTTACCCGAGAGACGTTTTTTGAAAGTGAAGAATTTTATCTGAATTGAGTCAGACCAAAGTTTTTCTGTAACACAGAAGCTGATACCAATTTGAAATATTTGGATATAATAAATTGAGTTTAGCGAGTAGCTGCATCATGGTTGCATGAATATTAATTAAATAATCTTCTAAATTATTTATTTAATTAATAATGAGTAAATATTCATTTTAAATCATGACAAATTGAAATTAAGAAAATATTAGATTGGCTGTCATCAGCTGACACCACAGATTATAAGAAAAGGTGAATTAATAAGTTTTGAGATACAGCTGTGTAATCCGAATTATCATCTCCCATCTGATGGATGACGATCGAGATTTAACAATTGTTGTCGTAATTCTCATGATCACATCTAATGTGATTTACTTTTACATTATTTTCCTGTTCTTTTAATGACCTAATTTCATGCGGACAATCAGGGATACTTTTTTGTTGCCCTACACTCAGTTTAAATTAGACCTCTGTCCTACTTGATTATGATTACTATGAGGTTGGTTTGAATTCAAAAACGTCACAAATCCCGGTGGCGGATGACTATAATTGATAGGATAGTTTGTCGTATTTTGCGGGTAAGGATTGAAATTTGTATTATTATGATTTGGATTTCTTTGCTTATCATTACCATAGTTTCTTGCATTATTATTATTTCTACCATTTCCATATCGATTGCTATTTTGTTGGTTGAATCGTCCATTATTCGGATTGTAATGATTATTATTATTAATATTTACTGACATTTGATGTTGGTGATTTTGATTTGAGTGGAATGCATTACGATCATCCTTTCTATTACTCCTGTCTACTCTATATTTTTCAGTGTGCCCAAACTCGTCTAACAACTGAATAAATTCCTCACTATTTTTAATATTTCTAAGTATGGCTGCAGTAGTTATAGTTTCATCATAATGTTTTTTAAGAAAACAGAAAATTGTCAATTCATCAATGTGGGGTATTAAATTTTTAGCAATATTGTAATGTTTAATATAGTATTCAGTTAATGTATTTCCATGACCAGGTTTATACTTTCCAAATTGCAGACTTTTATGGGCATTTTCTTGTATATTGTCTGACCACATACAAGCAATGCATTTCTTCTCAAACTCTTCAAATTCTTTTACATCATTTCTTATAAATTCCCACCAATCCTTTTGAGCTGGAATTGCATTAAAGTTATTTTCTATTATTCCCTTTATTTTCTCCCAGTTAACAATTTGGTTTCCTGCTTATCAAAGTAGTTTTATTGGGTATTACATTACTAGGCATTATCATTTGATTCAATTTCTTTTCAAATTTCTGAAATTCTTCATTTACTTTGGTGTTGACTTTGTCTTGCTCTTCAAATACTTGATTAACCTTCTCATTTAGATCGTCAATTCGTTTAACAACAGGCATTATTTTCATTTCACTAGATTTCTTTACATTATTCATAATTGTTTCTATTTTTTGGGATTTTTCACGCAACTCATTAATATTTTCCCCAGTTTTCTCCACAAAATTATTAAATTTCACCCCAAGCACTGCATGTTCTTGTTTATTTTCATTGATTTTGTTACAGTTGGTGTCTATTTTGTTACATAGGTCAGCTTGAATTTCACCTATCTTGTTTTTCTAACCTAACATTATTTTTGTCGATTCTCTCATTTATTTTTTCTACTTCAGTTTTTGTTTCATTTATCTCTTGCAAAAGTTGCTGTGCGTTAGTTTTAGACTCTATTTTCACTTCATTTATTTGTTGAGATAATTTTTGTAAATCAATTTTAGATTCCTGAGATTGTTTCTGCAAGTTAGTTGATAATAATTGTTGAATTGATTCAGGAGAATTTGCATATTAAAATTAGTACTCATCTCATTGGATTTGTTTTCTATACTTGACACAGTTTCAGTTCCATCACTATCCGGCATAGTTAAATTCAAGTCTTGCAAATCATTATCCTGTTTGATTATGATTGTATCATTTGATTCTTCCGTATGTTGATCGTTAGTGGCTTGTTCTTCACATTCAAGAATTTCAGCCATTTTCCTACTCCTAAGAAAATATTCGTTCATGGATTACAAAAACCTCCACTCTCCAATATCATATAAAATTGATTCAGGTTATATTATGTAGTTTAGAGTAAGGTTCCACCAGGGCTAACAATTTGCCTATTCACAATAGGTTTACTAAAGTGCGGGTTGGCCTTTGAAACACTGTTCCTAAGGATAATGGCTATTGGTACCTCAATTCTCATATGGTATTGGATTAGGCACGGATGGTTTTATAATTCATGAACGAATAAAGACAGATTTTGAAAATGCATACACTTTTATTATTGTGGTTGACTTGCCACCAAAATGTTAAAAATACATAATAGAAGAAATAAAATATTAAACCCTAAAATAAGACACACGAGGCAAAAAACTATCATATCACAATTACAACTTAATACTATTACTTATCTTGTCTTATGGTGTTCCAATTTCAATTATACATAAATCTTGGTCACGATGCACAATATCACAATTTCACAGTCGAGCGGACAAGCTGAAACCCACCGTCTCCCACTTATTCTACACCTCTCATGTCTCCTTACAGTGCCAGACTAGAGTCAAGCTCAACAGGGTCTTCTTTCCCCACTAATTTTTCCAAGCCCATTCCCTTGGCAGTGGTTTCGCTAGATAGTAGATAGGGACAGTGAGAATCTCGTTAATTCATTCATGCACGTCACTAATTAGATGACAAGGCATTTGGCTATTTTCATGCGAGCCACAATGCCCCTGAGCGGGTGACCTTTTTATATTTTTAGGCATTATTCCTCAGTAAGAGTGCACCAATTTTTATTTTTTATTTATGTTTTATTTTTATTTATTTATTTTATTTTTATTTATTTTTTTTCCTCCTTCCCTTTTTTTTCCCAATATAAATGTAGAAGGAAATGAACAAAGTGGGGAACAAGAAAAGGAACAAGGAAGGGAATAGGAAACAAGAAAAGAAATAAGAAATGAATCAAGAAAAGGAACAAGAGAGGAAATAAGAAAAGGAACAAGAAAAGGAACAGGGAAGGGAACAAGAAAGGGAATGAGGGAAGGAACAAGAAAACAACAAAGGAATTGAGAATTAACAGTGTGAACAGTTCATTAATTAGTAAACCCATCATCTAATTAGTGACCCTTCTATTCTAAAAAAAAAAATCCAGCTGTACAGGAAGTAATTCAGCTATAAGACTAACCATTCATACGTAGAATGAGACTCTCACTGTTGACCCATCCCCTATCAAACGCCATATACAGGTAGCAACCACTGCCACCACGAGGCCAACCTCTTTCATGCTGGGCCTGCTGGATAGGGCAACATCCAGCAGTGGACTTCCCAGCACCCATGGTACCCATTTATTGTCACAGCTAGGTTGGCCGGGTTCCTGCCCTGTTGCCAATGGAAGGCTTGTGTAGGCTATAGATGTGAGGGACCCTGCTTAGTTCATAGCCTCAAGGGCCAGGTATATCCCTTGTTCTTATGATATGAAGTTGACTATAGCTCAATAAGTGGTCCCTTGTTGGCTGTTCAGAGAGTGAGGCTCTTTTCAGTATTAATATGTTTCCTTTTTAGTCTTGGAATACTTGAATTTTTAGAGGGTGTAATGGTGGTTGTCAGAGAGGTTGTTAAATAAAAGAGTGATTGGGGCCCTGCTTAGTTAATAGCCATTAAGGCCAGGTATACCCCTAATCTTTTATTAATGAGAGAGAGTATCAAGTATGGTTATTAGGAGAAAAGGGGGACCTGAAAAAAGAAGAGGTTATTAATTATCATGCTCACATACAACATACTATCAAACATTTGCACTGTCGCTCTTTTAACCATTATCTAGGTGACTTCTTCCAATGGCAATTGTTCGATGGAGTATTTCAATCATCCATTTTTCAACAGTCTGCTTGTCTATTCCTAGAATTGAAAGGTTATTCAAAGTCTTATTTGGTAGACCACCACGTGCTCCAAATACAATTGGTAGGACTTCCACTGCTTGTGTTTCCATACTTTGCTTAACAGAGTCAGCTATTGTAAGGTATTTGTCTCTCTTTTCTCTGTAGGCATCTGTGAGTGAGTTATCTTGTTCAAACCTGACAGTAACATCCAGGATAAGAGCTCGGTCTGGTGTTTTGATGACCAGATCAGGTCTTAAAGGGCCATTATCAGAATCAAACAATTGTTCTTTCGCTATGGCATGTCCTTGGTTCTTTACATGTTCCTCAATCGAATTGACAAAGTAGTCATGCTGCTCTATGCGTGGTCCTCTGCCAAAGGGGCATTCTCCTATGATGTGACCTAGTGATTCAATCTTGGCATGGCAATGCCTACACATATGGTCCAGTGTGTTGTCGGTTCTTGCTAAGCATTCCCTCATTGGAAAGACATTGGCTCTCATTTTAAGGATGTCAATCTCTTCACCGGGCTGGAGATGCGGTTTTTGTAACCAGGAGTTGCCAATTTTGTTATTTTTGAAGCATTTTGCTTCCTTGCCTTGTGTTCCCTGGTTAGCCCATAGCTCATGCTCTTTATCTTTAAGTTCCTCTTTCATTCTTTCCAGTTTGTCATCTTCCACTGGCCATCCAACACCAAGGCCTACTGCCATATTTCTCTACTTCTCCTGCGTCTGATCGCTTATGATGTTTTACCATCTTGTGTCCATTGTGGAGTGTATCATGTTGCTCATGGCTTTCAGATGAGCCGGAGATGCTATCCTCTCCAAGTTGGGGAAGCCAAGACCTCCATCTCGCTTCCTACAGTAGAGAATGGAGTCTGAAATACTGGTGGGCAGGTGCATTATTCTTTTGATGATTCCACGTAGATTGCAGTCGAGATCTTTGAAGGTATTTCCAGATGGTATGTCACTTATTATTAGGTGGTGAAAACTTGGAAGGATGTATTTGGAGATTAATTCTACTTTCTGTCTTGGTTTAAGAGGTAGCTTGGCAGCTCTTTCAACTGAGTCTATTATGGTTTTAAAGTTTAAAAAAAAAAAAAAAAAATGAACATTAAACAAAACAAAAGACAGTAAAGAAAAGGACTGAAATTACTTAAGAGGCAAGTGAGCAACAACAAAAGTCAACGATGAACTCAATGAGGAACAGTGTGAACAAAGTCTTCCCGAATCAAACCAAGACAGTTGCAGAAATCAACAAACAGGTGACACGCTGACACACTACATACCATGCAAGGAATAGTCCAGGCACACCCCAGTTCATGAAACCTTGCCTGAAACTGTTCTCTCTCCACAAGGAAACCAGGACAGTCCAGGAGAACATGGAAAAAGGTTTCCACATCCCCACAAGTCTCACAAAAAGGGGAGTCAACCTTCCCCCAGCGATGGAGGAGGGAATGGAAGTTCCCATGACCAGTCAAGAACTGGACACTGTAGTGAGACCAGTCAAAGAACTGAGTTGACATTCTTACCCGAACATCGGGGAAGAGCTGATAAGTAACCCGACCAGCATGTGAAGCCTGCCATTGAGTCTGCCACTGATCCAGAGCAACAAGACGTGCAGCAGAATGCTGTTCAGAAAAGGACCGATAGGAGTGAGCATGAAGATAACATAAGAATTGCGGAGGAAACACACCAGAGATGACTTGAAGTGACTCAACACCAGCAGTACAATAGCTCCTAGTTACAGCCCAGAGACAACGATGCTGAGCAGCAGCCATAACCTTGAAGAGATGAGGATGGACCAGGGGCTCCCAGACAGGAGCACCATTACTGAAGATTGCCTCTACAATGCCCCTATAAATAGTACGCACAATGGGTCCACGTAGTCCACAATCACGATGAACAACAGAAGCAACACAAGAGAAAGACTGAGTTGACTTCTCAGCAAGATGAAGCACAGTGGGACCAAAATCAAGATTTTCACCAACAACAAACCCAAGGTATGTGGTTGGAGCCACATAGCACAAAGCAACACCATTAAGACGAATCCCATGAGCACAAGAAGAAGCAGAGTGGAGACTCATGATAGAGCACTTTGGAACACTGAATTCCAGCTTGACCATGTGGCACCAATCAGACATGCACAGGACCCTCACCAGCAACATCATCGGAGTGAAGAAGAGAATCTAGAAATGCACAAAGAGTATCATCAATCCCAACAGTATGCTGAGCACCTCGAACAACTGTACCAAGAACATGACCAGTACAATGTCGAATAACTTTCTTGTAGATGAGTCCCCAGGGGTCACGATTACCCTCAGCTGTGACAAACCGCCACCAATTCTCCCACTTAGCCCATTTAACTGCAGCCCTGAAGACCCTCCTTGCAG
Source organism: Conomelus anceps (assembly GCA_948455865.1). Classification (NCBI taxonomy): domain Eukaryota; kingdom Metazoa; phylum Arthropoda; class Insecta; order Hemiptera; family Delphacidae; genus Conomelus; species Conomelus anceps. The sequence goes on from OX418221.1 coordinate 16,396,957, forward strand.
CATGGAATTCTAGAAGAAGATGGGCACGAACCTCAGGTACCACTGCCCTTTGAAAGCGACAACGCAGGATCCTAGTTTGACGATGTAATGAGTCAAGCTCCCTGGACCACCATCCTTTGAGTAACAAGCCACAAGGGGCAATAGGAACAGAGTGACGAGCAGCATCAAAGACAAGGTCGGAAAGATAAGAAACAGCAGCCAAAATATCAGGATTACCAAAGCCTTGTACACCATCAAGAAGATAATGATCAAAAGCTGGCCAGTCAGCATGAGAGAAGAGAAAGCTAGTAGGAGAGGGATGGTCAGCCAAACCCTCCCAGAAAACCTTAACAGACATCAGGCGATGATCACAGCAGAGAAGATCATGAAAAGACCACTCAAACACCTGAGCAGAACAGGATTCTGAAGCCAGAAGTTCATCAATGTTAGAAGAACCATGAGATCCCTGGTATGTATTGAGATTAGAAGGCTGATTGAGAATCAAAAGACCTAAGTCATTGAGAACCTCCTCAACTTCATGACCTCTCTCCCCTCTACCCCAAGACTGAGGAGGAGAGAACCAGGAGGCAGACCGGGCATTAAGGTCAGCTCCCATAATGACCCAAGACTGACCAACAACATCAAAGCAGTGATGAAGCTGCTGGAGAAAAATACCAATTGGGCTAAGAAACTGGCAGTAGAGGCTGACAAGGTAGAGGCGAGCCTCACCCAAACCAATCTCAATGCAGACACAGTGTGAAGTAGAACACTGGTTGACAACAGCAACAGCAAGAAGAGGATTCAAAACAAGAACACAGGACTAAGTGTGGTTACCAGAATGAGAAGAAGAAAAGACCCTCTCACCCAACACACTGACAACCCTTCCCTGAGCACAGTAGGACTCCTGAACCAGGAGAACATCAAGGGATAAGTCCCTGCTATACCGAACAGCCAACTCATGGCCAGCCTGCGACCGCCCAACATTAACCAAGCCAACATGAAGTGGTCTAGCATCCATAGTCAATTAAGCCTACCAGATGCTGAACTACCTGCTTGTGAGCAGGGCAGTCCCCACTCTTGAGCGAGTGATTAGCACTCGCACCAGCCCGCTTGCAGTTAATGCAGCACAGAGGCTTGGCCTTATCAGGACAGGCAGAGCTCTCATGACCCTGGCCCACACAATGCATGCAAACTTTCGGTGACTGACAGCCAGAAGACTTGTGACCATATGCCAGGCAACGAATACAATGCATTGGGAGAACCAAGTCAACAATCCTGCAATTCTCCCAGCCCACAAACAATCTACCTCGCTCAAGAAAAGCAGACCGAGTAGCAGGCTGAACCTCCAAAATCAATGCCTCAGTTTCCTCACATAGAGGACAACGACCAACAATCTTCACAGAGGACAGCAACTGCTCCCCATCAGCACATGAAGAAAAGTTCTGCTCATGAAGAGCAGAACGAAGCTCAGCATCCGAAAACCCCTTGTGAACATCAAACAGCTTCATCCATGGCAAAACAGCACGAGGAGCAGCAACACGTAAACCTTTGTCCTTCAGAGAAGCGAGCTTGGACATTTTCTCAGCCTGAGAAGCATTTGCCACCTCAATTGCAAGTCCCTTCTTGGAAATAAGACAACAGCCAACAACTTGCAAGCCAGAGCCAGAAGGAGTAACAGCCTCACAAACTGCCTTCCGAGTGGATACAGTGGTCCACTCCTCAGTGTCAGTCTCTGGATAGAAAAGGACAAAATTTTTCTGGGGTCGTGTGGGAAGACCATGAGGGCCAGGAAGTTTCAGAAAGGGGTCACGAGATGCACTAGATGCTGCCACTGCATATGACACTCAACCAAGAGCCTCTGTCACTTTGGAGGATACTGCTGTAGAAATAGCCTCTGCCAAGGGTCCAGAAGAAGATTGAACAGACTCAACAGATGACTGGACAGACTCCAAAAACATGCCAATTTTTTCTTCCAGTTCTGAAACCCGTGAAGAAACAGCCTGACTTGAGCTAAGCTGCCCAAGAAGAAACACAGACATTGTTGCCAGAAGCCATGTCCTTTTGCAAGCCCAAGATGTGGTCCCTCTTAGGTGCCCCAAGACTCTTCCAGATTGAATCATTCTCCAGAAACGATGTCAGACTGTCTGAAAGACCATCAACCATAACTTTGGCCAGGGAAACTGCTTGCCGACCAAGCCCATAACCTGCAGGATCACCAACATCCAACTTGGATAAGGCAGAAGCCAAGACCTCCTTGTACGAGACCGAGACAGGGTTCTCAGCCATACCTGGATGACCTCGAACAAGAGAAAACCACCGCCAACAGAATTGAGGAAAGAATCAGCAAAATTCAACACTGGAGAGTATGAGTCAAAACCCACACTTCGACACTACTGACAACTTGGGCCAGAACCAGCAATTTTACACTATTAACAAAAGACACTGAAAATTGCACCAAACGTAAGAAATGAACTCTCACTCACCAGAATATGAGAAAAAAAGATGAAAAGGACTGCCTTCCTCGAAAAGAGGGGATGATAGAGCTGGAGGATGAAAGAAGGAAAGAAAGATGAGAAATAAAAAGAGGATAGACTTAGAAGGCCTAATACAGCTGAACTGAAATTTATCCTTATACTGGCTGCAAGCAACCTACAATAGGTAGGCTGAAGAGAAATGTCCTGAACTACAACTGGATAAAAAGGTTAAAATATTCAAATGTATAGCTAAAATTCAATACTTAAACTATTAAACTAGTATTAAAATATTGAAGGACACAGGCCCTAATAAACTGTGTGTTGGAAAAAAAGAAGAAGGTCCCACCTAACCAATGTGTCAGAGTAGGACAGGAATAAAAATAATATCTTTCTACAAGAAGTTGAAGTGGGTGAATATAAGATGTCTAAAATATTTTAGTTCTAATGAGCAAGAGTGAGAGGGAAAGCTGTCACACTGCAGGGGATGAAGAAGAAGGTTGACTACAATGAGGGCGGCTGGGTGTGATTGACCTGACCAGCTGAACTGGACAGAGACTGTTATGGAAAAGTACCTGGTATGCTAGTTGAAGAAGGCTGGATAATTATCAAATTTGAATTAATGTAACTTTTGAATGGATGAACTGATTTCAAATCTGAAAACGGATTTGAAATCTGCTGCTCAAGACGAATCTATACCAACTTCAACTGAAGTTGTAGGATGAAAATTACAAAAAATGGATTTTTATGCTGGAGTAAGGGTTATGCAATTTGAGACTTTTTTTTAAATAAATGAAGAACTAATCACAATTTTAGCTGAAATGAGTTGCTACCCCATAAAGAGGACTAGCAAAAATACCTATGAGGTTACAATCCTTAAGATTCAACTGCAGTTAGACGAGAAAACACATTTTAGTTTAATATTTCTCCGCACTTCACAGGGTAGCGCTGAACGGAATTAGTGAAGGCAGTAGGGAAAGTCTCCTTCCTACAGCGGCGGCTCCGCCACCAACTGGCCATTAGTGGGTATGCGCGTATGAGAGTGTGTGAGGGAGCGAACGACAGAACAGGCTACATTTTTATCTCAAGACTGGTTTCGCTAATGACTCATGAGCAAGAAAAGGAGAGACAATAGCAAGAGAGGATGTGTTTTGGAATTGCAATTTCGGTGTCACACAGCTCAGTGTTTAGTTTACCGGACTGAAAACTGAACAGAAAGTTGAATCCTGATTGTGAATTTCAACTAGTGAATTCATCCACATTACAGGGGTGACCATCCCCCCCTAGTCTCATGACGCACCCCCCCCTAAATTCAGCACCTGCCCCCCCCCCCCCAATAAAGTAGGCATCACCCCCCCCCCAATAAAGTAGGCATCCCCCCAAAAAAATGCGAAAAAATAAGCTCCAATATTCAAACGAAATTAAAAGAAGATTTTTATAGGTATTGAAAAAAATCAAACCCAGTCGATAATATACAAAATGTATGTATATTTCTTGAGATTCTTACAGAGCTTAATTTTCGAAATTGAGAAATACCGGAGCTCTGACTCACCGGCTGGTCCGGGGTCCTCCCCCGGAAAATGTTAAAAAATTACACTTGAATTGGTGCATTTTAAACGCATTTGAGCATGGTAAAGCACATAAATAATATTACATAATATTCAAAATAACAAGCTAGTTCAGATCTGGTTTAAAATAAATGATTTTATTATAGATTTAGATAGCCGGAGCTCCGCTCCGATGTGCTCTGCTCCGGCTGACATTAAGCCGATTCTTTACATAGGTAAAATTTTTTTTGTAAAGGTAAAAAAGAAATAGCTTAATAACTTCCTGCACAGATCCTAAACATAACTATTTTAGCTGATTCATATTCAATACTGCAGTATAATAATAATTATAAATCTATTGTCATTAATGTTTTGAACAATGTAAAATATTCAAAATTTGTGAAGAGAGCAGTTTTGGACTTGAGTCTGTTGCTCCTTCACATTCATTGTAATTTTGTCACAATAAATAAATAAATAAATAGACATTCTATGTGGTGACTTCATAATATATTTTTGAAAATCGTCACGTTAAACACGGTTTCAATCAACTTTAGCCCCCCCCCCCACCACAACTTTTTTTAGAACGCCCCCAGGAATTTCAATGACGCAGTCTGCGTCCTAGCCCCGCCCTGTGGGCACCCCTGCAAATTAAAAACTGATTCTGATTAATAAAAATATGAAAATTTTAGTATTAGTATACTGCAACAGTAATGCACTTACATACCCCCACTTGAAGTTTATCCAACAAGTTTTCTGTTTCTCTCATCTAAGAGAGATGACATAATTTCAGAGGGTTATTGAGATCGAGGAAGAACGACAGAGAGAGAATAAAATGAAGGCTTTACCAGTTGCGTAACGTACACCCCCGCAGACCCGCCATGTCGGGGGGGGGGGGGGGCCGGGCTATAAGGGGGCCCGGACTGGAAATATATTTTTTCAAGAAATGGCCCGTGCCCAGACTGAAATATACTTATTTTTTCAAAAGAAATAAAACTGTAACACTGAAGGAAGAAAGAAAGAATGGGCTAAATATTGTCAGGTCAATGTTTATTGTTTACCTTATCAATTTGCTGATAGATTTAGTGGAGGAATTTAGAAGCAGGATGTTATGACTTCACTCTTCAGGAATGGAGACATACAGAGGACAAAACACTCTTTAGACAAACTTATGTAGACTGTTATAAATCATGACGGCTATGTCTCCACAGTGCAAATATTAGAGGAAATGAATATTATTTTCTGATCGAATTCCTCAATGTATATTAGCATATACGAAGTAATGCCCAAGGGGTGTGTGTGGGGGGGGGGGGGTTGTGTAGAAATGAAAGTCAATATTTTTCTTCATACAGTATTTTGAATCCAGTCTCTTGAATCGTCCTGTTGGATGCATGTAGGCCTACACGTGTCCGGTAAATTGGCCTAGAGTAAACCGTATGTATATTAATTGAGTTCGTGATTGTGAGTTAAATTATTTGGAGTGCCATTTTTTTTTCATTTCTATTCTATTTTTCAACATGCTGCGTTTATGGTATTGTGATGTTGAATGGTAATGTTTTAGTTATTTCTATTTTTTATCGACTAGTACATTTTCAAACAATGTTCAGAAGGAATATTTATACCCTTGTTTTTCGGATAAATTCCGTGATTATTGTATAAGTATATCCAGTTTCTTATAATAGGATAAAGTACTGTGTAAGTAGTTTACGTTTTTTCTCTTCTGCCTCTTAAGAATAAATTTCTTCAATTTTTTCTATTTTCCTGACTATTTCCATCTTTCAGGAGCCCATAGGCTACAGCCAAAATCCATGTGTAATGTACAAAAGTACTTCTTGCCGATTATATTACAATAATTAATATTGTTATATTTATATAGATTCCATATCAGTGGCTTCCAACAAAATATTTTTAAGGACCTCCTCATCGGTCGAAATATTGTACAACATCATAAGTTATTGAATTTCAGAATATTGAACATTTTAGTTACTTACTACAATATTATAGTTTATACTGTATTAATTGACTGAAGGACTGTTTGAGCAAGGACACTTATTGCAATAGGGTGCTCTTGTAGAGTAATCTAGAGGCTTGCTGCATGAGTCTACAATCATTTGATTGGGAACCACTGTCTAGAAGTCTAGTTAATTATACAATAATTGACTGGGCTAAGAATGTAACAGCATTGGACTTGTTTCACACGTAAATATATAGTCCGTTTTCGGTTCTAGTCATTGAGGTAGGTATAAGCATAGATGAACCATCAAGACGTACCATCATAGACGAACCACCTTACTATCCCTCATCAATGGTATAAGTGAGAGGAGGGAGTAGTGTGTATTTGCACTGTGTATGAATTTGCTTCACTTCCTAAATTTATGTTCTCGCGTAGAATGGAACCGTATATTTGTATAAAACAAGCCTTATGCACGCTTTTCTAATAACAGCTATGAGTAAACACACACTAAACGTCACGAAGCATCAAATCTTTAATCAGCCAAAAAAGAGAAAAGTACGTTTTTTCTTGCGCGAGATCTACCAATCAAACAATACAGTAAACACTCAAGTATTTGTAGAATTGACTGGCAAAGAAACAACAAAAAATGTTCTTCAAATAAGTTTATTTAAAATCGAATTAATATTATTAGGTTAAGAATAATAGACTAACAAATTATGGGATTTTTGACACAATTATTGTCAATAATATATTTTTCAAAAATAAATGTTTTCAGCTATCTTATTCCTTTTTTTTTAAATCTTGCGTGTGCAAAATTTATATCTTACATATCCTGTTGATACAAAAATCGTAGATTATTGTTAATTTTTTCAGAATTTTTAGGACATGTGCACTACAAGGTCACACTTCTAGCATAGGGAAAATAACATTGACTCGTGACCTTGACCACGTTTTCTACCGCGCATAAAAAACTATGCTTGTGCAGAAATTAATTTTTATATATTCTTGTGACACAAAAATCTTAGATTATTGTCAATTTTTTTCATAATTTTTTAGACATGTGCGCTACAAGTTCACGGAGCTCGCTCAATGGCTTGGAGAGAGGCGTAAACGAATAACGACATCGAATTTTGGAAGGATTAGTAAGAGGAGGCCACTCACTGGTTGTCAAAATATTGTTCTTGAACTGTTGTATGGGGGCGCTAACAGTTCTTCAGCCATGAAATATGGAGATAAATAAGAAGGCGGCTCTTAAAAAAAGTTGCTGAAATGACCAGGAAAAAATAATGAAATGTTGTCTGTTTCCTGATGCCAATAATACTATTAATTTTACTGTGCTGTATTAGTCTATTCCACAATAAAAGCAAAGCCCAAATGTGTTCTAGGTTACAACATTAATGCACTGTAGTGTTATGAAAATATAAGTTGAAGAGTATAAAAAATTTACCAAATAAACACACTATTCATAACAAGATAAACAATGGGCTGATGTTTTTTTGCATCGCTCGAATCACAAAATATCGTTTCTTAAATCTACCAAATTTCAAAATATTCTATCAATATTCAGATAGTGAAATGCCATTGGGAATGAATTTGTACGGATCAAAATTCAGCAGACTTTCTGTCGTTTGGCAACAAGCCAATTCCCCCACTCATTAGGTTTCACTTCAATTAACCCCCCTACGACTCTATTTTATTCCATGCTGTGGCGGTGGGGGTAATGGAGACCGGTGGCGCTTTCTGGTGAGCGACCAATTCAACTATTTTTCAAATGAAACCGTTTATTTCTTGTTCCAATTTCGTGATGTCACACGTTTTTATTTCACAGTTTAAGACAAAAGTCAAAAGACAAAAGTATAAGGAATTTGAGTAAAATTTCAATGGATTTAGATTCCTGTTGTTAATCTCTATGGCTCTTGCTTTTTAATTTCGCTGATTGATGCTTCTTTTTAAAAAATGACATAATCATGTTAAATTCCCAAAATAAGAAAAACTGAAAGAAAAAACGAATTTTGAAAAACAAGTGATCTTTGTAAATGTATGAAGATAAATCATGTAAATTTTCAAGGCAATTTGTGGTTCCATTCTTGAGATTTTTATGAAATAAAACTGGGCAAAATGCTCATTTTCTAGCTTGCTCAGTAAAGGTGCAGTTGAATCTTAATTAGGATGAGAAGGTACCTAAATAAAAGATTAAGAAAAAAAAACTATCTGGTTGTAGGTTAACACAGAGTAAAAATTTGAACTCAAATAACTAGACTCAAACACTAGCTATTTGAAATTGGATAATTGCTATGGAACTATAGTATTACTCTTCACTATTACTCTAATTTTCAAGGCAGAATTCAAACTATAACTAGGTTAAATTCAACTCTGAAAATATCAAATTTTGAGAAAAAAAAATGAAAATCTTAGAAAATTTCGAAGTTAAATAACTTGGTTATTTATGAACCGATTTGAATGTAACTAGTATCAAACTCTTTAGTAGCTCTTTATCTATCTATTTGTATATTTTAAAAATAAAATTCGAAGGAACGAGTATTCAAAATAAAGATTTAGTGGAGGTCGACAGACGGCAAAGTGAGCGGATATTTGAAATTAAAACTGAAACTAAAACTTGAATATCTGGAGAACTAATCAACCAATTTCAATGAAATAAATTGCTGCCTCATAAGGGGGACTAGCAAAGGGTACCTGTGAAGTTACAGCTCTGAAATACTAGGGGAAGGTACTTAAATATGGGTGAAAAGAAAAGAAAAAATAAGAACTATGAACTTTTAGGTTAACACCTGGGTACAAATTTAAACTCAAATAACCTGACTCAAACACTAGTTATTCGAAATCGGATAATTGTTATTGAACTATAGTGGGGTGACTTCTATTACTCTATAATTTCAAGGAAGAATTCGAACTATAACTAGTTTAAATTCAACTCCGAAAATATAAAAAATTTGGGAAAAATTTGAAGCTAAATTACTTGATTATTTATGAACCGATTTAAATTTAACTGGTGTCAAACTTTTGGGCGGCTTTTTATCTATCTATTTGTATGATTTCAAATCAAAATTCCAAAGAGTACTCAAAAACAAGTTTCGGTGAAGGTCGACAGACAGCAAAGTAAGATGAAAAGTGAAAAAATTAAAAAACGCTCTACAAATTTAAATTATTGGTCAATTTTAATGAAACTGAGCTTGAAATGGGCAAGAAGCCCAGACAAACAAGCTGTGCGAATTTCAAAACAAAATTTGCACTCTAAGTGCCAGAAAACACTTGAGGAGTGAAACAAAACTAGCCTAAGTGGGTTAAATTTTCTAAGTAAAAATTTAAAACTTTAATAAAAAGTGCAAATATTATCCTATTTGGATAAAACAAAAAAGAGAATAAACAGGAACACTAGCTGAGTGTACTCACGAAGTTTAACAAAGAAATTCCAAGCCAAAGTCGAGATACAAAGCGATAAGCGGAAAGCAGCCAAGAGGAGCTCTAGGAGATGTTCACCTGACCACTACTGAACCAAAGGGACAGTGTGATAACCCCGAAGGGACTTCATGCCTTACCCCCCCCCCCCCCCCCCCCGTATACAAGCTCATAGGCTTTTAACAGGGGACTCATGACACAGCCGCAGAAAGCTGGCCCATACTTATTTGCATTCATGTAGCCCTTTGCAGGCCCCTCTGCGAATCACTGTCCTCTGGAGAGGGAAGAGACCATGAGGATATACATCCACACAAACCTCCCCAGTCCAGAAATGGCTAATCTTTCATTAGTTCTTATTAGTTGGCTAATCGTTCATTAGTCACATTCTCATTACAGTACATTGAAGAGGAAGGCCTTAGCTTGCACCTGAGTACTCACTAAGGTCTCTACAAGACCAAAGATACACACAATACCAGATTTGTAAAGAATGTAATCTGTCTGCAATAAAGCATGCAAAATCAGTCAAGCTGTAACTCTAATGTGGTTGAGTTCGTTTTCCCAGTAGATATCAAACAGCGTTCCTCCATACAATATCACATGGCAGCATCAATGGGCCCCTGCTTAGTTCATAGCCAAATGGCCAGGTATAACCCATTACTCTTCACTGGTTACACTCATCCGCCAAGGAGGTTGGGGTTCGACAGGGAGCAGGTGCCAGTGAAACAATGTTCACTGTGGGTTTAACTCCATATGGCCACTCATAACCTGCTTCACAAATCCCGCAACTATTCTCCACTCCTGGGAGTTTCGAATATTATTGCAGAGGTTCATGTTCACCCCAACAACCCTAAGACTTTGGAGACACTCATTTCTGAGGTCCCGATGTCGGTAACATTCTTCAAGGGCATGCTGTGCAGTGTCCTCACTTTGACAAAAGTCGCAGTGAAAACCCTGCTGCACTCCCACTTTGTTCAGGTAGACACCAAACTTACCATGACCAGTTAGCATTTGTGTTGTAAAGTGGTCTGGTGCAAACCAGGACCACTCATTGCGTTCGATGACCTCAGGAATGACTTCAAAAGTCATTCGGCCTTTATCACTCAGAGTCCATCGTTCTTGCCATACATCCCATGATTCCCACTCAATCTCCGCTTTCCTATGGGCAGTTAACTGGCCGAGGGACTTGGAGTCAAACTTCTTACGAAGTTCAAGCGCTTTCAGATCTGCGGGTAGGACTCCGGCAAGAACACAGACAGTCTCATGAGCTAACGTTCGATAGCCACCAATCACGGCAAGCAGTGCCAAACACTGAAACTTGTTCAACAATCTTGCATGTGTAACCAATGCCATTCTATGACTCCAGACTGAAGCAGAATAGAAGATGATACTCTCAAATATGGCCTTGTACAACAGGAGACGATCTTTGAAGCTCAATCCCCAAGTTGCATGGCTAATGCGTTTCATTTTCATGAAAACATCAAGAGCCTTCTTTCCCATGTATTCAATATGTGCCTTGAAAGTCAACTTCTCATCTAGCACCATGCCCAAATATCTGGCATTAGGAACGTACTTGATACGATCCTCATACAGAGGTATGACAGGACATCGATACCAATTAAGTGTGCCTTTAAGGAAGATTGCATTGGTCTTCTGAGATGAGAACTTCATTTTGTGCTACCTTCCCCAATTAAGGAGAAGTTGAACACAATTCCGCCCTTTCTCTTCTATGTCATTTCTTGACTCCCCAGACACTAAAAGTACTAGGTCGTCTGTATATGCAATCATTTCACATCCTGGGGGCATTCGAATCCTGAGGAGCGAGTCAAACTCGACAATCCACAAGAGAGGACCCAGGATGCTACCTTGCGGACACCCTTTGGTAAGGTACTTTTGTTCTTCGAGATCCCCATCCTTCAGGACCACTTTCGATCTTCAAAATAGCTCCTTAACATGAGGTAGTCATGTTTTGATATGCCTCTCCTTTTGAGCTGATGTAGGACCGAAGGCCACCACATACTGTCAAAGGCACCACTTATATCAAATAGTATAGCACAAACATACTTACTTTCACTCTCACGAACATACCACAGGAGACTATGTATTGCTTGTTCTGTCCCTTTTCCTACTCGGAAACCATACTGGTTATTGAGCAAAGAATGATTAACACTTGCAGTAATGCACTTGTTAAGAATGTGTTAGAATACTTTTCCGGGTACAGACAAGAGATTCAGAGGCCTGAAGGATGAAGGCTCATCGAAGGGTTTACCTTGCCCCTTATACAACATTCTGACTATTCCAAGCTTCCACTGCTAGGGAAAAACTCCCTGAGTGTAACACTTATTTAAGACAGATAGCCAGGCATTTTTAATGCGTGGAAATAGCTGCTGCAATATTTCAGCTATAATACTGTCATATCCTGGTGCTTTCTCTCTAGCCATGCTGAAGACGGCATGCTCAAGTTCAGTGAGAGAGATATTGTCTGCCTCAATGAGGTGATCAAACTTTTCAGACTCATGACGGATTCTAACATGATACTCATATTCGTGAATAATCTCATCATCCGGTAACAGTTGGTGTAGCAGGTGGTTCATGACAACTCGGTTGCTCATGAGGAGTCCACCTTGATTTCTGAGAGCTTCAAGCGGAATGTTACACTTTACCTTATCAAAGGTCACTTTATATGCTAATCCCCAAGGGGTATTAGCAGAGTCTTCCACAGTGGTTCTCCTAGACTCTTTCTTGCTCTTACAAATGGCAGAAAAGTAAACTCTTCTAGCCTCCGTGTATTGCGTTTGAAGCCACACCCTCCGCACCGGATCTCTTTCAGAGTTAAGCTTCCTATGAGCCCTGTTTCTGAGAGTCTTTAATCGTTGGAGTTCAACACTCCACCACTTCACAACTCTCTCGCCTCCTGTCACATGACTGACCTCACTGTTCAGAACATCTGTAAGATCCTCTGTGAAGCGATCAGATAAGTCTTGAGCATTATAGTCATCAGGGTTCCAGTCCATTCTCTCACCGGCAACTAGGGCAACCCTAACCCAATCAATGTTGCGGTTTCTGAATTTTCTTCTCCTTTGCAATGATATGCCTCTACCCTCAGGTCTAGGACAATCAATTACAAAGGAGATCAGTCGATGGTCACTGCTACTATCATCTGACACAAACCACTCAAAGACTCTATCAAATAGGCCTCTTGTGGCTGTGATATCAATGTTCATTCCATCATACATATGTCTCAGGTCTATATTTCCACGGTAAGTGCTTAAGTGGCCCTCTACATTTTCGACATACAGGTCATGCTGCATGAAAAATGCTTCAACCTCTTCACCTCTTGGATCGCTAATATCACTATGCCAGAGAGGAGACTTTGCATTGAAGTCGCCTCCCAAAATAATGGGCCTCCCTGGCAAAGCATCTAGAGCTTGTTCGATTTGATGCAGGTAAGGCGCCACTGGGTCATGGTATTGAAAATACACACTGATGAACACCAGTTCTTCCTCACCATTTGCCAAATAGATACATGTAAGGTGCTCGGTACATAAGTTCCGAAGCACCAAAACATTGTAATCACTTCTGCATAATATAGCGACCTTCAAATTGTCACCGGTAAAGGTTTTGTGCCAGTTGGCAAAACCGGGGAGCTGACCATTGACAGTATATATTTCTTGAGCCAGAACAACATCTGCCCCAAGGGACACCACAAGCTGCTCTAGCTCACTTTGCACCATGTAGGAACCCTGACAGTTCAGCTGCAAGACTCTAATCGCTGTCATCAGGGGTCAACATTCTCAACCTCTCCATTTCTGTGACCCATGCGAACACAGGACACTTCCTGGAGTTGACACTGTGATTGTGTGACTTTCATTCTCTTTTGCAATTGATGCAATGCACCGCATCGCTCTTGCAGGCCTTTGAAGTGTGTCCAGATTCACCACACTTCAGGCAAGACATTGTTTTCTCGCCACAGATGCGAGCCATATGACCATACCGGAGACACTTGTTACACCAGAGTGGATGAAAGAAATCGACCACCCGATGAGACTCATGCCCATGGTACAATCGGCCATTATTTCTCAGTTCTGTCGCCAATGTCGACTCAACCTCGACCACCAGATGTTGTCTGTCTTTGCCTTTCATGCCGATCCTCTGGACCACACGGAAGTCTTCACTGAATCTCTCCGAGGAGAGATCAGTGTTCTGTTGTCAGATGGTCTCCAATGACTTCGACTCTTCCAAATCTTTTGGAAGATCATAGACCATCAACTTTGGATGGCGCTTCCGAAGTGGCTCACACTTCATTTTGGAGGACTTTGAGATCTTCTCTTTGATTAACCTTTCTGTTTGACGATCAGCTACGGCAACCACAAGGCCACCGGCATGTGTCTCTCATACTTGATTGGAATTGAGCTTAGCCTCATGGGGCTTTAGCGACTTGATCTTTTTGAGGAAGTCCTCTTTCACTCTGCCCTCCTCAGAGTGTTCAATCCTCATAACTCTCTCCTTTTCACTCTTCCTATGCCCCAGAACCTCTGAAAAAGAGACACCTGGGGTGACAGCTGAGGTTGTTGCCTGTCTTTCAACAAGCAAGCCATCAAGCTGCATACCATAGGAATGGATAGAGTTCCGCAATTTCTGCAGTCGGACAGTGCAGTAGTTAGCTGCAGACTTGCCCACATTCGTCTTGTCTGGTGATAGGTACTGAAGTAATTGGTCAAGAAGCATTTCAGCCTCGACCTACGGGGTGGCAGCGGAAAGTATCCAACCACGAGGAACCTCCTCCACCACCTGTTCATCGGCCTCGACATCAGCTTCACTTCCAGATGTTGTGGAATCTAAGCTGCTCACTAGCAATGTGGCAGGAGCAGACTTAGCTTGACCTTTCTTCTTCTGGCTTATGTTGTCATTACATTGGCTTTTGTTCTTCTTATGGCTGATATTTTCATTGTCCTTAGCCGATTTAGCTGGGGACTTCTTAGGATGGCTCTGGTCAAATGATGTTTGACCTCTGTCTTTTGGCTTCACTGGAGTCTGAGATCTGGGAGACTTCTTAGTCCTAGTCCATTTCCTCAGGTTCTCCAGGACGAGCTCAGCATTGCGGATTACAGTGCTAGTGTCTGACCCAGATGGTGCAGCACTATCACCGCCAGTATCCTCTACTCCGCTACTAGCCAGTGCTGGTATGGCTCTGTGACTCCCCTCTTGTGGAGGAGAGCCCTTTCTTTGCAGTTTAGGTGGGTCATCACTCATAAAGAGTGTTGTCACCTATGTCAGCCCATGCAGAGCTCCAAGTGCATGGGTTGGGCTGTTTTTCTGTGCACCTGCCACAGTGCACAGAGTCAACAAAAACAGTTCCTTGACAGAGTTTTGATTCCAATCTTGTGGTACCATCCAGAAGCGGCACCACTTGCTCCGCAATGCCTCTGGCAGTCTGAGAGACGGGTGTCCAAAGGGGGCCAGACCATAACCCCCTCACCCCTCAAATATTATCTTTGATCGTATTCGGTGCAAGCTATACGACTACATGGGCTGCAAACCCATGTAGAAGGTGGGTTGAGACAGGGGCTTCATGGGGCTTCAGACAAGATGGTGTTTCTACTAATTACCTTGGACACAGTCTAGGCACACCCACGCTGCCCCCGTCTCTGGCTAAGGCGCCGTGGGATCGCCAGTTCCCATACACCCTGTTGGGTGCCCTTGTGGGCAACCAAAGGGACAGTGTGATAACCCTGAAGGGACAAGAACCCGAAGCATGCGCCCTTCATGCCTTACCACCCCCCTGTATACAAGCTCATAGGCTTTTAACAGGGGACTCATGACTCAGCCGCAGAAAGCTGGCCCATATTTATTCGCATTCATATAGCCCTTTGCGGGCCCCCCCTGCGAATCACTGTCCTCTGGAGAGGGAAGAGACCATGAGGATATACATCCACACAAACCTCCCCAGTCCAGAAATGGCTAATCTTTCATTAGTTCTTATTAGTTGGCTAATCGTTCATTAGTCACATTCTCATTACAGTACATTGAAGAGGAGGGCCTTAGCTTGCACCTGAGTACTCACTAAGGTCTCTACAAGACCAAAGATATACACAATACCAGATTCATAAAGAATGTAATCTGTCTGCAATAAAGCATGCAAAATCAGTCAAGCTGTAACTCTAATGTGGTTGAGTTCGTTTTCCCAATAGATATCAAACAGCATTCCTCCATACAATATCACATGGCAGCATCAATGGGCCCCTGCTTAGTTCATAGCCAAATGGCCAGGTATAACCCATAACTTTTCACTGGTTACACTCATCCGCCAAGGAGGTTGGGGTTCTACAGGGTGCAGGCGCCAGTGAAACACAATGTTCACTGTGGGTTTAACCCCATGTGGCCACTCATAGCCTGCTTCACAAATCCTGCAACTATTCTCCACTCCTGGGGGTTTCAAATATTATTGTGGCCAAAGGGACATGAACTCAGCTTCTATCGCTCAATGCTGAGCCCCACCAACACCAGATCCCCAAAGGGGCAATTTCGGCTAATGGGGCTGCAGCACTATCTAGGAACCCCACTTTCAATTTGCCTGCTGCGCCTCATTGAAGCTTTGGCCTGCTACACAAGTGTGACACAAGTGCAACAGTTCCGGCGGGACGTGGGCGGATTTACATGTGCAAGCAGAAGCTGCAATCAGCAGCTGCAAGCACGAAATACCCGGACGTACTCCTCAGTGCTCCAGGAGACTTGGAAAATGCCCGGGAGGAAACTCATGTGTCACAGGTCATGACTGGTATGCAAGAGACTCACATACCAGTCATGGCCCATGGCAGAAAAGGAGCCAACCAGGGCGTTTCGGAAAGACTTCCCAAAACAGAAACAATAGCATCCCACCAAGAAGAGTGACCAAGAGTAGGCCGACAGAAAAAGAGGTCATGGGGATCACCAGGATCACCATGTGTACAGGAGAGAGAGACACAAAGCAAAGTCAATGGAAATAGTGTCTCCCAGAAAAAAGGACCATAGCAGATAGAATTTAATGTAAGGAAAAGAAGAGGTGCTATGGGGGGGTCTCCCACACATAGCCAAGGATCGGTCTCGTCCAGGCTATGTGGCCAAAGGGACATGTTTATCGGTTTGTGTTGCAGATGAAAGCAACATTGATGAGGGAGAGTCACCTATGCACTAGGGCATATCTACTCTCCCGGGTCCTAAGACCCTGTACACAGTTTTGGCTCAGACTGCTCATTCAGTGTGGAGATCTACTTTGGGTGAACTACTAGTGTACGAGTTAGTTCCAAGAGTCAAGTTAGGAAGTCGCACCGGGGAGGACAAGGATGGGTTTCAGGGTTCACACCACAGAGCCCCAACTCCCTCTCCCAGCCCAACAACCTAGGAATGGATCAGAGACCCAACAGAAGCTGGGGCCCTGCCCGATCATACCATTAGTACTCTCACACTTGGGGAAACATAAATGCTACCAACACCTGGAAAACACGTATGCACCTCCTGAACAGCCGAGCCCCATCATATCCGTGTTTCACTCTGGCCGTGGTCACCTCTCGAATACTACTATCTAGCTCCGCCACCACTCTGGGATTTATAGCATTCTAAATATATACAATAACCAGATAACAGGTCAGATCTTGGTTGATTAGCCGGTGAGAGCAAACATCACCGTTGTCCAGCGGGGGCCCCATGGAGGCACACTCCCTGACCTGTGGCTTGGAAAAATGCTTGGTTCTAATCCAGGTACTTTGAACATATTTTCCCCTTTTCACGAATGGAAACCAGAGCCATTACTAGCATTAGGGCCGCTAAGCTAGACCCCGACTGGTTTCCTGGTCCACGGCCATGCCTTAAGGCACTTTGTGGCACACGAGCGCATGACTTCAACCCAATGGTTTGTGTCACTTTGGCCGAAGCCAGACTAATTCTATAAATTCCATGTCAGGAACACAGAAAACATAGAATCTAGAGGACTACCCCTGGCAAGGAAAATCCTCTTTCATCAGAAATTGCTCGGATGTTGCCTTTTACATCCGGAGAGTCAAAAACAGTTAAACAGAGAACAGAGAGACAAAGAGACACAGAGACTTTAAAATATCACAGCTTTATCACAGCAGTATCAAGAGACAGAGTTCGGCCCCAAGGAGGTGAGTCACTCGACCTGTCTTTGAAGTACAGATTCCTTACAAAAGATCCTAAACGGACCTAGTGCTCTGCGCTCTACCAGTTTCCAGAGTTCTGCAGGCTCAGGGAAGGTTTCCCAACCCAGAGTCCTTAGCAGGTGCTGTCGGGCCGGATTATTTTTCCAACAGCCCCGCAGAGCATGCTGGACAGTGTCTGGCACTCTACACACATTGCAGCTACCATCAACAATGAGTCCGAGCAATGCAAGCTTTTCGCTAAAGGTGCCATGTCCTGTAAGGAACTGTACCAGGTCATGATCCCAGTTGTCTCGGAATTGCTCTTTGACTTCTGTGAAGAACTTCCGTGTAATCTCACCCCTTTGAGTGGTGTCCCATGCAATTTGCCATTGCTGAATTGCCTTCGTTCAAAGCACTCTCCTTGCCTGTGCTTCAGTGAATGGTTGAGTGACCAGTCCACTATACCTGCCATCGGGCCGCCTATCCAGGATCTCCATGCCAAGCAGAATCCTGGCCTCCCTGCGCTTGATGGCACGAAGTGCGACCCGCTCCTCGACCAACAAGTCTTTGGGTAGCACTCCCGCCATGACACAGATTGCATCACCAGAAGTGGTACGGTAGGCTTTCGTTGCCCAGATCAAGGCATCTCTTTGGGCTGATAACAGAGTTCTCCGGGCATGAGAGTGTAGGCCAGATTTGGCCCATGCATTGGCTGCATACACAAGGATGGGTTCTGAGACAGCTTTGTAGATTGCCCTGAGACTCGTGCTTTTCAGACCAAATTTCTTGGCTGAAAGGCCCTTCAATTGAAGAAGGACGCTGCGAGATTTCTCGGCAACCTTCCTCGCGTGTTCTACAAAATTCAGATTGCTGTCCAGAACGACACCCAAGTATGTTGTATGCGGCTTGACTAGGATAGACCTGCCTCCATAGCGCACAACTGGCAGTCTAAAAGCCACAGTCATGCCTCGATACCTGGAAGCTACGCGTCTGCTCAGAGTTTTCTCTGTAAAGCAGACAGCCACAGTTTTGCCCCAGCTCAGTTCCAACTTCATCGTCTCGCACCAGGCCACAATCTTGCACAGGACTTTGGCCGATCTCTCCTCCAGTTCCTTCCAAGAATTCCCTGGGATCAAGACCAAACCGTCATCCGCATAGGCTATTGCCACACTCCTGTGCCCATAGTTGATCCTCAGGAAGGTGTCCATAACAATGTTCCAGAGTAAGGGCCTGAGAACCGAGCCCTGGGGGCACCCTTTGGTCACTGGCTTACCGACTGAGAAGGTGGCTAGATCTAATTCCACACTCCTCTCTTCCAGGTAGCTACTCAGGATCGCTATATATGGTGCAGGGACATCGAGCACAACCAACTTTTGCGTCAGAACCCCCCAGTTCAAGTTATCGAAGGCCCCGGCGATATCGATAAATATACCAATCATGTAGCAATTTCTTTCCCTCTGAGGGGCATCTCATGTCCTCTGATAGGTCCTATGTGTTCGGTTCATGTCTTGCCTGAGTGAATGTAGTTGAGGCTTCCACCAAGGAACCGGCTTGTCAACTACCCGAAGCGTAGGCAGAGAGTCCCTTGCACCAGCCATTAGGCAATCCGTAAGGCCCACCACTTCCTCGTTGATGTCTGCCCTAGACTCGAGAGGTGCCTCCATGAGGCCACTAACACCATCACTGATGGCTTCCTTGTATTTATTCCAGTCAGCCCTTCTTATCGCAAACTTAGGAGCCAACTGCGGCAGATTGTGTCTCACAGGATGCCCGCACAAAGCCACCTTCATTGTGATAAGACAGTGGTCTGAAGCCAAAACTCCAGGAGGCACCATCCATTCCTCTACCTGACCTGAACCCAAGGCCGAGAGAGTCACATCTATGTTAGAAGAACCATTCGGGCCCTGAAAAGTACAGGGCTGCCCAGGAACATTCTCAACAGTTAAGTTGTGAGCAAGGATGAAGGCCTCAGCTGCTTGAGCCCGACCAACATCCTGCGCACTGACAGGCAAAGCATGCCACAGATGGGATCTTGTGTTGAGATCTGCTCCAATTATAACCTGCTTACCCCTAAGGGCTCGCAGAATGTTTCCGAGCTGGTCCCAGTATTGATCTGGGTGGTCCCTGAACTGGAAGTAGGCAGATACCACATAGAACTCACGTCCACTGCACAACCTCACACATGCAGCGGACACATGCTCCGAAGACAGGTGGGCGAGAGCTAGGACATCTACGTTATGGTCTTTAACAGCTATACACGCCTTAGGACTGCCCACATGAACAAGTCGGGTGCTCGGACCGAAGCCACAAACTTTCCCTCCATGTACATATGGCTCCTGCACCAAAAGAACCCTCAGGGCTTCTGTGTCAAAGATGGTACGTGCCTCTGCAGTCAAGACCATCGAACCCTGTAGATTTAGCTGACTGATTCTAATTGAATCCAGGGCCACTTCAGTTGTTATCATATGGTTACCCGACAACAACTCGGTCTGATTTTGCGGGTTTTCAGGCATTATTTTTGCTTGACTGTTCGTGCTTGCTCAAGCCACTCGGCCTGGAAGGAACCGCCTTCTCAGGTTGAAACCTCCCAACAGCACGAGCAAACTCTTTTGCGTACATGGGACAGTCGGTCGAGACAGGGGAGTGTGCACACATCCCCTTAGGCTGCTTCGCCCTCACACAGTTCACGCAAGTGGCTGGCTTGCTTTTGGACTTTAATCGTGGCCTTCCCCGGCGCAATGCCCGCAGGTCAGCTTTGACTTGCAAGTCCGGGTCATGTGTCCGTATTTGTGGCACTTAAAGCACCTTGTCACCCTGACATATGGTCTTCCACTCTGAGAGACCTCCACCCCAAGGAGATGTCGCCAAGGGCTAGAATGGCCTCCCCGAGCTTCAGGCTGCACTCAAGCACAATGCTCCTCGAGTCGTTTCTTGATCGCGAGTTCCGGTACTCAGCAACCACCTTCATCTGCTGCTTCAATTCAGCAGGAGTACCAACCTCAGAGAGATTGGACTGACCAAGGTGCGTGAGGAAATCCTCATCGGCAACCTCTGATGGCATGTCATGTACCACCAGCTTAGGCCTCGCATGCCTCATTTTCACAAGAGTGAATTCCGGCTCTTTCGATACTGCCTCCCTAAGGCGGTCAGCATCGGCCGCACTCTGAGTGACAACCATCACATCACCGGAGTGGGTGACAGATGTCTCACAGATATGCAGTGGGTGACCAGTTCCCTGACAGCATCGATGGTGCCCTTGCCTCGCACGAATCCAAACTGTGAGGGATGAAGTCCACCTGATCGATCGATGGCCAACTGCACCAGTGAATCGACTACTCTCTCGAGGAGCTTACCAAAGCGGGAAAGCAGCATGATTGGGCGAAAAGAGCCAACCAGAGACGGATCCCACACTCCCGATTTGGGAATGAGACGGATGTCACCCACCTTCCACTGGTCTGGAAACGAACCGCTCTGCAAGCAGAGGTTGAAGATACGATGCACCTCTTGACATATGCGCGGCCATGAATGCTTCAGGAGCTCACCAGTGACCCCATCAACACCTGGAGACTTACCACTACGCAGACGGGTTACAGCCTCTACCACAAGCAGCTCATCCCATGCACCAATGGCTGGAGAGCAGCCCTCCACAGACTGATACCGCACACGCGCCTCGTGATGCACCTGCTCATCATTCGCAACCAAATCAGCTGGCAGGAGACACTCAAGGAAAGCCTCAAGCATGTCATCAATCCCAGTCGTTCGCTCAGCACCCCTGACAACCGTTCCAAGCACATGGCCCATGCGTTGCCGAATCACCCGCTTGTAAATGAGGCCCCATGGGTCACAATTACCCTCAGTAGTGATAAAGCCCCACCAATGGACCCACTTTGCATGCTTGACAGCGGCCCTGAAAGTCCGCCTGGCAGCCCTGTACTCACGAACCAACTGCTCCCTAAACTTCGGCTGCATCAGCCGCTGAGAGCGCCGCCGGGCAGCATGACAGAGCTGATTGAGGACGGTGAGCTCCTCTGACCACCATCCCCGCAGATTCAGACCAGGTTTCGCTACAGGGATCACACATCTGGCAGCCGTCATGACAACCTGGGTTAGCCGGCCCATGGCCTCAGAGAGGTTGCCATCTCCGCCAAGCTCCTCCACTCCCTCCGTCAAGGTTCTATCAAACAGGGGCCAGTTGGCCCTTGACATGAGGAAACGAGTGGGGGGGCAGAAACAGGTCCATCTGATGACCACAGGTAGTCAATTGACATGATCCTATGATCAGAGCAGATGAGGTCATGCAGCACCCAGGAAGAGACATTTTCTGAGCACTCCTCAGATGCCAGAAAGACATCAATGTTTGATGCTCCACGGGGGCCTTGAATTGTTGTGAGAGGTGATGATTGATTGAGGACCAGCAAGGATGCCTTGTTGAGGAAGTCCTCAACCAGACGGCCACACTTGCCCCTTGCCCACGTGGTGGGAGGGGAGAACCACAGATTCGACCGAGCATTCAGATCTGCCCCAACTATGAACCTGTCCGAACCAACAGTTCGGATACAGAGTCGGAGCTTGTCAAGAAACGGACCGATAGGACTGCAGAACTGACAGTATAAGCTGGCCAGGTTGAGTCATAACTCGCCAAGACCCACCTCTACACAGACACAGTGTGTGGAAGACGCTTGATTGACCAGGGCCACACACAACGATGGATTGAAAACAAGAACGCAGGACCACTGCCTTACTGCAGCTGCAGCTATGGTTCTGAAGACCCGCTCCCCGCTCATGCTAACAACCTTCCGCTGGCATTGTATGGCTCTTGAACAAGAAGAACATCCAGATTTAGGTCACGCACATGCCTGACAGCAAGCTCATGACCAGCCCTAGCACGACCTGTGTTTACTGAGCCTATGCGTATGCACTCAACTGTCATAATTGGTTGAGCGGACAAGTCGATTCACCGCATGCCTGTAGGAGGGGCATTCACCACTCCTCAAGGAGTGCGCCGAGTCAGTACCAGCCCTTTTGCAGTTTATGCAGGTCAGGGGCTGAGCTTTCGCAGGACATGCAGAACTTATGTGTCCAGCTCCCCCGCAGTGCATGCACGCATGAGGCAACTTACATGAACTGGACCTATGGCCGTAGGCAAGACAGCCAATGCACCGAAGTGGCATGAACATATCTACCACACAGCAGTTCCCCCAGCCAACAAACAATCTTCCTTTCTCTAAGAACAGAGTGCAAGTTGCAGGCTGAACCTCGAGGAAGAGGGCTTCAGTGTCTTGATCAAGGGATTTGCATCCCACAATCTTGACTGAGGCCACAATCTGCTCACCGTCCTTTCTCGTAGAGAAGTTCTGGGAGAGAAGGGCCTTTCTGAGCTCCTCATCATTTTGACCCACTGGAACATCATACATTTTCAGCCTGGGAAGGCTCACCTTTGGGGCAGCAGAGCGGAGTCCATTCTCTTTCAGTGCCGGCAAAGCCGACAGCTGAGCAGCCTGTCGAGAATCAGCAACCTCAACTGCCAGACCCTTGTTGGCAATATTCCTGCAGGAAATTACCTGTAACCCAGAGGATCCAGGAACTACGGCCTTAGGGAGGGCACGATGTGTGGCCACTCGGGTCCACACATCAGTATCCTCCGTGGGATACATAAGGACAGTGGTGTCCTTTGGCCTAGGATGTAGTGACACACCCATTGGTCCCCGGATCGGCAGGCAATCAAGGCCTGGTTTTGAGGCCGCCTTTGCGGCATATGATGATGAGGCAGCCGAAGCCACCACCTTCTCCTCAACTGTGGCCACTTGACCCTCAACTTTAGCAACAGAGTCGCAAACAGCTGTGGTCAGTCCAGTAAGACCCTCCAACTGGGTCTTCACGATGTTGGTCACTTCCTCAGCGGAAATGCCAACCCCAGATGTTGTCGGGCCGGCCACCAGTTTTCCGAGGAGAAAGGAGGAAAACTCTGACAACTCCCCAATCATAGTGACCAGCTCGTTAGCGATACCATTGATATGATCACGCTTGGCTATAGAGAGCGACTTCTTTATGTCATCAGATGAGAGGTATCTGGTTAACACCTCTGCCTTGCCCTGTGCCCCAGTCCTAAGGGAGCAGATCCCTACCCTTGCCTGACCGTATCCGTCAAGTTCTCCATTGTCAAGCCGTGTGAGGGCTGCCTCGAATACACTTGGGGTGGGCCCCTCAGGTGGGCTCATGCTCACCCCGCTGCCCTTCGCTGCTGTCTCTGATGTGCCTGCCATGGCAGCACTCAGGAACCAACTCAATAGACACAAACGTTAGCACTGAACAGAATTATTAAAAAGTTTGAGGAATAGCTTACTCAGTAGGCAAGTAAGCAAGTAAGTAGTACTGGTGACAGTGAAGCTGCTAATATAATAAACTAACTAAGAACAGGTGTTAGATGCTAAGGGCACTAACTAAGGATACTTGATGTTAATGTCTTGTGGCAGTGAAGCTGCTCAGATAATGCACTAGGAGACAGGTGTTAGATGCTTAGGCACTAACCATGGTTGCCTTCAATGTTAAAGTTAATTCAGATAATTTGATGTTATGCTTAAGGCATCATCCTGAGAGAAATAAAATAAATAAAATTAAAAATTACTATTAGCTGATGCTAAATGCTTGAGGCATGGGTCATTGGATTAGGTTATTTACTTGATTATTGACAATAAATTACTGAGTTAGATGACAATAGTAGTGAGGTTATAAGCTATAAAATTACTATTAGCTGATGCTAATGCCTAAGGCAAGAGTTATTGAATAAGATTTTATTTACTTGATTATTTGCAATAAATTACTCTGTTAAATGACAATATGTGGGGTACAGTAAGGAATCCTCAACGATAGTGCTGAAGGATGAAAGAAGAGAAGAAAGATGAGAAATAAAAAGAAGATAGACTTAGAAGGCCTAATGCAGCTGAACTGAAATTTATCCTTATACTGGCTCAAGCAACCTACAATAGGTAGGCTGAAGAGAGATGTCCTGAAACTACAACTGGATAAAAAGGTTTAAATATTCAATTTATAGCTAAAATTCAATACTTGAACTATTAAATTAGTATTAAAATATTGAAGGACACAGGCCCTAATAAACTGTGTGTTGGAGAAAAAAAAAAGAAGGTTTCACCTAACCAATGTGTTAGAGTAGGTCAAGAATAAAAATAATATTTTTCTACAAGAAGTTGAAGTGGTTGAATATAAGATGTCTAATAAATTTTAGTTCTAATGAGTAAGAGTGAGAGGGAAAGCTGTCACACTGCAGGGGAGGAAGAAGAAGGTTGACTACAATGAGGGCGGCTGGGGGTGATTGACCTGACCAGCTGAACTGGCCAGAGACTGTTATGGAAAAGTACCTGGTATGCTAGTATGCTGTATGAAGAAGGCTGGATGATTATCAAATTTGAACTAAAGTAACTTTTGAATGGATAAACTGATTTCAAATCTGAAAACGGATTTGAAATCTGCTGCTCAAGACGAATCTATACAAACTTCAATTGAAGTTGTAGGATGAAAATTACAAAAAATGGATTTTTATGCTGGAGTAGGGGTTATGTAATTTGAAACTAAATTTTTAAATAAGTGGAGAACTAATCACAATTTTAGCTGAAATGAGGTGCTACCCCAAAAAGAGGACTAGCAAAAATACCTATGAGGTTACAATCCTCAATTAAGATAGGAAGGTACCTAAATAAAAGATTAAGGAAGAACTATCTGCTTGTAGGTTAACACAGAGTAAAAATTTGAACTCAAACACTAGCTATTTGAAATTGAATAATTGCTATGGAACTATAGTATTACTCTCTACTATTACTCAGAATTTCAAGGCAGAATTCAAACTATAACCAGGTTAAATTCAACCTTGAAAATTATTAAATTTATGGGAAGGGAAAAAAAATGAAAATCTCAGGAAATTTCGAAGCTAAATAACTTGGTTATTTACGAACCAATTTGAATGTAACTAGTATAAAACTCTTTAATAGCTCTTTATCTATCTATTTGTAGATTTTTAAAATAAAATTCGAAGGATGGAGTATTAAAAGTAGAGATTTAGTGGGGGTCGACAGACGGCAAAGTGAGCAGATATTTGAAACTAAAACTGATACTAAAACTTAAATATCAGGAGAACTAATCAACCAATTTGAATGAAATAAATTGCTACCCCATAAGGGGGACTAGCAAAAGGTACCTGCGAAGTTGAAGCTCTGAAATACTAGGGGAAGGTACTTAAGTATGGGTGAAAAGAAAAGAAAAAATAAGAACTATGAACTTTTAGGTTAACACCTGGGTGCAAATTTAAACTCAAATTACCTGACTCAAACACTAGCTATTTGAAATTGGATAATTGCTATGGAACTATGATATTACTCTCTACTATTACCCTAGTTTTCAAGGCAGAATTCAAACTATAACCAGGCTAAATTCAACTCTGAAAATATCAAATTTGGGGGAAAAATGAAGATCTTAGGAAATTTCGAAGCTAAATAACTTTGTTATTTATGAACCAATTTG
This sequence comes from Conomelus anceps, assembly GCA_948455865.1. Taxonomy (NCBI): domain Eukaryota; kingdom Metazoa; phylum Arthropoda; class Insecta; order Hemiptera; family Delphacidae; genus Conomelus; species Conomelus anceps. The sequence goes on from OX418221.1 coordinate 16,422,986, forward strand.
AATGTAACTAGTATAAAACTCTTTAATAGCTCTTTATCTATCTATTTGTATATTTTTCAAAATAAAATTCAAAGGAAGAAGTATTCAAAATGAAGGTGACAATCTCATTAATCCAGTTGTGTACATTACTAAGTGGATGACAAGGCATTTGGATATATTAAGGTAGTCACAGTTACTTCCGCCATTTACCCACACACACTCAAATTGATGTTAGACCCGACCTCACCAGCAGAGCAACACCACTTCACCAACAAAGAAACACGACCTCACCAACAGATGGAAGACACGACCTCACCAACAGAGTAGAGACACGACCTCACCAACTGAAGAAAGATACGACCTCACCAACAGATGAACAATACAACCTTACCAACAGAAGGAAGATACGACCTCATCAATAGAAGGAAGGAAGACACGTCCTCACCAACACTCTCTACAGTTTTGCAGGAAGATCTATCTTATTCCATAGCTCTTGTAACCCCAAATAAAAGTCTGTGCCTTCACTAATATATGTTGGAAACTCTAGCTTGACTCTTGTTTGAACATTGTCTATGTGGCAATTCTAAATTAACACTTGCACTCTCTTGAGCTTACTTGAGTTTACAATGTCTACTTAAACCTATTGTCTTATACTATAGTCCCTTGCAGGGCTACTTGAGTTTTTTTTTTCAAGTAGCCCTGCCTACATTTCTAATCCTCACCCTATTTTAAACAACCTACACTCTCAGCACAATGTCCTGTCCACTATAGCTATTTCTAACACAATGTTATACCAATACAATACCATTTTATCCAACTTATAATCTTATTTGCTATTGCCCTATTTGAGTATTCTACTCATACCAAATTGTATCATTTACTACTCCTAATCCTTATACTGGATATACTATAGCCTATTCACTTAACATAGTCTTATTGGTCCTACCTAACAGAACTTCTATACCTAATAATATGCTATATTCATCCCTATACCAATATCTACATAAACACCCATTCGACAACGTTCTGTGTTCCCTAATCCACTCTGATGATCCGGCCAACATCTAGATGGCCCCTGGCCAGGGCAACACTCTGCCTGATAACATCAATGTCAATGTCTTCGTGTATCCTCGGCAAAGTAATTCCTAGCAAGGAGAGGTTTCTTTTGGTTTCCATTGGAAACACTCCCCTAACTCCAACCAAGATTGCCAACACATCAATGGCGCCGACTCCCATGTCCCTCTTGACTGCAGGCACGATGGCTCTGTATTTCACTCTCTTCTCTCGAGAGGCTGCCGTTAGTGAGTCCTGCTCGAATCTGACCGTGACATCGACAATCCAGGCCCTGCCTTGTGATTTGATGACAAGGTCAGGATGCAGAGGACCATCTTCTGCCTCGAACAGTTGCTCCTGGGTGACAGTATACCCTCTCTCTGTGCAACTGTCGGTGATCCTTTGAACCAGAGCATTGTGCCTGGCTATCCTTGGACCTCTACCTGCTGGGAATTCCCCTTGAATGTGCCCCAACGTTTCGATCTTCAGATGGCACCTTCGGCACATAATGTCCTGTGTGTGGTCCATCCTCCCCAGACATTCTAGTGTTGGAAAAGTGTTGGATCTCATCTTCAGCATATCAATCTCTTTCCCGGGGAATAACTTGCTCCTTCTGAGCCAACAGTTGCTTATTGGGTTACCTCTGAAGGTATTCACCCCCTTGCCCTGTGTTGTCAATGCTGCCCAATTATCCATTTCCTCTCTCTTCTTCTTAATTTTCCAACTCTTCACCTCTCCTTCTGGTGTTGGCCACCCCAGACCCATGTCCTGTGCCTTCCTAGCCATCTCTCCTCTTCTTCTCTCTGTGACAACACTGGCTATCATCTCATCCTCATTCATTATCATGGCATTAAGTGCCTTTATACTACCCGCCTTACTGATGTTCTCCAGCCTCTGCACTCCAAGACCCCCATCTCTCCATCTCGCATACATCACTCCATCAGCCATCTGCAATGACAGATGAAACACATCCTTAATTACCTGCCCTATCTCCCTATCCATATCTCGCAGAACATTTTGGGATGGGGGATCCGATATTATGAGGTGATAGACCCCCGGTATGATATAATATACTATGAGATCCAACTTTTGTCTCAGCTTGAGTGGCAATCTAGCTGCTCTCCTGATGGCTCTGAGTATCTCCTGAAAGTTTTTATTGTTATTTAGGCTGTCACTGATGGAGAAATTCGCCCCTAAATAGCGAAATTCTTCTGTTGGCCTGTACTCTCGCACCATTTCTCCTGCAACCTCGACTTCCACCTTTGTCACCTTCCAGGATCCACCCATCTTCGCCACCCCTCCCACTCCACACTTGTCCGGGGCCAATCCAAGACCGACCCGCCACAGGTACTCACTTGTCAGGGTCAACATGCGCTGGAGCTCCCTTGCATTCCTTCCTATTAGTATGAGGTCATCAGCAAATGCCAGGACTGGGACCCTGACATCCCCTATACCTCCTGGACTGAAGCCCATACCAGACTCTCTTAGTTTGCCCAGCATTGGGTCCAATACTACACTGAAAAGCAAGGGTGACAGAGGATCCCCTGCTTAACCCCTCTTCTGATGGGAATTTCAGTGTTGCTGCAATTTCTCATTCTCATAAACACTCCCTTGTAGCAAGACCGAATACATTTCCTCATGTCCCTCCTCACACCTTGTCTCTTGAGAGCCTCCTGCATTGCTGAGTGGGAAACACTGTCAAATGCCTTGCTCACATCCAGCACGCCCCACACCACAGCGGACTCCTTCTTCCTTCGCAGCACCTCGTTGAAAATTCTTGCATTTGTGTAACATCCGTTTCCACTAACAAACCTGCACTGCGCAGCTTCAAGTTGACTAATGACCCTTTTCAAGGCACCTGCTGTACAGTCTAGCCATCAGATTGCCGATTGTAATCAGCCTCCAACTGTTTGCTCTTGATAGGTCTATGCCTTCCTTTGGGATCATGGTTGTGGAGTTCTCCTTCCACTTTGTAGGGTAGATCCCACTCTCCAACAATCCATTGAACAGACCTGCCAACAAACTACACATCCCCTCTATCTTCATCAGATCACCCCTTCGAATGCCATCAGGACCAGGGGCACTTCCTGGCCTGATTTTCCTTATTCTGGCTTTCACTTGTGCTGCCGTGATGGGTAGCACTGTTTTATCATTCTCTCTAAATTCCCATTCCACTTCGGAGACACCTTCTGTTCCCCAGAGTTTGTTATATGTTATCCTTATTAACCCCTCTGGTGGCTTAACTTCGGCTACATCCAACATTCCCGCTAATCTGTTCTTCCTGCATAAATCAGCTAGATGGGATGGACACTTCTTTAATAATTTCTGTGCATTGGCATACTTCCTCACAAATATCAAAGTTACATTAGAAATACTAGTACTGCAACTATAAAATCTAATAGAATTTACAACAAATCTGACTTGTCCAAGATTCAGCAAGCAAGTTAGCAGGACTACGAAAGATATTTCCCATGGTAATCCCATTCCCCCTATTCGATTCTGAGAATCCAAAACCTATACAAAAATGCTAGAATTGTGGAGACTACTTTATTGTGCTGCGTAAGTAAATCCATAATGAAAATAATTGTTACATCAATAATAAAATTAATTACAAAATTAAATTATAATACATCAATTTGTATTTTATTAAATATCTATTTCAATATCCCAATGTTATAAAGAAATTATATTATATCATGATACAAGAACAGATAACATAACCTCACAGACATATTCGATTATTTGTTATCAATTACAATAAGTCAATATATCGATATGGACTACAATAAGTCGATATATCAATATGGACTATTGATACACTATACAAAGAGGTTAGGTCAATTTATTAACCATGACTTTAAACATCATTTTAATTTAAATAAAGAATTACTAAAATATTATTATTATAACCCTAAAAATGTATCATTACAATGGTTAACACTTGGGGTGACGGGTTTCCCCATGTTTCTTATGGGTGAAGCTGCCATCATATCGAAAAAAGTTACAAAATGCTACAGGAAACTTTACAAACAACTTTGACTGTAACCCCAACTTTACTGCGCTCCTAAATAACCAATGCACCTGATACCTTCATACCAACACTGTTAACTCCACTCTTAATTATATTTATTATCATTGCATGTTCAGTCTACTTAAACAGTGTACATTACCAAGACAGAACAGCTTAAATTAAATTTTTTTTATATATTTTTTTTGAACTGCCAGAACTAACAGTCAGAGGAACTGCTTTCAAAAAATCACACAATATCAAAACAGGTTAGACATACCATATTACAAAAAAAGATATTAGAATTGCTGGCTAAGTACCCATCACAACTTTACTAGACATAAGTCTGTAAAACCGACTTGAACGTGTTATCTATCTCTAGAGACCTTATTACAAAAGCACAGGTAAGTTTCAAAAATATATTCAAGTATCAAGTAAAGCTAAGTAATAGTCTTTCTAACCTTAATAAAAGATCAAACATTAAATTCACAGACAAGCTAGAAAAATTACCTAACCTTAATCTAAGAAAAAGGAATTTTAACTGAAATAGGCGTGCCTAAAATACCTAGCTGAACGTACAAACAATGCCACTCAATTCAGTTAAGACAATTTAACTATTGGTAAACAATGTAAGGAAGACAATGATCAACTACTTTTCAACACCAGTTGGTACAGTTAAATAGCAGTTTTCTAAAATTTAAAGTGTTGTTTGCCAAATATTTGAATAAATGGGCAAATAATCAAATAAATGTCTGGGCAGTTGAATCAAAAAAATTCACAACAAAGTTTCTAATATTTAGGTATTCTTGTAAAAATTATTTTCCATTTTTTTTGTAGTCTAGTTTAAACCACAGAGACTTTGTAAAAAAAATAATTCCTGTTTTTAATGACATAAATACTTAGTTTATTGTTAGTTATGAATAAAACTCATATTCATACTATATTCGTTTTTTCATTTGGCTTTAGCTCTTCAAACTTCTCATTTAGTAGCTTGAACACTTCAATCTATGCGTTATTGGTGAGAGTTCTGTCTTTATACTTTTCAATAGTCTTGTCCCAAATAAGAGGGCGCTCTTGCACCAACATGATGAGTAATTCTAGATCATTCAAATCCATAATTACCAAAAAACCACAATTCAATACATACATAGAGTAGCTGTCTTGCTCAATACAGTAGACTGCCATATCAGATCAGGTACAGTTCCAGTGGTTGGCAGCAGAGGCGGCTTCTCCATTTGGGCGCTCGGACGACGCCCTCCCAGATAAATAATAAAAGTAAAAATTTAATTTAATATAAAAATGAGCATTATAATATTCTGTGATGAATACTCTTTTCTATGCAGTTTAAATATTATGTCATCCATAAGTGAATGAATGAAGACTTGTGCGTGGGTAATGAGGTGAATGATTACACATAGATGCCAGATGGAGGAGCAGGATTCGAACCCACGACCGCTTAAACGACAGCAATCTGCGACACCCCAACCAACTGCGCTTAGAGCCAAGACTGAATAAGTTGATAGCTCATGGCTCGGGTGAATTGGATTCCGTCCTGGTCGTTAGGAGAGAGAAAACTGACTTTAGAGGGGTTTTGTGAGGATGATGGGTGGAACCAGATAGCACTGATATATCTATACATATTAGTGCCATACCGCTTCGAGATGGACACCGTCCTTGCAAGGCTTGCAAACATTACATATTGAAATTTACCACAATGCTATGAAACTATTACCAACTAACCTCTATCATTCGAATTGTACCATCGCATAAAATTGTACCATCCTAATTGAGGTTAAATAGTTGGTAAACAATACAGTATTTATCAATTTTTGAAGTGTAATAGGATACAGTTCGTAGGATACATCAATTCATGCATTAAAATGCAGTTTTATACAGACACTTTGATACGCAAAACATTTTTGTTACACAATTCCAATTGATAGTATGAAGTATCGATATCAACACTTCCATGCGGTATCAAAACTTATGCGATTATTTTACTGGATGGGATATCGAACTGTATCCATGTAATAGTGGATTGTTGTACAGGGTGAGCATAAAGTCTTGCCCTGATTTTAAAAATTTATTACAGAATAACCGTTTGACATATCAATTTATATCTGGCGCTGTTACATAGGTTAGTGTTAGTAGTTTTTTTTAAATATCACTCACGTTAGTAAACTTCAACGTGTGCCCCCTTGGTAGCCCGGAGAATGTCGAGGCGGTATTCCAGTTCTCGCCAGGTGTTTTGTAACATGTGTTCTGTCACAGTACCCACAGCAGCTTGTATCCTAGCCTTCAATTCGTCGATGTCAGCAACTGGTGTGGCGAAGACTCTGTCCTTGATATATCCCCATAAAAAAAGTCAAGGGGAGTAATGTCTGGAGAGCGGGGTGGCCAGGGTGTTGGACCATCCCTTCCAATCCACCGATCCGGAAATGTTTCATCTAGGAAATTACGCACTATCAAAGCCCAGTGGGGGGGTGCTCCATCTTGCTGGAAAATTATCCATGGTTGATAATCTTCTAACTGTGGTGCAATGAACTGTTACAACACATCTAAGTAAATGTTAGCGCTAATGGTTTTTTCCGTGAAGAAAAATGGCCCAAAAACCTTGTTGTGCATTAGGCCGCACCAAACATTAACTTTTTCACTGTCTCGCTGTAACTGTACAGTAGCATGTGGATTCTCTGATCCCCATATACGGACATTATGCCTATTTACCATTCCACTGACATGAAAGGTGGATTCATCTGTAAAACATATGCGATTTAAGTAATCGTTAGCGCCATCAATCCTGTTGAGAATCTCAGTTGCGAATTCTGCACGTCTCAGCAAATCATTCAGTTGCAAGGCCTGCACGATTTGCACTTTATAAGCATGCAACCTAAGCCTTTTATGAAGAATTTTCACAACACTTGATTGCGGTATTTGAAGTTGACGTGATGCTTGACGAGTTGACTTAGACGGACTCCGTTGAAATGATTGCCGAACACGATCAACAGTTGCTTCACTCACACTAGGCCTGCCACTTCTAGGAAGATCTTCAACGCTGCCTGTTTCTTTGAACCTGTCATACCATCGCTTTATTGATTTAACATCAGGAGGGCTGCGTCCATAAGAAGCCCGAAAATTACGCTGAACACTGATGGGCGATTTCGTTTCGTGAAACCAAAGCACACATTGTGCTTTTTCCTGCTTCGACGCCATTTTGACCGCAACTAACGTGAACTAGCAGACAGCGTCATTGTTTAGGACCACTAGCGCCATCTATTGGTCAAAAAAACTACTAACACTAACCTATGTAACAGCGCCAGATTTAAATTATTATGTCAAACGGTTATTCTGTAATAAATTTTTAAAATCAGGGCAAGACTTTATGCTCACCCTGTATAATATAGTTTAATTGGAATTCAGTTATGAAGCTCCGACCATAGTTTGTGCAAGTGGTTGATTTCAATAATGAAAGTGAATGGATGAGTTGAAATTCTGAAAAACCTTTCGTTCATGAACGTCTGTGCTCGTTCAACATGCATGCTTTGTAATAAGCCTATAATAGGTTTTATTTTTTTCGATATTGTTTTACTCGTATTAGTAGGCATGAGTGAAATTCTACTCATACAAGTTCCAACCTATCCAATGTAACTGCGGGTGCGGCCTCATACTGTATTCTTATTTAGCAGTGGCGGCATCATGAAAAACTGTAGACAATATATTTTGACATTATTAGCTACTACCACAAACAGTATTGACTTTGAATCTAGATTGGAACTTGAAAAATTAGGCCCACCAAGGATCTATTGAAAATTGATTGTTGAAAACACTGAATTTAGAAAGAGTGGCAGATGGATTTCATTTACAAGACCATCAATTGAGCTTTCAAACTGAATTGGTACTTTTTTATTTAATCTTATTGTTGATGGTGGGCTAGTGATTTACTTCATTTACCTCCTTTATTATTTTCCAAGTACAGGCCTGTATTTAATTCTATGATTTGACATGAATTTTTCTCATGACTTGACTCAAATCATGAGAAAATTATCATTTGGCTTTTACGTTCCTTATAGACTAGCAAAAAATTTCATATCATCTACTACCAATCTTTCGCCCCTCCAATTTGGAAAGTCACTGGCCGCCACTGGTTGGCAGTACCCTCTAGTCATTTGTCTAGTCATTTGTAAAGGGCCATGACAGTTATGAGTGAGGCTAAGCATCAACAACATTTGTTGGCCTAGTGAGAAGTAGCTGATATCCCTCTTTACTCTTTTAGTCAGATGAACATCACATGACACATGACAGTCTTTGTAATGTGAAGCAGTCCTTACTTTTACTCATGAAAAAGCTGTGGCAGACTAATCCCTTGATATTTTGGTAGTGAACTAGTGTACTCAAAATGGGAAAGAGTAGGGGTGAGTGGTGTACCTCAGACCTATTTTCCCTTTTATTTTTTTAATTTCAACTCTACTTGCAAAAATTAGTATCATAAATACATAATACAAACCTTAACTATTATTTTACTGAAACATAAATTTTTTCTAGATGTGTATAAAAAAATATATTTAATTTTTATTATTTTACAAAAACAAAAATTGTATTTAGGACCAAGGTACACTACAGTTGGTGTACCTTGATCCTAGGCTAAGTGTACCTTGGACCTAGAAGTTAGGAATAATAAAATGAACATGATAAAATCTTAAATTCAGTTTATTTTTATGCAAACAGCTTGTTATAACTGTATTAACATCAAGAAGCATTTGAAGAACAAAAAGTAACAGAATTGTCTTCAAAAATGATTTTGAACTAAAATGTTTCAACCCTCATTGAAGTTAGCTAGTTCCACATCAAAAGATCATTTCTCAAGTTGACAATGTTACTATACAAACTGCTTGTTATAATTGTATCAACATGAAGAAGAATTTTAAGAACTAATGTTAACAGAATCGTCCTCATAAATAATCCCAAAGTAAAACATTGAAGTTGGAAAGATTCAAACCAAAAGATAATTTCTCCTCATCCCTTTTTTATTGATGTAACTAATCCTATAACATTTATAGAAAGTTACTCTCTGTTTGGTTGATTCATCTTCAAACATATATTGCTTGAACCTTGGGTCCAGGAAAGTAAATTAAAGCAAAAGCCATACTCTGTTCAAGCTTTAGGAACCTTTCATCAATGCCATCCAGAACTTTTCTTGCCACTAATTCTACTATATTATCTTCTTCTGATGAATTTGCCAGTCTTTTTGTTGATGTCTTCAAGCCACATATGATAGGAAAGACCTTACTACCATTAGTTTAATTTTCTGTTCTCATTTCTTTGGTTACTTCAGCTAAAGGTTCCAACAGACTACACAATTATCTGCATACTTTGCACTCATTGCTTGTTAACCCTCCGTCAGGCGCACCTATGGTCGGACCGAAATCGGGCGCACCCAGCCTGAGAGGCCACCTACATATTCTAACCACCACTTCGCACTATATCAATTATAATACAAAATACTTGTAGGGTAGTGATAGGTAGGATCTATTGTAAGTAATTACACCAAACAGATTACAAAAAACTGATTTATTGAACACTACTAGTATGGTTAAACTTAAAAATGAAAATTATTAATTGTAAAAGAAAAAATGTAATTTTTTATTTATTTTTTTAGTAATTTATTTTTTAATTTTATTTTTTTAGTAATTTAAAGTTATTGGAACTGATCTTCAATAAGTAGTCATTGTGATGTTGAGGCTCCCAAATTTGCTGCAGTTAAACAAGTTTGGCACAGTGGCCTTACATGTGTCAAACAGATTGCTTGATGGCAGCAAGAACATTCATAATTCGTCATCCTCCTGAATCCTGTTTCATTCACACATACTCCACACTTTCGTCTTTTGGGAGGTATTGTTGGACATGGGGGGGCAATTTCAAGTTCATTGGGCAAAAACCTTTTCAAGCGAGTTTGCAATTGAATTGGCATTCCACTTGTATTGAGACTTCGCCGGGCTAATTGTCCCATCACAAGCTGATGAGACAAAGTTTTGAGAAATATTCTCCTTTTCAGTGGTTCCAGTTGATTCCCAATCGAAATCACTTGTGCATTGATGCCAGCAACATTCAGACAGGCAGAAAACATAACCATTGGCCAGCGTCTTGTGTTCCGGCTTACACTAAATGTGCTACACATTTGATCAGCTGTGTCGACTCCACCTTTAGTGCTATTATAAAATGTAATAACTTCAGGCTTCTTCTTCTCACCTGTATTTTGATCAATTGCATTGTCTTCATGAAGTGAGGAAATGAGCAGGACATTCTTCGACTTCTTTGGTATATAGGAGACCAAAGTGTTTCCATTGTTGAATCCAAACATGCTGGTGCATGGGACCCTCCCTTTCACATTCACAAAACTAGTTGGTATCTGACGTTTATTTTTTTTTCAAAGTTCCAACATAAGACAGTTTCTTTGTTTTCAAATAGTTGACAAGTTCTATATCGGTGAACCAATTATCTGCGGTAATGTTTCGCCCTGTACCATAAAGTGGCTCAGATATCCTTTTCACTACATCACTGGGCTTGTTGCTTATACAAAATGGTCCTTCCGGCTGACATCCTGCATAGATTTCCATATTATAAATATATATTGTACGAGCATCAGCAAGGGCAAAAGTTTTGATACCATATTTGGTAGGTTTTGATGGTATATACTGCCGAAACGGACACCTTCCACGGAACCCTGGTAGCATCTCATCAATAGTGACGTTTTCTCCAGGTATGTAACTTTTCTGACAGTTCTGAACAAACCATTCAAAAAGTTCACGAATAGGGGCAAGGCGATCATATTCTCTCCGCTGAGCTCCGGTCATTCGATCATCAAAACGAAAACAATGTAGTATGAATTTGAAACGCTTGAGGCTCATTACTAGGCCGAATTTCTCAATGCCATCTCCTTCACTCCCCCACAGCTCCTCTAAACTCTGACGACTCCCCCGGTATGCTCCAGCCAGATATAGCAAACCAATGAAAGCTTTTATTTCTATCAAGTCTGTTTCCTTGGCATCTCTTTCTCTTGAAAATTTTTCTTTTATTGTATTGATGTATTGATTGGTGAATTTAACAATCAATTCCAAAATTTCTGAATCAAAAAGTGATTCCCAACACTGCAAAACAGTAGTTGCATTTTTGGCATCACCTTTCACACCAGGAAGATGCATAATTATGTTGTGTCTCCTGGCCCTACGAAAAGCTGGAGGTGGCTTCTTAGTCCACTTTGTATTTTTATCTTTCCCCAGAAAAAAATCCTCAACTATGTCCCCCTCTTCATCATCTTCAGATGTCCCATCATATTCTTGTTCAGTAGCTGAGTCCTCCTGACGTTCTTCTACCTCATCTTCGGAAGCGATGTCACTCTCATCACCTAAATCTTCAACCACAGCTGGATCTTCAGAAGCATCATCGTCAAGGAGAAATGTCATCATATCATCAACATCATTGGGCTTTGAGAAATCAAATTTCCTAGCCATTTTGGCAGAGAAATGAATAAGCCTGCAAAGAAAGGAAATGAGAAATTAGTGGAAACCTCACAAAGAAATTAATACAAATCAATATAGATGAAGAAATAATATTCAAGAAATAAATATATGACACACAAAATCATGAAAATACATACAAGTAGTAGGTTAACATTATTTTCCAACTTGCCTATTTATAAACATACTGATCTATCCATTCATAGATAAAAATCTACAAATTACAAAGTTATTTTTTCAATATAGCCATTGATCTAATGCATTATAATTTTCATGTTTTCTCTGCATCTGTGAGCTGAGTCAGAGATCCCGAAACACATAGGCTACTCAAACACAAAAAAGTAAATTCTGTTGTAAAAGAGAAAATTATTATGCATTAGATAGTTATAAACAGTTCAAACAAGGATGAACACCTCTGAAGCCTCTGATAAGTTTACTTTCCGTTCAAAAACGTCTTAAAACACAAAAAATAATGGTATTCTCCCATTTTCTAAGTTTACTGATCTATTGTTTCAACATAAATTCAGGAATTTCGTCATTTTTAGAAATGTCTTCAATGATAATAATACTCTTGCTTGAAAACGTCCTTCAAAACGTAATCAGGCGCACTGTGCCTGACAGGCCAGGTTACAGTATATCACTTATTTCCTAAGATATTAGTGAAATTTTCATGAAACAAGCTTTCTTTGAGAATAATAAACAATTGCAAATGAAAAAATTATGAAAAAACTCACCTTTGAATTTGTGACGTAATCAGGCGCACGTGGCCTGTGAAGCCATGGAAAAATAACACAAACTATGCGAAAGATGGCGACTGACTGAGGCTGGCACGTTGTGAGGTTGATAGAGTTAGGCGAAAAAATGGAGTGGTGGGGCGCTCGGCCGACTGTATGGAGTGGAGAGGGAAATTATATTGTTGGTTGGCCTCTGAGGCCGGCTGCGCCCGACGGAGGGTTAAGGAAGGCAGCTCACTGCCTAAAAGGGCTAGTCAGTGTTTCACTGCTTCTTCAAGTAAAATTACTCACTCCAACATGAAATAAATTGAGTTCCATGTAACTGCATCTTGCAGCAGTCTCTTTGGCTCTTTTACTCCAGTTTGTTTCTGGTATTTTAATAGCATTTGAACTGCAACATTACTTCTTTTAAAGTAAGCAACAATGCTCTTGACTTTCTTCAAGATGTCTTCTGCAGGTGTCAATGCAGATTCCACAATTAAGTTAATTTTGTGTGCATAGCACCCAAAATGGCTCTATTTCAGTATTGTTTTTACTGCCTTAGTTTTATTGGGTGCATTGTCTGATACAACAATTGGCACTTAATTTGAAATTTCCTATTCATTTGTAACTGAACTCAATTAATCAGCAAGATATATGTGATTCTTGGAGTATTGTACTGAACAGTCTAATAAGACATGTAAGTAATGGGCAGTTACAGCTATGAAGCTCTTATTAATGGACAAACTCCAACAATCAGTCATGATGCACACTGTTTGCTTTTTTTTTAACCTTAGTAATTAGATCATTACGTTTCTCTTCATATAAAGCTGGTAGAAGAGGGTTGGAAAAGTATTTTCTTGAAGGAATTTTGTAGGTAGGGCTTGTGGTACTTGATATTTCAATCCTTTGTCTTCTACAATTGTGAAAGGCTGAAAATCCCATACCACCATTTTTGTAATTGCATCATCAATTTTACTTTTTTCACTCAATTTCTTTGGAACAAATGATGTGAGAGATGCTTGTTTCTTAACTTGTTTCAAACAAATTGGCAGGGCCAATTGAGACACATGGGGTTGATATTGTGAACTAGAAGTGGAAGGAGCACTTATGGCCATGTTTGCATAACTTTCTTGAAAATGTTAGTCAATAATCATAACAGGAGTATCTTCTATAATAATCATAGACTCTTATTTCATTCCTTCTTCAATATCTTTTGATATGTTTGCAGTTGAACTGGTACCAAGTTTAGAGGATAGATTAGTTAGAGTCACTGTTGGATGTTTTTTTTTTTTTTTTTTTTTGTAGATTACATCTTGGAGACTCCAGTTAAGGAGTATAAGACAAGTCAGATCAACAATATTATACACTAGATACCATAATTACTTCAATTAGTTGAGGTGAGGCTTAATTTTGATGTGAAAGGAACTCTTGTACACTATAAAAAGCTTTATCAACTAAATATTTCTTCAATTGTTTTTTAAATATTTCTATATTTTCAAGACTCTTCAAAAACTGCGGTAGCTTGTTGTAGAATTTCCTACCAATATAACTAGGTTTTTGTTTGAATAAGCTACTATTGTGACTCACCAAGTGATAATCTCCTCGGCTTCTTGTATTATAATCATGTACATCAAGATTTTGGTTAATGTCATTCGTTTTTACATATAAAGTAGCTTCATACACATATAAGCAAGGTACAGTTAGGAGACCAAGTCTCTTGAACAATGGCCTACATGAATCTAATCTATTTACTCTTTCTATACACCTAACCGCTTTCTTTTGGATCTTAAACACCCTATCAAGATTTTGTTTTGATGAATTACCCCATACTAAGATAGCATACCTAATATGTGACAGTAAGAGCCCATGGTAAGCTGTAAAAAGTAACTTTTTGTCATTCAATCTAGCGAGCTGTTGCAGGACAAATACCCCAGATGAAATTTTACTACATACAGTCATCTCTCTTTATAACGATTCTTCTTATAACGATATAATATAACACTGATGTTTGGTCTGCCATAAGAACAATGTATTTATTCTCTCTGTTTAACGATATCGCTCATTCTCTATAACGATGTTTTCAGAACAAATGCATTCGTTTCCAAGTTGTTTCCAAGAAAAATAAACGGGTGTTTATTGTCGACTTATCTTGTCCAACGATCAGTTCAATGTCGACCTTGAGCGCCAGCGCCCCCCCCCCCCCCCCGCCTGTGTATTGTCGTGACGGAGTGGTCATGGTGGGGGAACTAGGAGCTCACTCCGCTGCGAACTGTCTGGCTGGTCACATCGCACTAGCGTTTAAACAGTCTACTGTCCGTGGTTCGTTTAGCGTTTTTATTGTGTGTATTGTTTTAGTTTTGTGCTGTGTGTTTACTATTAACTGTACTTTTGTGCGAGAACAATCAAAATGCTTTCCAAAAAGTGTAAAGTGCTCTCTGTTGAAGAAAAGATTCCTTTAATAAAATCTATCAAAAATGGTGAAAAACAAATGGATGTTATTCGACGTACAGGACTTTCACAGTCGACCGTGGCTATGATTTGGAAGGACAGGAAGAAGTGGCTTGATGCGGGGATAGAAGAGGGAACCAGGAAGAAAATTCGTAAACCTCAGTACAAAGATCTAGACCGCGCTATTCTACAGTGGTTTCAACAACAGCGTAGCAACCACATTCCACTGTCTGGACCTCTCATTAAAGCAAAGGCGGAATTTTATGCAACGGAGCTTGGCATCAAAAACTTCAAGGCATCGGAAGGTTGGCTGAGTAAGTGGAAGCAGTGCCACAACATAAATTATGGGCAGATAAGTGGAGAGGCTTGTGACATAGACAAAAATGTTACAGACGGCTGGCTGGAAAAAGTGTGGCCTGGTTTGAAAGCTCGATATGCGCCAGAAGATATTTTTAATGCTGATGAGACTGGTTTGTTTTATAAGATGACACCAAACAAAACCTTAAAATTCAAATCGGAAAAATGTGTTGGAGGAAAACTGTCAAAAGAAAGAATAACGGTGTTGGTGGCAGCTAATATGACAGGCTCAGTGAAAAGAAAACTGTTGGTGGTTGGAAAATCGAAGAATCCATGTTGCTTCAAAAATGTCAAGTGTCTGCCAGTTAACTACAAAGCAAACAAAAGTGCATGGATGACGTCCCAACTTTTTGAAGAAGAAATAAGAAAATGGGATTGTGAGTGTAAGGGCAAGAAGATTTTACTCTTGGTGGACAACTGCCCTTCTCATCCTGCAATTCCAAATCTCCGGAATATAGAACTTGTATTCTTACCAGCCAACACGAAGTATCCTTCAGCCTATGGACCAGAGCGTCATAAAAAGCCTTAAAAGTCATTATAGGCAAAGGCTTCTACTGGAACTGGTAGAGTCAAATGGAAATTTTAAGGCTACTATCCTAGATGCTGTTCAGCTTATTAACAGAGCATGGGCTGACGTATCAGATAAAACAATAAGACACTCTTTTAAACATGCAGGATGGGTAGAAGATCCAGTGCAAATCGATGATGATGATTTACCACTAGCAGTTTGGGCCCAACAGGTTGATCTCCCAACAGCATACACACCAGAGGAGTTACACGACTATGAAAACATAGATGAAACAGTTGCCACAACAGCAGGAGCTTCAGACGAAGACATTCTGAATGCTGTTCGTGTTGACGATGATGTAGACAGTGAACAAGAGGACATCAAGCAAGAGCCAGAACCAGTCCCAATGCCTCAACAGGCCCTGGAGGCTGCTAAGGTGCTCTGAAAGTTCTTTTCCCACCATGAAGAAGATCCAGCTGCTTCAGAGAAGGCTGATCATCTAGAAGATAAAGTGAGGTCTGTGCTTTGGAAGGCCAAAAAAAGGCAAACAACACTGAAGGACTTCTTTTATTAAAGCAGTATCTCGCAGTATGTACACCTCCACTAATGTATGCATTTTTATTTATGAATTCAATTTCTCTTTATACTGTATTTTCAGTCATTGTGTTTTTCATATTGTATGATAATACATCTGTATATGATATTGCAGTATTGTGTCATATTTTATAAACATTACCTCATGGAAAAAGGTTTCTCTCCACATAACGATCTCTCTCTATAACGATGAAAACGTCTGGTCCCTTGAATATCGTTATAAAGAGAGTCCACTGTATTTTCTCAATGTATGGAGTCCAGGTCAATCGTTTATCCAACATAACTCCTAGAAATGCAATTTTTCCTTCCTGATCTAATTGATTATCGTTTACAAACACGTTTATAGCCCTATCTTCATTTAAATTATGTTTGTTTTTGAATTTAAGGTATTGGCATTTTTTACTATTTATAGTTAATTTCAACTGATTTAAAAATTGGACAATGGACTGCACACCTATATGGACACTTATTTCTAAATTATCTAGAATGGAATTGCTTAAAATGAGTGATGTATCATCAGCAAATAAGAGGGCTCTACCACTAATTAATTCTTTAGGTAAACGGTTGACATATAACAAAAAAAGCAATGGACCTAGTATTGGACCCTGAGGCACTCCAGCTTGCACCTCTAATTTATTAGATTTATTCTTTACTATACTATTACCAACTACTGTAGTTAGTTCTACACATTGTTTTCTCCCAATAAGATATGATTCAATCCATTTCAGTTCAACCCCTTTTACACCTACATTTTGCAGTATTTCCAATAAAGTTCTATGATTAACACAATCAAATGCCTTTGACAGATCTAAGAAGATTGCAGTAGCTTTATCACCTGAATCTATTATATCTATTAGTTTTTCAACTAGAGAAACTATGGCTGTTTTTGTTGATCTCCCTTTCTGGAAGCCATGCTGTTCATCACAGATAAAGTTAGCTTCTTGAAGGTGCAGAAGTTAACCTATTTAGAACTACTCTTTCAAAAATTTTACTTATTACATTTAAAATACTAATAGGCCTATAGTTTTCTACCTTTTCTCTATCACCACTTTTGAAGATTGGCAAGATCTTCCCCTCTTTTAAATTATCTGGAAAAACACCTTGTTCTAATGAATGATTGATCAGATGAATCAAAGGGTCTAACAATTGATCTTTACATTCTTTCAGAATTTTACTGGATACCCCATCCATTCCTACAGTTTTTTTATTATTTAAACTATCAATGATATTTGACAACTCGTCTTGGCATACTGGGTGGAATTTTAATTCGTTCTGAATCCCCTCAGTATTCCTCATGTTTGCATCACTAATACCTGTATTAAGAGATTTTTGAAGATCCTTAGCAACCAGTTGATAATATCTGTTAAAGAAATTACTAATGTCTACACTATCATCAATATATTTGTTATTTTCGTTAATTATTCTGGGGACACTAGTATAAGCATCTACATGAGCTACTTGCCTATTTTTGTTTATTACATCCCACACTGCTGTGTTAAAGTACACACTATTATTCAAAATTTCTGCTGTTTTCTTACATTTCGCTCTTTTCACTTCTCTTGTATAATTTTTCTTTAGAGCTTTGTAATTATCTTCACTTAACATATTTCTAGATAGTTTGAATTCATCATATGCATCTTTAACCCTATTTCTTTCTGCAAGGATATCATCAGTTATCCACTCTTCAATCTTGTCTAATTTGTTCTTTACAGGGACTTTATTAACTGGACAACTCATAGTAATATGAAACCTTAAAATATTAATGAAACTATCATATTTGTCATTTAAACTATTGTTATTGTAAACCCTACTCCAGTTTTCTTGTAGCAGATTCTGCTTCAAACAATCGATATTCCCCTGTTCACATTGTTGAATTTCTTTCATTACTCTACTCTTTTTAATTGATTTATGACCTTGCAACCCCACCTCTAAGATTTGATAGTCATGATCAGATAGTTCCGAGCCGCCTAATCTTGTTTTAGAGTAATCTATATTAGTAAGGATGTTATCAATTATTGTTTGTGATGTTCTTGTGACTCTGGTATATTCATGAACTTTTATTTCCAAGTTATTCATGCATATAATATCCTTTAAATCTTCTGTCATTTTATTCTGTGTTGCAAAGTCTGTATTGAAATCTCCCGCTACAATAACGTTTGTAAAACGAGTAGTAGTAATCTCTAAAAGCCTATTGAATAGTTCACAAAAATTGTTCCATTCCCCATTTGGTGACCTGTAAATACCTAACACCGCTACTTCGAAATTATTGTCGATTTTTACTCTCAAACCAGTAACTTCTAAATCCATTTCCACAGCAAATTTCTCTACATATTCTAAATTAAATGTTTGCATATTCTTAGCATTTTTAGTGAAGATAGCTACTCCCCCACTTCGATGAGATGTCCTGCAATACGACGTTTTCAATGAATAGTTTGGAATATTAAGTTGTGACAATTCATCTTCTTTTAAACCATGCTCTGTGAAAATAGCTATATCAGGAGCCTCTTCTTTAAAAAATACTTCGATTCTATCTATTTTGTTACGAATGTATTGAATATTCTGATGGAACACAGTGAGTACCAGTACTTCCCTATCATCCCTTATTACTTTATCGTTGCTTTTGCATATTGAAGTAGATTTACTTGATCTCTTAGAATCTTGAGAGCCTATCAGATTGCTACAAGAGTTCCTTCCACTAATGCTATCCTGATTTTTTGATCGATTAATGTCTTTTAATACAATTGAAGATATGAATTTATCATCTGAAACTAGTTTCCCTTCCCGGTTTTGAGCCACTTTACTAAAAAAGGTTCGTTAGATGATTGTTTAGGAGAATTATTGACAGTAGATTGCAAACGACTTTCAATCAGCTCTGCCAGCCTATTACAAAATATTACTTTGCCAGATTGATTTAGATGTAGACCATGATTAGTGAAGTTTTGTTTTTTCAGCCTTTCATTTAGAAAACAAATCCCCAACTGCTTAGAATTCTTATTTTTTAGGCTGTTGATTGTATTATGAATTGATTTATTTGTTGACTTAATGGCTTCATTTAGCTCTGGCCTATCAAACCTATACGGAATTGTACTTATTATTACATTAGTTTTTTGGCTGAGTGGCACAATCTCTTTAATTTTTTTATTTATTCCAGGAAGATGTTTTAGATTAGGTTCATTTATATTGTTTGAGCCACCCAGTACTATTAGAAAATCGTTTTTTCCAAAATCTTTAGTTTGTTCCTGTGCTGACTCTACGATAGATAGCATTTATAGGGGCACTTGGTTTGAAAAAGCTCTGAACTTCATACTTATTTTTTAATCTTTTATTTAGTAGGTCACTACAGTCTCGTCCATGACTGGATGTCAAGAGCAGTACTCTACCTTTCCTATCGTTATTTGCCCTTATTTTAGTTTTGGTTGCTGTTTGCAAAACCTGTCTATACGTTTTTGTTTGACCATTTCTATTTATTTTTTCCCCATTTGATTTAGGTTCTACTTTTTTTGTATTGATCAGATGCATTACTTTAAATGGCAGAACTAGGAATGAATCAGAAAGAATGTACCAGTACCTTACGAAAGACTTGCTTAAACTGATGTAGAAACAGTTCCAATTCAAAATTAAAACGCCAGGGATGTTATGACTAAAAACGGTTTCACATGGACCACAAAATGCTGACAAAATGTTGGGAAATGTTGTTGGGTGTGGCAAGAAATTGCAGATTCCTTTCAGATGACAAATGCTTGTTTCAGCAGTTCTACTGTGATTCTTTCCACCCAATATTCAGCAGTCAGCTGTTCATAAGATAACATTCCAACATGAATGATGAAGAATGTTTTTTTGATAAAAGTGTCAGCTGAGATGCTAAAACACCAAAAGTGCCGAGTACTTGGCCACTGCATGTGCTTGTGGCGTGTTCTGGCTTTAAACGCTGGAAACTGCCACTTCATGTGAAAGCATGAATGATATGCCCATTGCTACAACGCCACAACTCCAGCCGGCCGGCAGTCAGCGATTTGTGGCTGACTAAGCACACAAAGCTGCATTCAGTGTTTCATCAGCGCTTTGTGGCCCGTGTGAAACCGCTCTAATGTGATGAATGCTATGGCCTCAAAACACCATGTGTACAGACTTTCAGTTCCTGTTAGAATGAATTTTTGGTTGCTAATCGCTCCAATTCTTGGGAACAATTAGCCACCAATACATACATTTGTGAGCGAGAGAAGCATATAAAATCAAGTGGGACAGTGTGCCTTATTTATTTTACAATAACATTCTAAGACATCCAATAATAAGAAATAATTTATCATAGTGTACTTGATATGTTACAAAACATCCAGCTGTTTTAAAAACAAATATTGAACACTTTATTCACTTGATAAAAAAAATTATCTGGAATACAGTGTGTTGCAAAAGCAAACATCTTCTGTAAATCCTTATCAAATTTCCATTTTACACAATTTCAATTATTGCAAGGGACTTTTTAAGCATATGTTTCCATGTTAGAAAGTTTCTGGCTTAGAAAGGTCTTTTTATATGTAACTGTATTCAAAATTCCTAGGGACCGGATGAAACATTCCATTTCAGCAGGTTTCTGTCTTACAAGGGGTCTGTCTTAGACAGGTTTTACTGTAGTTCTAAGTTTATTCTTTTCAAATCCATTATCACAAAACATAAAGTAACAAAAGTAACAAAGTTCAAAATCAAATACTATTTTGTGTTATTGTTGTGGATATCCATTTTTCATGAACTGCAGTAGAACTATTCATATTGTCACGGTGCAAAATTCACCAGCCCACTTTGCCAATAATCATCTCAAAAACAACAAGGTATAATTTTGTAAAATTAATACTCACTCAAAATCATTTGCCAAATTCGTTATAAAACAGCATCCTACAATGGGCTGAAATAAGAAAAGTTGTTTACGTTACTTGAAAGGTTAGCTTGTCAATTATCTTGATAAAACCAGCTTATCAAACAGCTGTTACCGGTTAATAATGTCACTTTCCTTTTTGCTAAAATATTCGTATTGTTATTTATTTCTTGTATTTATGTTATTCGATCAACTTGGTAAATCTGCTTATGCTCGCCCTGCTAATTATTAATTTCTTTAATTTAATTATTACTTCCTTCAATTTTCATGTTATTAATTTTCTTGCATATGGTACACCGTATTTGAAATCGGGTGTAGGCTCCTCCTCATTGGAGGAAATTAAATTCTTGCACTGCGATTGGCGGATTTACCGCATGACGTAGCCCCTTCTTCAAGTACTGTAACCAGAGCTTGAAGAAGGAGAGACCCATTTTGGCAAGCTGAGGAGGAGGTTCGTTTTTTATACCTCTCCTACTAAAAGTTTTTTAAAAGTTTAAAGTCACCATTCTAGTCAGTTTTAATGTTACATGTGTTTGTTCCCATATCGTTTCAAGAGTACTAATATCCAGATTGTCAATAACGTACGGTTACCTCACAAAAAATTAAAAAACTCGCGATCCAGACTGAGGCCCAAGATGTCCGAGGAGGAAGTGACACCAATTCCGATTGAGTGCCAGTAAAAATTTATCTCTTCGAGAATGCGAGGCCCAATCAAATAAAAGAAAGTTTGGTATGTGAAAATTTTACTATTTCAGTTGAGGACATTTAATTAATTGACATATCACTTGTACATGCGATTGAAACGAGCTCTCGTAATTGTTTCGCCCTTAGGACAAAAGCCTAATTGCTCTAAAATAATTATATTTCAAATTCCATTTTTTATAAAAAGCTCAACTATTATTCATACACATTTTTTGTTCATCAAGTAATTTCCGATTTTGTGCAAATATTTCATTCAAATTTTAAAATAAATCACATAGTAATTTCAACTGAAGTTCATATTTTAATTTCCTACTCGACTTTGGTTGTTTAATAATTTAATTCAGAAATCCAACAGCCGGCTCCGCCGAGTTGAGTTGGTCATTTGTCAACCATCGCATGCCCTTGATAGAGGACATGTGTGTTGGTGCAACATTTACTCATGTTTTAGATTGTATGTGACTGGACGTATTTGTGGCTTTTTCACCTCATAGGCGTGAGTTGTTGGGAGAGTGTAATAAGGAAGTGTTACACATTTTATATACGGCTCTCGTTCGTGAGGGGAAATTAGCTTGGAGTGTAATAAGTTATCCATTTATCTCTCTTTGCTGGGTTGGATCGTGTGGACGACATTTGTGGGCATTCTACATTTTCTCCCACGATCCCGTCTAGCGAAGATAGATATAAAACAGTGTGGTTGTAGATTGAGATGGTGCTCCGAACATCAAGATTTTTATAAGGAATTACTCCCGACTGCAGCATCCGGCAATTTGCATCAGCATAGTAATTTCAAATATTTTTTGAAGGAGCACCCTACGAGCTATAGCTCATTTAAGGGCACTATCTCGATATACATCCTACATAATTGGGCTCGCACAAATAGGGGTAAAATTTGGGGTTAAACTTGCTGTGCTGAACTGACCTTTTTTGAGTCATGGCAGATGCATTTCAAACTATGTTGTTCTTTGTTGGCACTTCTTTGGCTCAAAAGAACGACATAGTTCAAAACGTGTCTGTTGTGACTCAAAAAAGGTCAGTTATCCACAGCAAGTTTATACATATGAATAGTAACTATTTTGTGGTTAATGATCATGTATGTTGGCACTAAGCTTGCCACTTATCACATCTATGTTCAAGTAGATCAGTCAGTATGGTGGGCTACTGTACAATGTAGGCTATGTGCTACATCAATTAATACTGAATAAGTCAATAGAAATACTCTTCAATCTTCTGTATCCTAGTCAATATCAGGGTATTGCTTTCATCATATAAAAATACTGAAAACTGAGTATTACAGTACTGTACTAGAGCTCTTGAACTGTTACTATAATCAGTATTTTCTGCATGTGGTAATGGTTACATATCACAACAAGTAACTGTTACAAAATACTGATCACCCAGATACTGACCTGCCTCTAATATTGACTAATTGAAGACCACAAGTAAAAACTGGGCTAAGTGTCAATTAGTACATTTTGAGAAAATCAAGAAAAACTGTTTAAAATCTATATTGTTTAATATTTTGGAACTTTAGCATATTATATTGAAACAAAATACTTACTCTTATCAATTTATCACAATAACATTACCAAATATTTAATTGTATTAGTAGAAAAAATTTGATTTTGCAAAATTCAAGAAAGGGGTAAGTCCAGACCAATTGAGATAAATAATGGGCTAAGTTCCAACCCTTATTTTTGTGAAAAAGTTGGCTTTTTGCAGAATGAGCAAATACCTGGTTTGAAAAACCTTGTTAATATATAAAATAAACCCACTGTAAAGTAAACAACTATTTTATTGTTTGAACAATAAAATAATAAAAATTCTGGTACATAAATCAGAAATTTGGTTACCCTTTTCATAGAACATAAAAACGCCAGCATTTTATTTCACAATCACTCATTAGTCCCATCAAATATGAGTTTTGCATATTAGTCACCAGTATCATAAAACTTATCAACATACCTTGTTTGGTGTGGTTTTTTGAAATGAAAAACTTGGCTACAACCAATATAACTTACTCCAGACCTGTTGTTTTTCTGGACACTGTTGAAGCTTCCTTCACCCCTTTTACATTATTTTATTAGGTTGAGACACTGAATGTTAATTTTCAATCACTTCTATTGTAAACAGAAATGAATAATGCCCAATAATATGCTCCAACTTATTGTAGGACTACACAAAAACAATGTGAACATAACCTATAAGTTTAACAGCATGAATAGCACATGACCCGGTTTTTACTGAAACAGTTGTGGAACATAGCTCATGCGCATTCTTGTGACAGCTGTTTGAACTATTAGATGAATTTTTCTGACATAGCCCAGTTAATACTGTATTGGGGTTGGCACATAGCTTACATTTTGATTCTCAACTCAATTTGGCCAACTTTGGCACTTAGACCGGTTTTTACTTATAGTCTTCAATTATCAAGGGAGCCTATTGGTAGCAAACATACAAAAGGCATACTAATGTCCTAATTTGCATTGAGATACTTGTTTGAGAAACAAGTTCAAAGTATGAGTGTACACAAATCACTTTACTTGTTAAACCACATTAGTCTGTTAACACTTGCAAACAAGTTGATTGTAAAAGTATGCCATTATTGTATGCCATTTTGTCTCAACCTCTTTAGCAGAGAAACTTATCTCCTCCTATGGCAGTGAAAATGTTTTTTCATTTATTTATATCCTTGTGTTGGATGCTTCCTGCTTAGTGCATAGTCAAAAGACCAGTTATATCCCAACCCTCCCCACAGTTTGCAAGAGGATCAGCATTAACCTAAGCAATACAAATTGATGCACAAAGCACACAGTATAATACCTGATAGAGCTTGATGCACAATAAGTAACCTGGAGCAACTCCAGACAAATTTGGAATTTTGTCAAATGGGTCCCACAGAGAAGACAGCAAATCCCCTGGAGAGGCAGGTACAATCCTTATTAATGAAAACCCTTCCCTATCCCCTTCCCCTCCATAGTAAATTATTATTCCCTATAAATCTATAAGGCAATCTCCCTGGCAATGGAGATCGACCTCTGAAGGACCTTGACCATCCATCTTTCCACTTCCCTTGGATCACTGATCCCTAGTAGCAAAAAAATTATTTTGGTCTGGCTGGGCAAACCTCCCCCCCCCCCCTGAATAACTATTGGGAGGACTTCCACCCAATGGTGGGCATATGGACATATGCCCATAACCTTGACATCTAAGAGCGGTTTCACATGGACCACAAAACGTTGGAAAACGTTGTTGGCTGTGGCAAGAAATTGCACATTCCTTTCACATGACAAATGCGGGTTTCAGCAGTTCTACTGCGATTCTTTCCAGCTGATTGATTCTGACTGATTCATTCATCAGTCGTGATTGGTCATGCGGTGAGCGTAGTGTTCAAGTAGTCATGATGTTCAGTCACAACCACTCAAGACTGCGCTTGGATGGGTGACCGTGCTTCAATGACTTGATGTTATAAGCTTTATTATCACTTACCTGGTGGTTCGGAACCCACCCAAAATAGTAGGTCCACCATGCAACATGTAACATGGCTCAAACAGCGAGGTGGAACTACCCGTAAGGGTCTCCCCACCATTAAAAGCCATACGCTTATTATTATTATTCATCAGTCAGCTGTTCATGAGATAGCATCTTGTAAAGGTTGGGTATTTATGTTACTCAATTGATTTCGAGTTTTCAATAAAACAAACTTATTTTATTTTCATACATCAACTCAATATATTTTGAGATATAAAAACACAACAATCTTTAATTATTATTAATAGCTATGTATTAATACTTATTAATTCCATAATAATCTTAATTTAAATTAACCACTTCCTGGTGGTTCGGAACCCACCTAAAACTGTAGGTCCAACTCATAAATCACCATCATCAAACTCATTACCCACGCACAGGTCTATGGGCTTCATCCTCAAAAAAAAAAAAAAAAAAAAAAATACTAACAAGTTTATATGGGGGGGATAAAACAAAATATGAATTGTTTTTGCTTTGCTTTTGTGAGATTAGCAAGAAATTTGTGGTGTTTTCATTATAAGATCTTGAGTTTTTTATAAAAAGAATTTACCTTTGAAAATATGTATCCTCGCTCAATTTGGCCATGAAATCCCAAATTCTGGCTCTGGCCCCAACATATGAATAACACTCCTAACGTATTATTCCTTGTGCACTTAACTCTGTCAAAGATTTGGAATGAATCTCTAAAATACAAGTTTTAAACTGTCTGGACTGTAACAGTCTTGTATTTTTCGAGAAACAATCCTGCACTTTTAACAGCCTTAAGCACACAAGTGGTACTCACACTGGTACCTCAAAAGAATCTCTCCCGTTTTAGTAAATTTAATCGGTATTTATATTGAAGCCAGAAACTCAGCCTTGAATTCTTCCTGGCCAAACCAAACTCAGTTTACAAAACATTGTTATTGTATCAGTTGAAAAGATTACATTACTAATTCATTAGTAAGCATTGATTACTAAATAACAAGTCAGTTTTCATTCACCTTGGTGTGATCAACAATAGATCTGTTTACATATTAATGAACCAACTTCTAAAATTATTTTGGTTTGGATATTTTATATATTCATGACAATCTCAACATCAATGATGAAGAATGTTCATTTTTCATAATGCTCTGCCATGCTTTTTTTTAAAAACAAATAAATATTCATCTTATGTATATCTGTCTTAGCTTTTGTCTCCATTAGATCATAAAGAGGATACATTGCAGCAGCAGCAGCAACTTCCTCCCAGGCTTTAAACTTTAAATGTTTGTTGGAATATTCATTTGTTTCTTTATTCCACAGCACAGGCCTACACTCCACTTCAATTATAAACCTTTCCGTATCAAAGAAGCCCATTATAGGTTATTTATAGGTTATAGAAAAAAAACACTTCAGAAGTGATACAAATATGTCTGAATTCTAGCAGTTGAGAATAAAAAAGTGTCAGCTGAGATGCAAAAATGCCAAAACTGCCGAGTACTTGGCCACTGCACGTGCTTGTGGCGCATTCTGGCTTTAAATGCTGGAAACTGCCACTACATGTGAAAGCATGAATAATATGCCATTGCTTCAACATCACAACTCTAGCCGGCCGGAAATCGGCGATTTGTGGCTGACTGAGCACAGAAAGCTGCATTCGGCATTTCATCAGCACTTTGTGGTCCATGTGAAACCGCTCTAAAGCATCTAGTCACATTTACAAAGTCATTGACCGGGCAACTGCTCCACTTGAAGTAGAACCAGCTGACTCTCCTAAGCCAATTCCTTACTTGAGCAGAACACTCCAAAACCCAGTGCTCTTGCCCTCCAAATTTCAACCTTATCTTGTTTGACACCTCCAGCCCCTCACTGTTCATATGCCTTTCTGGCTACCCCTCCTTATTCTGGCTCACTAAGGTCAACACAAATTCATCTTCTGTTAGCCCTTCTGGCACCCCATATATGATCATTCAAGGTTTTTCATTTTCAACCTTTGGCCTGGTGACAGCAAGCCCTGCTTCTTTCATCTTCCTATTCCCCTCAATTTACCCCAATGAAGATGATGTGGCCTCAACTAGAACTCCCCCATTCCTAATTATCCTCATCCTTCTGACCTGTATAAACTCTTCTCTAAGCTTGATCACTCCCATGACCACTTTCTGTGTCTCTTCTGAGGTTGCCCTTGGATTACCTTCATCATCCATTGCAGGTCCTAACATTGCATAATTGCATACATTTGAAACACTAATTTTTTCAATCAGTTATCAACAATTGTCAAAAATAATCTGTTATGACAATTAGTTGGAATAAATTGAGCCATTCTCAACACAATATTGGCACATGCTCCTAGATCTGGTTCCCCTAGTTCTGCTCTAAGGCCTTGTTGGGATCAAGCTGTATGCTGTATAGATGTGTTTCAGCACAAATCCTATCAAAAAGTTCATCACTTAAAAAGAACTGGAAAAACTGTGATGGGGTCTCCAATGATGAAATTTCACCTGGTAATTTCAAACCCCCAATAAAATCGATGTCTTCTGGTAGTTGAAATGAGTTGTCTTTCCAAATAGCATTTCTTGATAGGGAATTACATGTGGGTCTACCTGATGTTTGAGATTTTGAAAGATGTCCATTATCCTATGTTGAAACAGACTGTTGAGTAAATGCTACTCTGCTAACACTTCTGGATTTTACATTACATATGGGTATTTTTGAGGGCTCTGGATAACAGCTTGAAAAACTGCACTTCTACTTTTCTGTGACAGTCTACTGTAGATCTGGTTGCCTTAAAACAGTGTCTTATTGTAGACAGCCTTCCTTGAAGGTGGAACAGTGTTGAAATTATTATTCCAAAAAGTATTTCCTGCACTGATATGTGAGGTAGTGGTTCTGCACATAATCCATAGTAACTCCATACATGTTAGGTTCTTCTTCACACTTCTTGGTGATATCCTTCAGAGTAGAATAAAATGTTTAAGCTTGCCTCAAATGAATCATTGTCTTTGCAACTGCTGCATGTTTGGCTGTATCACTCAAGGAGTTGCTTTTTATTTTTGTTCCCAACTCTTCACATGCTCCATGGATGGTCTTTGAGGTCTTCCAAAGCAGTAATTGAAATTTTCCTTATAATAAGAATAAAAAACATGTGACCTTTCAAAACTAAATGCATTTTGAACACATTTATGTAAAAACATGAATTTAAAAAAAGAAAATGGACAAGTGCCCTTTTAAAACTAAATGATTCAATTGTAGTGTACAATTTCAATGCAAAAATAAAGCAATTTCAAATTGATGATTGTTTAGGAGAGTTATTGACAATAGATTGCAAACAACTTTCAATCAGATCAATTTAGATGTAGACCATGATTAGTGAAAAAACTTTGAATTTCATCATTATTTTTTAATCTTTTATCCAGTAGATCACTGCAGTCTCATCCATGATGTGATGTCAAGAGCGATTTCATCTAGCTATTTCCTCTCACTTCATTTTTGGTTGCTGTTTGCAAAACCTGACTACAACTTTTAGCTGGGTTACACACTGGTGTCTTAAGACATGTGTTTTGAGACATCTGTTGTGTCATATGGAATTGAATAAGACATGGATGTTTTTTGCATGTCTTATGTCTTACATGCATTGCAGATGGCTAATTGTTGCGCTCAGTTGTTGATGGCTCACAGCCTCATTGCTCGAGCGATGCGCGCTAGTGCACATGTGCCAGGACGGTTGTCATAAGTCATGACTTACCAAACACCGACCAACCGGTCTCATGCGACACATGTCTGAAGCAGGGATGTCATGTTGCACTGATGTCTCAAGCAGTGTGTAAGTCCCCCATGTTATTAAACCCCATTTAATAACATGGGTTGGTTCTTGATAAAAATGCCTCAGACACGACAGATGTCTTAGACATGATGTCTAAGACACCAGTGTGTAGAGGCCCTAAGTTAACCATTTTCCTTGTTTTCCCCATCTGTTGGATGGAAGTAAGAGCATGAGTGGAGTTGACTATCCAACTATCAGTACTACTAGTCATACTGCAAATTGGAACATGAATGCCCAGCTTAAGTAAGCTACAGAAAACTTTGTTTCTTGCATTTCATTTTCACAAAACATCTGTTCAAAGTCTGGTCACCTAGCAACAAGAACATTTTTTACAAGCTCCAGACCACTTTGAAAAATAATTCTTACATCATTTTGAAGAAAAGATTTCAATCTTTAATATTCAATCAAAAATGAAAAATTGATTATTTTTTCAAATTTTAGCAAAGTGCTTCCCTTTACAAATAGATTTATTTGTTTATTTATAATAATACATTGTTTATTCATATTAATACCTACTTAAAAATTACAAATAATAGAGGCTTACAGCAAATGCCAAAACAAACCTCATTGAATACATTAGATTGACTCAAAACAAACAAGGAAATCACAATACAAAAATTGAAATGTTAAGCTAACAAATAAATAGTCAAAATACATACAATAAGAGAACGGCATGGAATAAAAGCATAAAGAAAAATAATCCTAAATATTAATTAAATTTAAACAATGAAATACCAAAATAGCTATAAAATTGCATGAAAACTGTTTAGAGAAAAATAACCCAAAACATTTGTTAACTCTAAACAAAGAAATAATAGAATAGCTAGAAACAAAATAGAAGGAAAGAAGAGGAAAGAAGAAAACATATAATTTATGGTCTGCAAAATGATATACATCTAAAATTCCAGAGCTTGAAAACATTTTCTACTAAAACTGCAGAAACTATCTGAGAAGGGGTCTAGAACTGGATCAAATCTATTTTACAATCACACAGTTCTTTAAAAGAAGCAATTTTCATGGTGAACTGTGTTAACTTTATCCAAGGTGAAAAGCATATTCAATCTTGGCCTATTAGATGGAACAAAAAAACTGAAATATTGAATTATGTTTGGAATATCCAAATGACTATTCAAGAGCTTATACAAAACAATTAGTGAAATGTAATCTTGTCTATTTTTCAATGACATGAAATCTAAATCTTAAGCCACTATTAGCCATGAGCAACTAGCTTGGCAACTGAGCAAGCAACCGATTGCCAGTGGAGTAGTGGGGCATTGAATCAAATGGGAGTCATTAGCTGTGAGCGATTGGTTGCCAAAGTGAAAAAAGTTGTCCATGCAGTTGCTGGGCGTGTCGAGCCTCGGCAACTATGCAGGCAACTGTTTGAGACTCCCCACTGTCAGGGGGCATATGGCGCCTATTAGCCATAGGCAACCAGTGGTGTGACTTTTTGGGCAACTGACTACATGCACATGCACATCACTGACCTGTCTACCCAAACCAAACCCACTCAGTCTCATCTGTCATTTGTGTCTGATGCAGGTGAAGTGTTAACATTGTTTACTATTTAAGTTTTTATTATTACTCATCAAATGAAGGTTTATACATCTGGAAGTAGTTGAAAAATTTCCTTTTATCCACACAAAGGTTGTCAAAAAGTGTGTAGTAAAATCCTTTACTGATTCTAGTCACTAACATAGGATGTTGTTGAATTCTGCAGACTCTCTGCCTTCTCTTTTTCAAGAGAAGTGGAGAAGAAGGAGATCTGTACTGCTCAATGCCATCTTTGACAATGAGTCAATGACTTTCAAAGCACGCAAATGAGTCCACATGTAGTGTGAAGAAGTCTCTTTATAGGTTATCTGCAGTTGCCAAATGAGTTGCTCAGCTCAGTTGCTCAACTGGGAGACTGGACCAACAATTGGTTGCTTCAATCAGTTGCCAAGCTAGTTGCTCATGGCTAATAGTGGCCTTAATCTATTCATAGAAAAGTCATATGGGCATGAATATCCAAAAATTTTATGAAATAAAAATCTGAGGAAATTATTTTGTATGTGCTGAATACTATTAACCCTTAGCACTTGGAAGTCACACATGCTGTGACATGGCTAATGTTTGCCAGAGATTGGGATACTATGGAAGCAAAAGCACCTACAGCTCAGGTGTCACACATGCTGTACCTTCCTCTATAGTCACTACAGGTCAGCACTGAGCTCACTGCGTTTTACTGCCTGGCTTGGAACATGAATTACAATTATCAATAAAAATTGCAGCAATATAAAATATAATAATAATGTAAATGAAGCTTCACTCTAGACAGTTGAATATCAAGTGGCTACTTTGTTTAGTTTTATTATAGAAAATAATTGCCTCTCAAACCATATTTCTTCAGAATGAAGTTCTTTTATTACTTGGCATAATTGCAGAGCTGACATGCCACTTCAAATAAAGTTATGAACGTAAATGATGAGCATGACATGCAGTGTCTACTGTCTCGTCACTGTCTCAACAAAAATCTAACCCTACAACAAAATGGAGAAAGAAATGTTGTGCTGTCAAAGTAGTTCAGATGTTTCCTGAGGTAGGGCAGCACTTGTTAGGGATGTGATATGAACAACTAAATTGGAAAACTAATAACTGAGTATCAATACACTGGTCACAGCATATGTCCCATACCGAGCTGTAGTGGACGAAATAGGTTGGCACGGCATGTGTGACAACTGAGCTGTGGGCGCTCTCACTTTCAAAGTAATCCAATCTCTGGCAGACATTGGCCATGTCACAGCATATTTGCCTTCCGACCTGAGGGCCAAAGTACTACTTTCTATTCCGAGTGCTAAGGGTTAATATATGCACCCTGATATGGACTCCAAATCACTGCACAACATTCTACTCTACTCCTCACCAAAGCCAGATAAAGTAACTTGATTAAATCAATATCTGTGAAATGCCAAACACTCCTTATCAAGAAGCCCATCATCTTATTGGCATTATTTACTATGTAATTCACATGTTCTCTATAGGTGAGGGTGGAGTCTATGTAGATACCCAAATCCTTTATTACATTGTCTTTCTCAAGATGCTCACCTATCAATTTGTAATTGGCAAAAACCTGTTGCTGCCTACTGAAAACAATGTATTACATTTCTTTACATTGAGTACCAGTTTATTCCTCAGACTCCAATCATGTACCCTATCCAAGTCTTCTTGCAATAGCTGAGAGTTGTGACAATCACATATAGTTTGATATATCTTAACATCATCTGCATATATTAAGCAATTACTATTTTTTATACACTGTGGAATGTCATTTATGAGTAACAGGAAAAATAGAGGCCCAAGATTACTTCCTTGAGATTTAGATGACTTGTTTGGACTCATTTTCCTAGCTCAAAATTGTTTTGAATTAAGTAGAGTGTTGATGTAAGCATTCCTGGCGTTTATAGTGGCGCTTGAATTGGAATTCCACCAGGTAGCCAGCAAAATGGTAACACCAAACCTTGGAACTGTCCCTCATACTTCATGCCAGCCTCTCTCAATGGTGTTTGTATGAGCTTGGCTTTTTGGGTCAACAAAGTTCATTGAGTGGTTGACCATGAAGTGGTCTTATAGGTCCTTGTCAAGGCATTGATATGCTTTCCAACAATCACTTATTATGGTTGAGCCAGGCAGGATCCACTCTTGAATCAGATTCAAGAGAGTATCACTGCTCCTGGCCTCAACTGGCACAAAAAATGATTTGTTGGAGTTGCACTCAACCCCTCCAAATACCCACTGACCTTTCACATATCTTCCATGAATTGTACTTTTGTAATTGTAATTTTGCCTCATCAATTTCAACTACTGTCCCTGGACCACCTAGCTTTTGTGAGACTTTCTCACTGGAGAACAAACATCCCTCATGACAATATGAGTACCAATCAACTACTGTATTGGGGGAGATGCCTAGTTCTTCAGTGATGAAAGTTTTCCTAGGTGGTTTCAGGTTCAGTAAAATTGAAATGAGAGTGAAGTATTTGTCAAGGGAAAATTTGGTGTTCTCAAAAAAAGACACCACTCTGGCTGACCCATCAAACCCAAAAATTCTTGCTGCCTTCTTACCAAGCACCACCTTTTTCTGGCATCTAAACATGAGAGCACTCTGATACATATTGAGAATATATCCACAATCTGGAAAATCAATTTTTTCTTTTAGCACTTGTATTAAAAAATTTGAAATGTCTTCATCATTCATTCTTATCAACTACAGAAAAGTCACTTCACACTTCACACATGCCATAACTTACCACACAACAATAATTTAAGCACACACACAACAACAGATTTGTACACCATGACTAGGTTTTTTATTTTTCAAGTAACTGCATGCAACTAACTGAATTCCCCCAGAAATAATTAAAAGTGAAAATGAGTTTTTTTTTATGACGGTTTTATGCAGAAACTGCAAAACCAATTATTATAAGAGAAATTTTACTTATATTTTAAGAATATTGCAAAAGACATAGGACACATTTTATTTAAAATAATATTTATTTTTAAACATTGTAAGGAAAATCGATTCTATTCTATAGGGAAACACAGCTGATACAGATCAATACAAATTTTCCAATTCACTAGAACTGAGAGAAGGCATGTCTCAAAGCCTGCCTCATAGCCATGCCCAAACAAGAGTTCTTTATTAGTGAGTCAGTTGATTCTCAAACTTGAAGAGCATCACAATTTTTGACACTGCGGCTTTTCACAAATGGAAATATGTTCTTCCGCCTAAAGCCCAACACACACGAACGGCAATCCAGTGGCAATTCGACTGCAAAATTGCTGTTGGTTGCAGTTAAACTGCCACTGAGTTGCCGTCGATACAGACTGCACTTTGACTTCATTTTTGACGTCCGTCTGATGCTGGCTTGCAGTTCTGTTACCATCACTTAAAAAAGTCCCTGTAAAGAACAAATTAGACAAGATTGAAGAGTGGATAACTGATGATATCCTTGCAGAAAGAAATAGGGTTAAAGATGCATATGATGAATTCAAACTATCTAGAAATATGTTAAGTGAAGATAATTACAAAGCTCTAAAGAAAAATTATACAAGAGAAGTGAAAAGAGCGAAATGTAAGAAAACAGCTGAAATTTTGAATAATAGTGTGTACTTTAACACAGCAGTGTGGGATGTAATAAACAAAAATAGGCAAGTAGCTCATGTAGTTGCTTATACTAGTGTGCCCAGAATAATTAACGAAAATAACAAATATATTGATGATAGTGTAGACATTTGTAATTTCTTTAACAGATATTATCAACTGGTTGCTAAGGATCTTCAAAAATCTCTTAATACAGGTATTAGTGATGCAAACATGAGGAATACTGAGGGGATTCAGAACGAATTAAAATTCCACCCAGTATGCCAAGACAAGTTATCGTATTGGGAGAAAACAATGTGTAGAACTAACTACAGTAGTTGGTAATAGTATAGTAAAGAACAAATCTAATAAATTAGAAGTGCAAGCTGGAGTGCCTCAGGGGTCAATACTAGGTCCATTGCTTTTTTTGTTATATGTCAACCGTTTACCTAAAGAATTAGTTAGTGGTAGAGCCCTCTTATTTGCTGATGATACATCACTCATTTTCAGCAATTCCATTCTAGATAATTTAGAAATAAGTGCCCATATAGGTGTGCAGTCCATTGTCCAATTTTTAAATCAGTTGAAATTAACTATAAATAGTAAAAAATGCCAATACCTTAAATTCAAAAACAAACATAATTTAAATGAAGATAGGGCTATAAACATGTTTGTAAACGATAATCAATTAGACCAGGAAGAAAAAATTGCATTTCTAGGAGTTACGTTGGATAGAAGATTGACCTGGACTCCATACATTGAGAAAATATGTAGTAAAATTTCATCTGGGGTATTTGTCCTGCGACAGCTTGCTAGATTGAATGACAAAAAGTTACTTTTTACAGCTTACCATGGGCTCTTACTGTCACATATTAGGTATGCTATCTTAGTATGGGGTAATTCATCAAAACAAAATCTTGATAGGGTGTTTAAGATCCAAAAGAAAGCGGTTAGGTGTATAGAAAGAGTAAATAGATTAGATTCATGTAGGCCGTTGTTCAAGAGACTTGGTCTCCTAACTGTACCCTGCTTATATGTGTATGAAGCTACTTTATATGTAAAAACGAATGATATTAACCAAAATCTCGATGTACATGATTATAATACAAGAAGCCGAGGAGATTATCACTTGGTGAGTTACAATAGTAGCTTATTGGAACAAAAACCTAGTTATATTGGTAGGAAATTCTACAACAAGCTACCGCAGTTTTTGAAGAGTCTTGAAAATATAGAAATATTTAAAAAACAATTGAAGAAATATTCAGTTGATAAAGCTTTTTATAGTGTACAAGAGTTCCTTTCACATCAAAATTAAGCTTCACCTCAACTAATTGAAGTAATTATGGTATCTAGTGTATAATATTGTTGATCTGACTTGTCTTATACTCCTTAACTGGAGTCTCCAAGACGTAATCTACAAAAAAAGAAAAAAAAAATCATGTGTGTGTTGACACGACTGCAAGCTGACGGCAGTACAGCATCACCTACAATATTGTATACATTTATCAAAATTTGAAATCAGTATTGAAATGGATTTTGAAGAGGAAGCTTTATTGTTGCTTTTATTGCATCATAGAAAATGTCGTTGTAAAAATAGATTGTTTTGGGTTCATCTCATACGGTAATAGAAGACAAAAGTGAGTCAATTTCAGCTATTGTTTAGTTCTTTAAAGCTGCATCTCCACCAACCAAACATGCTCGGCGAACAGTGTTTGCTGGAATTATCTTATGTCACCAAACATTGTTTGGTGTTGGTTTGGTGTAGACGCCTTGTTGAACATTATGATCAGTGTGGTGGGAGTAGTGACAGGAACCTGTTGTTGGTCATCACTGTTTGCTCACAGACCAAACATTTCAATTGAACTCACAAACATGTTCGGTGACTCATATGTTTAATGTTTGTCCATTTTTTGTGTTTGCCAACAATGTTCGGCAGTCATGTTCAGTTGGTGGAGATGCAGCTTAAGAGATTTTTTTTAATATTTTAGAATAAATAAAAAGTACTTTTGACTACTCTCCATTTCAAAAGATTCATCTACATTATCAATAATTATTATTTTTCTGCCATTTTAATAGTGCAGAGTAATAAAGCCTATATAATTATTATTAATAATTACACAAATGACAATTCAACTAAAAACAGTGAAACAATTGTCCGTAGTGAAAAAAAAAAACAGTATAACAATACAGATATAGTGATGATGAATACCATAGTGCTACTAGGCACCACTAGGAGCACTGAAGATAAAGTTGACGCTGGCTTGCAGTCCCATTGCCGCTGTGTGTGTTGACTAGACTGCAAACCGACGGCAGTTTTTCAGTCAGCTAGCTGACAATACCGACGGCAGTCGCCCATTGCTGCTGGCTTGCAGTTCTATTGACGTTGCCGTGTGTGCGCTCTATAACATTTCATATCTAATCCCATTGAATTGTGTTACTGTCAGCAACCGATGGCAATTTTGCAGTTAATTGCTGTTGGATTACCGTCCATGGGTGTTGGGCTTGATAAAAATAGGGAAAACTTGAAATTCAATGACAAATAGTCATTGCCTCAATAAAATTACACTGTATTATTATTCAGGAAGGTATTAGGATGAAATAGGGGAAGCTTTGTTAGAAAAATCAACAAGTAACGTTTCCATATAAATACCCTAATAATAAAAAACAAAAATACTACTTATTAAAATTAACTTAATATTCAATTCTTCAAAATCCTCAGAGCCTGTTCTGTCATCAGTGTACACACATGATCACTGCTTGTCCCAGAAGAGTTGCAATTCAGTGTTCTGGTACTGATTCATACAAAAAATAACACACTTCATTTGGACCTTTTTCCCCAATCCCCTCATGGTAAAGGAAAATAGTGGTTTTCTTGGCTTTAATATCATGGATACCAAATAAATTAACAGAAAGCTATCTAGAATAATACAGTTGCTGCACTGGAACTTTTGGTAAACTGATGGTTTTCATGTAATCAAAGGAAACTGAATACATGATTCTCTTTTGACCATCATCTTACTTTTTGTGTTTCAATGCTAAATAATTTTTTTTGCTTTTCTTTTGTGCACAAGAAGTTAAGCCACAGCCGTTCTCTTTGCTAAGTCATTGAGATGGTGAGATCTAATTTGAACTTTTAATTCCTCACAACGACAGCATGCATCAACTTGATGACCAAACTTATAGTTGAAGTTACTGTAACACAGAAAATTCTCCAATAAGTGGTATGACTCACTTTCAAATTAGCATGGTCATCTTTGAAGAGTCTCCACATTCATTTTAGTGTAAGATCCGCCACACTAAGGTAATAAGTTTTCTTACCACAGTAATGGAACTCTATTAAAGGAAACGATTCTATGTGTTTAATCACAGTATGATGACCTTCAGGAGTCAGTGTCTGACTGATACTTCTGCCCCTTTTGACCCACAGACAGGGAAGAAATATTCAATTTTGTTAAACTTGTCATATTTGTGAGGGCAAGAAGAAACCTAGATATATCATGATTTTTATTTTGGCCCCCACAGTTGTCTAAGTAAACGTAATGTCATTAATGCATTTTGGCACTTCTTGTTGTATGTAGTCCCAGATGTATTTTAGTCAAACAATATAAAGTATCAACCACAGTATAGTAAGTGGGGATGGTGTTGAAGTTTAAGAAAAAGAAGATGGGTATAACTTAGAAATTAGTCCTAATTTTTTTTCAATTTTATCTGAAATTTATGATTCGCTTGATATAGTGACAGAAGAATATAGACATTTCCATTGTGGATGTAGTTCTGAATGTGCTATTATAACAGCTGTAACATTTGATTTAGCACATAGAGAATGTTTAAAAAGACAATGATAATTTAAAGACTTTTGTACAGGTGTATCACACCATCTTCACCCTTCAATTTTCTTTTCTTCTGTTTCTGAATATTTTCCCATCTTTACCTTTATTTTCTAAAACTGGATTCATTTTTACATGCATTACAAATTGCACAAGTATTAGGCTACACCTTCTTAAACAAAACGCTTGGAATACACACTTTTGTTGTAAGGTATGCATTTGGTTCTTGGAACGTTATGAGAGCTAGTGGACTTCAAACAAGAAACTAAAATATCAGAGTGGTGGCATTTGGAACTGTACAGGGAGATTGGCTTTGGTTCATAGAACAAAATAAGGGGGGAATTAATTTCATAAAAAAATGACACTTAGAACGTTTGATACTTCCACTCTCCAAATATATTGGTGGACTTTTAATGCTCAATATCGATCGTGATATTGATCCTCTCAATAATTTTGACCTTACATGTTCCAATATGGATGTGCCATCGGTATTGAACTTCAAAGGTGTGCCAATAAAATTGCTTTATTGCGTGATTGTTATATATTACTGAAAATTGTCTAAATTGAACTAGTTTACTGAATTGATTAATGTATACCTTTTTTTAAGATTAAGTCTTGGAGACTCCAGTTAAGGAGTATAAGACAAGTCAGATCAACAAATTATACTATTTTACTCTTATAAACTAGTTACCATAATTACTATATCAATTAGTTGGGGTGAGGCTTAATTTTGATGTGAAAGGAACTCTTGTACACTATAAAAAGCTTTATCAACTAAATATTTTTTCAATTGTTTTTAAAATATGCCTATATTTTTAAGACTTTGAAAACTGTGGTAGCTTTTTGTAGAGTTTCCTATCAATATAACTAGTTTTTTGTTTGAATAAGCTACTATTGTGACTCATCAAGTCATAATCTCCTCGGCTTCTTGTATTATAATCGTGTACATCAAGGTTTTGGTTAATATCATTCGTTTTTACATATAAAGCAGCTTCATACACATATAAGCAGGGTACAGTTAGGAGACCAAGTCTCTTGAATAACGGCCTACATGAATTTAATCTATTTACTCTTTCTATACACCTAACCGCTTTCTTTTGCATTGCCATACATGCATTGCCAAAAAATAAACCTACTCACACCATGTATATAAATATTATAATTTAAGTGAATATTTGAATACAACTTGAACCATCAAATTAAGTGAATTTTTCATACTAGGATCAACTAGGTAGTAAAATTGAAATGCTAAAGTTAAACTGGGTTTTCATAAGTTAAGGTTATGAACTGCTATATTTTAGTGGTAATGTATAAGATTTAAATTGAAAAATATTTATTGAAGATAAATAATTTAGTATTCAACTGTGGTGATATTGTAGTAAGACACATCATGCATTGCCAAAAAAACCTACTCACACCATTATGTATATAAATATGATTTTAATCATCATGAACTGTTCAGTGAATTTTTCATATCAGGATTAACTAGATAGTAAATTAAAAATGCTAAAGGTAAACTGAGTTTTCATTAGCTTAGGTTATGAACTGCTATATTTTAGTGGTAATGTATAAGATTTAAATTGAAAAATATTTATTGAAGAAGCTTTTGTGATATATTTATTTAGTACTGTAGTATTATACTGTTTAATTCATTTCTACATGTACTATTTTTTACGGTAGGCTAAGCATGGAGCAAATTGGCCGAATGGTCATCTCTATTATTGTTTAAATTTGATTTTGATGGTCAACCCAAAACAGGTACTTAACTTCAGGGTAACCTAATTTTTTTATCTATTTTGCATGTAAATGTCATATATTATAGTCTATATATGTAATTTTGAAAATGGTGTGCTTGTTTATTGTTATTTAAAGCTTATGATTATAGTATAAATGCAAATAATAGATTTTAATTAATTTGTTGATTGAGTATTAAACTATGGTGTGATATTGTAGGAAGTGATATTTGTATACGTTATTTCTGTGACATGTGTTCAGAAGTGGTTTTGTATAAAAAAATTATAGCTTACTACAATAGGATACATGTTTGTAGTTTTCTATTTTTAATTAAAAAAATTATGTTGATTTTGTTTTTATTTTTATTTGTTTAGATATTACAAGAAAATTATATTTTCAAGTATTTATCATGATGTATTTGGAAATGGTTGACCTTTCATGTTCAATGATCATCATCATCAGCAATTTAAAATAAATGAAAAAATGATAAGAAAGGAGTTTCCTCCTCCTTTCTATGATGAAACCACGCTGAAATATACTGGGAGGAATTGGTTCAAAACTGAGGGCACTGACTTTGGTAAAATTTCAAATTTCCACAGCATTGCATATTTTTAGTTCTTGCTACTACTGTATTATGACCAATATACACAGTTCAAACAAGCTGTTACTCATTTTGGATAACTGTCTCAACCTAACATAACTTAACTGTGACATGGCCGAATGATAGCTAAAAGGCTGAAACATATGCAACTTGGCAACACTTATGCCATCTGGATATTCATTTTCCAGTGCAATAGCTGCATTGCCGTATTGATGTATTCCAGCCCTTTAGCTATAGTTTGGCCATGGTTCAGAACTATGCAATATAAACAAACTGAATTTGCATTTTTGCAAAATGTTCAAATCAGCTGATTGATAATAATAATTATTATTATTACAGAGATTGGGATGAATGCTGAATTTTTTTCATTGGTGTAACTTATAGCATGTATCAGAAAGTGACTCCCAAGTCATAATGCTATTATGCAATGGTTTTGATTAAGCATGAATAGTCAGTTGTACATTACTTTAAATTCTAATATACACTTTATAATGTGGTCATAGATAAAAAAAGTGTTATATTGCATCTTCATACCAGTCCCAGTATGAATTGGAAAATATATAACACTAGCTGGCCCAACGCGCATTGCTGCATTCTCATAAAAAATTTTTGTTTTTATTATTTGCCACCTCCCACTGAGGTTACATTTCAAATTTCAACCTTCTAGGACTATTAGGGAAGAAGTTAGTCCTAGGGCTCTTCCAGCTGATCAGAGAGGCCTCCTTTGTTGTATTCTTACACAGTAAGACCTTACTCACCACTTCTCAATGAACATTTCAAATTTAAACCTCCCACGACTATTAGGGTAGAAGCTAGGTTTTTTATTTTATTTTTTTGGTTTTTGATTCACCACCTCCTACTGAGAATACATTTCAAATTTTTAGCTGCATTGGTTAACAGATGTCATCAACCTGGCATAATTTTTATATATATAGATGATATAATAGTATTCAATTTTCTATATCTATCTATATATGATCGGCATGAAACTTTGGGAATATGTTGTGTGAATATTGGGGATGGTTTCTGGCCATAAATTTAAATAGGGGAGCTAATAATTATTATTAATTAATCCATTTTATAGTCCTAACCTACTCAACTTGCCAGCCAAACAGCTTAAAGGAACAGCTGATAGAAGTCAACAGTTTTTAATCATATGGCAGGCCCCTTAGCGGCATTATTTATGCTGTCTTTAAACAGCAAAAGACTTTGCACTTTGCATGTAGGCTACCATGCAGTCAGAGCCTTGCAATATGTAGGAAACATACGACTGGGTATGATGAAATGTAATTATGTCAGGTTGATGACATCTGTTAACCAATTGTTGTAATCTAAAAACGATAAACCAGACCATGGCTTTTATTCACTATAAACACAAGTCAACTAAAAGCGAAAA
Source organism: Conomelus anceps (assembly GCA_948455865.1). NCBI lineage: Eukaryota > Metazoa > Arthropoda > Insecta > Hemiptera > Delphacidae > Conomelus > Conomelus anceps. The sequence continues at coordinate 16,464,720 of OX418221.1, forward strand.
TAGCAAACCAAATAACAAACACAGTAACTGAACATTCAATCATATGTGTCCAAGTCCATGTCATTATCCAGTAGAATGGTCCTCCATATAGTACCATTAAAACGTTCAATCTGGGAATTCCCTCTGGGATTGTAAGGGGTTGTATGACTTGTGGCAACTCCATAGTTATGGAGAAAATCAGCCAACTCTCTGGACATAAAGGAAGTCCAAAAGGCGCAGTTCCCTTGATAAGTTTTCCTTGAAATTGATGGAATCTCGGTTTCACTTCTGCACATGTTTGGCAAGCCAAGGTCATTCTTTTAACTTCATCTAGGGTGTAATTCAACTTCTTAGTCCTAATCCAGTGGTATTCTAGTTATACCTGGATGGCAGAGAGATTTGTGAAGCTCAAAAAGCTTAGCACCATCCCAGCATACTGCATTGACACAAGATACAGTGTCTCCTTTGTCATTATCCTTCCCAGGTTGGTACACAATTTCATATTGATATGGTGCAAGCTCTAATTACCACCTCATTACTTTATCATTTTTTATCTTACTTTTATGTTTTTTGTCAAATACAAATGAAAGAGCTTGTTGATCAGTGTATAATTTGAATTCCTTTCCAATAAGAAAATGTTTCCATTTTCTGAGACCTTCAACAATGGCAGCAGCTTCTTTCTCTACCGCAGAGTACAGTTTCTCAGACTTGTTCAAGGTTCTTGAGAAGAAGGCAACTGGTTGATTATTTTGACTCAAGGTAGCTGCCACAGCTATGTCTGATACATTAGTCTCCACCACCAGTGGTTCTTGTCCATTTCTTGGGGTAATAAGTGAGTTTGCCATGTCACATTTAAGACTTTCAAAGTCTTTGATAGCTCCCGATGACAATGGAAACGATTCCGCTTGTGTTAAACTCCTAATCCTATCTGAGAATCTATGTATCCATTTTGAATAGTGAGCAAAAAATCCTAGTACTCACTTTAATGAAGCCCGATCCTTGGGCACAGGGAGCAAAACCAGTGATTGCAGTTAATCAGGATCAGGATGGATGGATTTGTGTGAAACTAAATGTCCCAATAAGGTAATTGAAGTTTGATTGAACTTGCTCTTATCTTTATTAATTACCAGACCATATTTGGTTAAGGCACTTAAGAATTTCTCTAGGTTTTTGTCATGATCCTCTTGATCCTTTCCACAGACAGTCAAATCATCCAAATAAGCACAGACTCCTTCAAGGTTTTCCTTTTCGATTATACAGTCCAATGTTTTTTGAAAACAGGCCACTCCATTACTTACACCAAATGGGATTCTTTTGAATGGGAAGAGCCATCCAGCAGCCTCAAATGCAGTGTATTTCTTTTCTTCATCACAAATTGGAATTTGGTGATATGCTTGTTTCAGGTCTACAGCACTAAACACTTTGTATGTAGCCACAGTAGACACAAGTTCATCTATGTTAGGTAATGGGTAAGCATCAAGAAGGGTATATTTGTTCATTGTTTGTGAATAGTCTATAATCAAACGCTTCTTACCTCTATCATTTGTCACAACCAGCACTTGAGCTCTCCAAGGCGATGAGCTTGGCTCAATAATCTCTTCAGCCAATAATCTGTCAATGTCTTGTTTTATAAGCGTCATATCCTCTTCTGAATATCTTCGTGACTTAGTAGCTATTGGTTTACAATCTGTGGTTAAATTACTGAATAGTCTTGGTGGTTCAACATTGGCACAAGAGCACACCATCAGAGTTAGTTTCTTGCCCCCAAACCAAACTTGTACATTTGAATGATGTCTCATTACATCATCATAAGTACATCAGTACATAGGTCTTCAAGAACTGATAGCTTTAAGTCATTGTAATTGTGACCCAGTAAACTTAAATTAATCTTAACAAATCCATGTACATGAGATTTCAAACCAGAAGCAGCTAGCAATACTTGTCCACTTTCTCTAAACATTTTAATTTTGTTTGTTTGAACAAAACCCAAATTGATGAAGCTTGATGTACTTCCAGTATCTATTAGGCTGTTTGCAGTCAGACCATTCACTTTTGCCTCAACTAAAGAGTTCTTTAATAATGGTTTGTTAGTTGTAGTAGCTAACAAAGCTGCTTATGTTCCAGAGCTCTTTGAATTTGTTTTGAGTTGTCTTGGATCAGAACTCTTACACATTCTTGCGTAGTGGCCTTTCTTATTGCATTTTCTACACATTTCTTCTTTGGCTGGACAAACATCTCTAGAATGTTTATCATATCCACAAAAATAACACTTTCTTAAAATGTTCTTTCTAACAGCTGAAACCCTCTCTTCCTCACCTTTCTCCAAGTAAGATTCACACTTACTGACCTGCTTTGCAGTCTCATTGACTGCACATGTTTGGTCTCTGTAGTCAGATTGGGAATAACTCTCAACTTGTTTTTGAGCCGTTTCAAGAGCTCTAGATTGTTTAACAGCTTCTGCTAGGTCTAAAGTATTGTTCTCAAATAGTCTTGATGTATGTATGACGAGGATATGCCATTGATAAATGCATCACAGATATATTGATCTCTGTACTGAGTCGCATTTACAGCTTCAAACACACAATCCTTACTCAGTGTTTTAAGTTCTGATATGTATTGATCTATTGTCTCTCCTTGATGTTGTTTTCTAGTCATTATTAAGTATCAAGAAAATATTTCATTTTTCTGTTCGATATAGATTGATTTAAGAACCTCTATTGCATCTTCATAAGTTCTTGAATCCTGAACAAGTTTGTATACCTTAAATGATAGTCTATTAGTAAGGATTTTTAGTTTGTCACCTGTGTTAGTAAATTCTGTTGTGGAAAGAAAGTCTTCAATCGTTTTTAACCAGTGCGTCCATTCATCTGCAGCACTTTGAGATTCTGGATCTATTTCAAATCTGTCCGGTCTTAAGAATTTCTCCATTTTATGTAGCACTGGTGTGAAAGTTTACAGTGAATAAAATTGTAATCTAAAAACGATAAACCAGACCATGGCTTTTATTCACTATAAACACAAGTCAACTGAAAGCGAAAATAGCAAACCAAATAACAAACACAGTAACTGAACATTCAATCATATGTGTCCAAGTCCATGTGATTATCATACCACACCAATGCAGCTAGAAATTTGAAATGCAGCCTCAGCGGGAGGTGGCGAATAATAAAATAAAAAACCTAGCTTCTACCCTTATGTAGTCGTAGGAGGATTAAATTTAAAATGTTTCTTCATTCAGAGGTGGTGATTAGGAAAACAACGAAGCCTCTATGATCAGCTGGAAGAGCCCTAGGACTAACTTCTTCCCTAATTTGAAATGTAACCTCAGCGGGAGGTGGCGAATAATAAAATCAAGGAGAATTTTTATGAGAACGCTGCAACGCGCGTCGGGCCAGCTAGTAGATGAATAAAATAATGGACAGTCTAATATCATAACTGACACTGTATTTCTACTTAATATATGATTTTCACTCACTTATACTGGAGTGAGTGAAAATCATATATTAAATAGAAATACAGTGTCAGTTTTGATATTTCACCAAATTGAGTGAGATCTTTCCTTTTTAAGATGCTCGGAGTTTTCTCTGTCTCACGATTACAGACGAACGCCTAGACAAATTGTTATGATTTTTCATATGGATGTTCCCTATTCCTAGGCACAGCAATATTTTCTTTTTCAAATTCTATACGGCGGCCGGTTCACGAGGTATAAAGCGAAACTGTATCTAAAAAAACAGTTAATGGGGTAGGTATTCATAGAATAGTGGATACATGATAATAAATAGAGCATGATTTGCGGTAATGATACGGAATTAACTGGCAAGTGTGTGTGTTTGTGTGGTCCTGTGCAGTGTGCCCATACTAAGAGCATGAATAAAAGCATACATTTGAATCCAATGATTTCACCGATCTTAACTGTGCTGAATGAATATGTGCTGAACGAGTGAGACCTACTCTTTACAGAACTACTTGTAGATTGTTCATCAAGTATTTCGTCATGGAAAACATCACAGAAAATGATGTATTCCAAAGGTCTCTTTCTTTGTAAAATAGGTTTATTTTACAGACTCCCTCCAGTGGTCCACAGGTTGTATCTTGTGTGCTGGATTGTATTTTCTCTTTAACTTCAATTTTTTTATATTGATTTTTTTTAATGAATTATATTTTTCGATCGAACATAGCTTTTCTGTAGAAAAGAAAAAACACTGTATATTGCTATTTTTCTTTTGAGAATAAAATTTATCTATCATTTCTAACGGTGCTAGGGTGAATTATTCATAAAATTACATGATTATTGTAGCCCAGCGCAGACCAAATTTTCTTCAAATGAAACGGTATTTTTCTTTAGATCAAAAAGTTACTATCAATTCCAATTCTACTGATACATTCTGTGGAGTGCAAAGAAAGGAAGTATTGTGGTGATGAACGAAATGTGGTTGAGATGTCACCTCCCTTCCTAACGGATTGAATCCCGTGATTGACATTGAAAATAACATTTATTGTATTGAAAAAGAGAGAATCTTCCAAGACTTTGAGAAAAATACCTATTGAACTTTGCCAATTAAAGTCACTACGAATAAATCTAGCATTTGTAAAGTTTGAAAATAAACGTACCTATGTTTGACAATAGAGTTTTGGCAAAGCTGCGATAATGCTAATTCTAACCTGACCAACTTATGGTTTAGGCTGCTCCACAGCTTCTTGCATAGAGAGCAAGTCTAGAGTGGTCAGGTTACAATTAGCGCTAGCATGGTTTTGCTCAAACTGTAATACGTTCAGAATAAGATTAAGCAACTTTACTTTCATATTTTTTATTTATAAAAAACAAACTTAAATAAATTAATTACTCAAAACATTTGAGTGGTGGTGTAATTCAGTTAATGAGAAAATAAACATTAGTACAACACTAAAAGAATGTTGTAAATACATCAATTTTGCATGTCATTTAATAATATATTGTGTTTATAAAATAAAACACAATCACACATCTCAGAACTTATTGGCCATAAAAAATAGATTTATTTACATATAGCACAACTGAATTGATACAGTTTAGGTGGTATAGTGCTATTTACATTATTATAATAATGCACATTGAGTCTCTTATGCATAATTAGTTGGTCTCTTGCAGCTTCCAGATGTAGTAAGGTGGCTTAATTCCTTGGATATTTCTTCCAGCATTGATAAATTAAGATAAAACAGAATTAATTTTTTAATTAGCTGTAAGTAGTTCTAATTGCTTCGAATTGATTTCTCGAATATTCCTCAATTTGAGTATAATAACGCTAGTTTCATTATGTCCTACTAGGAAAGATAGTTAACCTACAAATAAAATAAATCTAAATTGCTAAGCATTGATTCAGGTTAATAAATGGCTGTTTTTTTTTTTCTAAAATAATTTCTACTGCCTGATTATTTTTCATAGAATGTTCCTCGCAGATATGATAACAGATTTTTTGAAGCAGTCATTTTAAGCGGCTAAACGCTATTTTTCATCATTCATTTTGTGATTATGAAATTGTCTAAATTTGTTACCACTGATTCCCTTCTTAAATATTACTGAACCTGACTGTCATGATAACTTTTTCCGAAGTATCGAAGTTTGTAGATATTTTTTAATATTATTGGCTTCTGGTACCAATATTGTTTAAATTTTCTTCAAATGAAACGGTATTTTTCTTTAGATCAAAAAGTTACTATCAATTCCAATTCTACTGATACTTCTAAATCATTTTTCTTTCTAATAAACAGTTGCTACTATTGAAAAAATAATATCAATCTCTTCAAATCCAGGCACTAATTATCTAGTCCAAATACAGTATTATTTTCTTTTGTGTACTGAACTCTATAGGCTACCACACACAGTTTAAGTACAATAAGGACATTTTAAAAATCTTAGTAGACCAGGCTCTTATCTATTCAAATAATTTAGCACAAGTAAAACTGTACTTTTTTGTATACTAATCAACTAATTCACAATTATTTATTACTGAATTCCAGTAAAATTAAACAGTGACACTCCAGTATAGAATGTAAGTGTTCTTGAGTGAGTCCTTCTTTGGAAACTGTGTTATTTGGAGAATCTCCTTCGCCCCTATAGAACTGTGTTATAAGTTATAGATAACCCTTCGTCCGTACAGAACTGTTTTCTGTTTTTTGGACTTGTTTATCGTGGAATTTTCTTCGTTTTTGGTTGATAATTAACCGAAGATATTGTTGACCAGAGTGTTGAAACCGTTTGTGATGGATGACAGAATTCCGGATTCTTGGCTTGGCTTGAGAAGTGGTGGGGGCCCTGGTGACAGCAGATGATGTGGATGATGATAGAAATGCTGATTATTACTGTGCGGAAGCTGTTGCTGCGGTCTGTAGAACGAGGCTGAAGTTCCTGGCTCTTGACGCTGTTCAAATGACAGACAAATTAAATTAATCATTAATATAGTACACAGACATAGAAAAAAACTAGTCCAAAATTAATAAAACAAATAGATATAATTTCTATAATAAAGTATAATTAAATAAAGTGGCGAAATATTAATCATAAGTTCAGGAGCTTGAGCTTGATTGGAGGAAAAATTAAATCATTTTGACAGTGTTGTTTACAATGTTATGCTCCAGGCGCGGGCTGTTAAGTGTGTTTGCTAAGCATGGAGTCGATTCCCCGCTTCAAATAAATTTCTGTCATTGGCTGAGCTAACTCAGCTAATCCTAATGAAATCCATTTATTTAAAGCGTGGAGGTAACTCCACGCTTGTCAAATGATCCGTGTGCGTATTTGCTTCAATTTTTACAATGTAGTAAATTTTCAATCTCCTTTCAGTGCTATAAATTATGCTTAATACCTACTTCGAACATTGACAACTGCATTAACTTGAAGAAATCTATGAATTCTAGTATTCAAATTTATTCAGCACCGATAACTAAACCAATGATCTTCTAATTACCCGCACCGACTGAATTTTTTGTTTAGCGGCATTCACAGATTTTCATAACCTATGAAATGCAATTGCCATTGTCTGCGAATAGAAGGTATCAACATAATTAATAGTGCTGAAAAGGAAATCCGAAATTAATCATGATTTAAAAATGTTTTTACTGTACTAGCTAAAACCAGAAACATTGTCAATAACTTTCAAAAGTTGATAAATATTGTTCCAGTGACACCCGCGTAGTCTAACATTCTCTAACTAAATTTATTTGTAGTTACCGCAAATCGTACCAGTAGATAATGAAAGATTTTACAAAATGTTACTACTAGTAGAATTAAATTGGATTCATTTTATTTTATTTTATTGATGATTTGTTGAATTGTTGCTGTTGAAAATTGCTCATGAGAATCTTTCTTTTCTCTGTTGAATGGCATTGCAGACTTGCACTTTCCAAGTTATTCATAGTGCAGGTCTATTATAGTATACTGAATGTTTACAATCAGTAATAAGTTGGAAAGTTTCTGGTATAAATGCGGTTCCATAAACTCATTGCTACTGAAATAGGGATGACGGAAGATTCCAGCTTGGTATCCTTATAGATTTAAGAGTATAAGTGAAGAATCAAGAAACATATTAGAAAATCCACATCAAACAAAAACAAAGGAGTGAAAATACTCGCAAAATATATACACGAAAAGAAAGAATGACAGGATAGATTTTGATTTACAAATTTCAAGTTTTCACCAACACCACTCCAGAAATTTCAAATGTAATAATATTTTCATAAAGTAAAAAGAATACATAATTATTTACATAAAGAAGGGTTTCAGTGTTTCCATGTAAAGAAAATCTCCACAACCTCAACAAATAAATTTAAAAAATCTGTACAGCTTTATACAGTTGGATAAATTTGAAATGAAAATTATACTATTCAGTATTATGTTGAAATAAAAAATATGGCAAATTTATAGAAGCATTATCAAACACATTTCATAGAACTAACTACTTATAGGCTACTATTAATGGGATATGAACTTTTTCACATTATTGACATGAATGCCTCATAACATTATTTTGAAAAATCATCTTGAGACTACAAATGAAAGAAAAATAATGGAAACTCCTGAAAAACAGTTTCGGTATCTTTTTACTTGACAGTTAAAATACAAGTGGAGAAAATAATATTTCCAATAATCATGTATAATCTGCTAATAATTATTATTGCCGCATCTCTTATAAAAACTGACACTGTTTTTCTATTTAAAATATGATTTTTACTCACTTATCCTGGAGGTATACATTTCGCTTCTAAAGAGAAGCTTCATCAGCCATAAGGCGAAATGCATCCCTCTAGTATAAGGAGTAAAAATCTTAATTAAATAGTAGTACAGAGTCAGTTTTTATATTAGATTGTTCATCAATTATTTATTCATCGAAAACATCACAGAATTATTATTAGTTAAGAAACAACTAGACTAATAACTCAAGCATTTCGATAAAGATTTTTGCATTATCTTCGACATGATATTCATGCAATAATATTTTACTCATGCTGATGAATTTCAAATAATTTTCATAATTTTTTAGTTGTGTAAGTTAACATTGCATCAGCGTCCTTGCCTCTGAAATGTAATATTATTTACTTTTCAAGTAAATAATCACATATCCTCTTCAATAGGCTTGTAGATTATAGCTCTGAAGTTGACAAATTATTGCACTAACTGAAATTATTCACTTGATTGCTAATTAGAATTGCTTAATTTTAAATGATTGCAGAAGCATGATGATGTGATCAGTTGAAATAGCTTGATTGGCGATTCCTACCAGAATTCACCTTTTTTAATCTAACCAACGTTTTTGAATATAAATAAATTATTGTCCCTAAATGCCCCACAATAGTACAGTATTTACTATGTTTTTTGTTTAAACTGATAATGAATGAAAAAGCAGGTGAAATGATTGTTGTAACAATGCATCACCACACTTACTTGCAATTGTGTTTAGTTTGTTGGAAAAATGATTGCATCTGTAAACGGCTGTATACTTTTATGTACTTCTGTCTGTGCCACTGGCTGGTCTAGGGCATATTGCGGATGCTGAAGGTCTGTTATAGCAGTTGGATAGTACAATAAAACCCCACCAGGTGGCACTTGATTAGGTGTTGACGCCAGTAACACTGGGGTTGAAGAAGCTGGAACTGAAGGATTTCTTCCATCGAGAGGATTTATCTGATCGGTTGGATTCTTCTGGTTGATCGCATTAGTGATTTTTGTTCCTTTTCGATTTGTTGTGTTGGGTACAATGATTGGTTTGATGGTGTTGCATGTAGTTTTTGTTTTGTCTGCATCTGTTTGTTTGCAATTTGTCGTTCCATTGGTTTTGGCAGGTCCGTTCTGCTGCTGTACAAAATGCTCACAGATATTCCAAGAAAGTATTAGCATTTGTCTCATTCAATTTCATACATCATGCGACTCCAACATTTATCAAGTTTGGCAGAAAGGAGAATGGTAGCAATAGAAATAAAAGTGAAAATAATAATTATAGGTATGAAAATTCTACTCCATCCTCTAATAAATGAAGAAAAAATTCATAAATAGTAAAGTAAAAAGTGTGAAAATGGTGATATTCATAGTGAATAGAGAGCTAGTGTAGGTAATCACTGGAAGCTCAAGCATTAGTAAATAAATTTTAGTTTTCAAGAATATTTAATCAAATTGATGGTCACTCCAGTGAATATTAATTTAGTTTTATAAATATACTAGCACCCGTCCTTCGTACGGATTATGCTTAGAAATAAGACTAAATATGTTTCGGCTTTTTTGATAGCAACGATCATGAAGTTGTTAGCAGCTTAGTAAACAACTTAGAACGTAAACAATTCAGTGACAGTTATCAGAGAGAATATTTGAGAACAGCTGATTGATATATCATGATAAATTACGTGATTTGTTCTTATGTGGTAATAAAACTGAGAAGAAATGTATCCAAAATCGCACAATACTTGGTTTTTAAACGTTTATTATTGTGTTAAAAAAAGTTAATTTCGTTTTTTATAGCTAAAGACATTGTCATAAAGGTCTTCAATACTGATAAATTACTTTAATGCCGATCGATGCTCTCGTTTTTCAGGAGAAGGCCGCGTAAAATGCCTTTGGGGCCGTGACAGACAGACAGAAAATGAGATGAGAATTGTTTCGGCTTTTTTAATGTATAAAACGTAGAAATAACCAAAAAATATATATTTCTGATAAATGTAAAGACAAAACTCTAATTTTATTTATATAGATATAAAAAATCTCCTAAGGAAGCTTGATTGAATTGAAAATATTATGTTAAATGCAAATCTCTTTATTAAATGGAAAAGAACTTAAGAGGCCTTTTCAAGAAAGTAGATTTATTAATTATTTTTATTGAGTATTAATTTAGTCCTTTTATCCTTCCGCTAACCCGTGTTATAGGAACTTTCTAAATTGAAACCTAATTGGAAGTGGTATCAAAGTTCAGACTATAAAATTACTGTGGCATATGTTATCGAATGAACTAATTTAGGTATGTGATTAAAATGCCATTTTTTCATAATATTCATGAAAACATCAAAAGGTCAAAACAAAATTATCAATTTCAATTCAATCTCATTAAAAAAGATTACTTCCAAATGCCAAATTATTGGCATTTGAATTCAAGCTTCATAAGAAAACAAAGATTTCGCTCTTTTTCAAAAAAATAAATTTTCTTTAAGATTCAAGGATGTGATTGGAATTTGAATCTAATAATGAAGTTTAATTACTAAATTTTAGAAACAAAGGTAACAACAAAAACGTTTGAGTTTTTGCGCTCCATATATTTATACAATTGAAAAATGTTCAATAAAGTAATTATTTCATATTAACCCTGAAAAATTAGTGGTGTGTGTCTGATGAACAAGCTGACATCTGTGATGAGTTTTCACATCTTGTAAGGAATGAGGTATTTCACTCAACTTCCCAATTTCTAATAGAAATAACATTAGGTTTTAGAATAAATAGAGCAAAAAATGAAATGCTAGTTTAGGTTTGGTTCGTTATAAAGAGAGAAATACAGTACTTATTTTAAAACGAACTAAGCATACACTTTTGTAAGATAAGTAGATTGAAGAAATGGTAATTTTTCAAACTTACATTGAACAGCTTGATTCATAAGATAAATAGATATTGCTTAAATGATAAGAAACTGTAATTTTTCTAGTTATTTTGAGGCTTAAACGATCAATCAACTTATTTGATGGGCAATTTTTATTACCTTACGTTTCAATATAATTTTCATCAATTAGATTCCATAAACTCCTTTTCTTATTTATTTTGTTCAATAAACCAAACCATTAAAAAAATTTATATTTTTTTCAAAAAAATTCTTTGAATTGAAAGAAAAATTATTGAAATAAATAGGGTCTTTGTGGTACGGTAATTGGAATTAGAATCAATTAATTTGCAACAAAAATCTAAATTATTCTTTAACAGCTATGATCAAATTAATTATTGGCCTCTACATTTTTTTGGATTGTACTCGAATCATAACAACATATTTGAGTTTTTAAATTATTTATTGTCATTTACATTTATCGGTCTTATTCAATTATTTCCATTTTATTCCATTCCACAATAAAAAATAGCAATAATCAAAAGTTTTTGCCGCATAATCTTTCAAAATAGATTCTAATGTGCATACATGCTTTACTTTTCTTAAATATTGAATACTCTATTAATATTTAAATCATTCATTGTTAACTCTCAGCATAATTATATATTATTTATGTTTTAAATCATTTATTTATATATTGATATTTATTTGCGATCAACACATATACTTTATTTGTGTATCTTAAATATATTTTTATTAATATTTCTACAACAAACTACGCTAGATTTTGAAAAATAATTTTTGACTGCATTTCAACATTAATTTTCTAATGTGACATTCATTCCATAAAAATAGGGAATTCACTATAACTTGAAAATAGTATCAAGAGTAATTTGTACATGAAATGCATATTAACATACATGAGGTTATTAATAATTTATAAATATACTAAGTACATTTTAAACGTCTCTCATTAGTTACTGAACAAATCACATGAAGATGATAATTTTTTGCTTCTACACCTTGAAAATGTAAGATTATATATTTTTAACGAACTATAACAGATCTAACAATAAAAAATACAGCCTTATTACCTTTTTCCTATTATTACAGTTTATTTTCATTTAATAACTAAGCCATTCAAGAATATGGATTTCTAATGTTAGAAAATATAATAACTTTTATTTTCTAATCTTTTAACAGCGTATCAGCCAAGCATAATAAAGAGTTATCAAATAATCCAAACAATCATAATAATAAGTAATGGACCACATGATGTAGGACTGTATAGGGGCCCTACACTAAATTCATGGGGATAAGTTTGATGTTAAATGCAGGACTTTTCAAAGTGGTTTATTTTAAATTTTCAAATTACATTATGCGCAATTTTTAAAATGATTCTTTCACAATCACTGTATTGAAGGATTAAATACCGTACTACTGTAATAGTTTATAGTTCAAAAAACTTTTTTCGTGGAAAACAACTGAAAGTTGTAATCTGACACATAATTAGTTTAATCATACTATTTTGATCCTCATATATTTTGAATCAATGATTTCTAGTAGAATCTAGAGGAGTTCAAATAATTATTTTCTTGAAGCTTCAACAATATTCAATTTGTTTTCACTGCTATTTGCGTTTTTTATTTCAATTTTCGTTAAAAACTTGAGTTTGGATATTTTTGCGTCGATTAATTATTATTGTTAGTATTGTATTGATTCATCCAATCTCGAATTTTCATTAATTTTTTATTATTGTAATTTTTACTGTGTTAATCCGACATAAGGTTGCGTTCACTAAGAAAGCTTGTTGCAAGTAACATGTTTGTAGACACTTGCTCTCTGCGCTATCTAGCGCCTGTGAATAAGTTTTGGTGTTCACAATAAAAGCGTGTGTTTTCAGTCTGAAGCAACTCTCATTGCGAGTATGTCTCCCTTTTGCTTGAAAAAATAGACTTGAAATTGCGCAAAAATGATTGAAGCTGGTATGAATGAAATACATAGCTTGTGCTTGAGTAATCTAATTCAATTATAATGAAATTGAGTGTTCCAGTTTTTTTAGGTCAATCGGTCACCCTTACAAAGAGGTCCCAGATGTTCGTAGCTTATCTCTATCTGATTGAACAGATACCTGCTACGGCTCACGGCTATCACTTCCCTTTTGATAGAAGCACTACAAGGCTTGTAGACAATCTTCATGAAAATTATGAAAAAATTCAATCCATAGTTCCACAAGTTCAATTCAATTCCACAGTTCCATATTCATGTTCCTTTATATTAATTTTCTTTCATATTGGAAATCGAGTTTTTGTAATTTTCCCAGTAAAATTCTAATGCTCATACATAAAATATAAATTCAATTGAAATCGTTAACTGACAAAAATGCTGCAGTTCAAAGACCTCCTAAGAGTGGCGGCTTTGGTAGTGCAGTTGGTTGGAGCGCTTGTTTGTGATAATATAAGCTCTGGCTAGCTTCCTTTCCTACAGCCTTTGGTTCAAATCTCATTCAACCATGGATGTTTCATCATTCATCTCATTACCCACTCACAAGTCTCCGGACTCATGTGGGCATTATCCGCAATAAAAAAATTAACTTGAGTAGAAGTAAGCTTATGTAGTACAGTTGGGGTCTGACGAGTTGATCCCTGGCCGATTCTTCCCCTTCTCCTCCAACTCTCTGCTACTGTGCGTTGCAATGACATATGCAGGCTAGTTGAAACGCAGAAAACCTGTTTGTCTCTGGCCGTAGTTTTCAAATTAGGAGTAAAGCATGAATAGAGCATGCGCAGTTGGCTTCCTACTACTGCCGCCCGCTCCTGCACCGAAAATCCAGGGATCAACTCATCAGACCACAACTGTACATTATTGTTATTTCCGGCTATAAGCAATAGCTTCTATTGATCTGATAGGGAATGATTGTGTCAATGGTCTTTAATTTTGAATTATTTAAACGATTCATTTAAAACTCCTTAATATTTTAAACTGCAGCTTTAGTAGAATAGACTGCATTGTGAATGCTTTGCAATCTCAACTTTTCTCTTTGAATAAATTATAGGCTAGTTTTGTTAAACATCTTCAATACTTTTACTTTTATATGTGACACAAACACACGTAAAAGCATTCCCAGTTTCCCATACACATAAACTCAATAATAGTGTGATGTAGCTATAAAAGAATGCAGTCTATGCAATGGTTATATGCTATGAAGTGAATTGACTTATTCTATTTATTAGTACTCTGCCCCTTAATCTAATGTAAAAAATGGACATTTTCTGTAGTAATAGCTGTTATTGTGCCTAAGTTTTGATACGTAAGCAGAGCTCATCTAACTTTTTTGTTTCAAATCATCGATTTTGAATCACAGGCACTTTTGTAATAAAAAATTGTACTATTTCGATATATAGCTAATATACGAGGGTGGTTTGATAATTCCTCGACTTTTAAAATTTCCCGCGCAGCCACTGTATTGGCAACACTGCTGCCCTCAACTGACATCTATCGGACGACTTCCGTAGTATTTCGAACCAGCTGCATCATTTAGTTTTTTTTGGCAGCCATTTAAAGCAGTTAACCTCGTTAATTTCCATGACAATGGAAAAAAGTGAATTTCGTGTGCTGATTAAGCATTATTTTTTGCGTAAAAAAACCATTACCGAAACCAAGGCGAGGCTTGATAAATATTATGGGGACTCTGCTCCATCAATTTCAATGGTTAAAAAGTGGTTTACTGAGTTCCGTTGTGGCCGCACCAGTACAAGTGACGCTGAACGTTCAGGTCGCCCAAAAGAAGTCATTACGGAAGAAATCGTTGACAAAATCCATGGAATGTTATTGGATGATCGAAGATTGAAAGTGCGTGAGTTGGCTGAGGCTGTAGGCATCTCAGGTGAGCGAGTGCATCACATTTTGCATGAATATTTGGATATGAAAAAGCTGTCCGCGCGATGGGTGCCGCGATTGCTCATGAACGACCATAAACAAAACCGCGTGAAGACTTCAAAGGCCTGTCTGGCGATGTTTAGACGCAATCAAAACGAGTTTTTGCGGCGTTTTATAACCGTCGATGAAACCTGGATCCATCACACCACACCAGAGACCAAGCAACAATCGAAACAGTGGGTTTCTATGGGTGAACGTGCACCGAAAAAGGCTAAGGTGGGTCTGTCGGCTAACAAAGTCATGGCCACCGTTTTCTGGGATTCCCGCGGTGTCATTTTTATTGATTACCTTGAAAAAGGTAAAACGATCACTGGGGATTATTATTCACAGTTGTTGGACAGATTTGACACTGTTTTAAAGCAGAAACGACCGCATTTAGCAAAGAAAAAAGTGTTGTTTCATCAGGACAATGCACGGGTACACACATGTGTAGTCACCATGGCCAAAATTCATCAATTGGGCTACGAACTGCTACCTCATCCACCATATTCTCCAGATTTAGCACCCTCTGACTATTTCCTCTTTCCAAACCTTAAGAAATGGCTGGGTGGTAAGAGATTTGGGTCGAATGAAGAGGTCATCATTGAAACAAATGCCTATTTTGGGGGCCTTGAGAAATCTTATTTTTTAGAAGGAATAAAAAAATTAGAAACACGTTGGACTAAATGTATTGAGCTAAAAGGAGATTATGTAGAAAAATAAAATGATTTTTTGCAAAAAAAAAAGTTTTTTCCTTTAAAAGTCACGGACTTATCAAACCACCCTCGTAATAAGACATATATGCATACTATGTTAATGGTGGTACTATATATGGAATATATTTTTTATGGGTCAGAACTATCTAATATAGTCTATATTCCTTTTATAAATTAGACATTTATACTGAATGAATGGTTACTTACGATTTAACTTGTTTGAAGTGGAATAAATTCAAGTGTATTTGTTTTAAGCATGAACAAGCAAGTTTTTCAACTTAATGTCGCTATTATGGCGTAAAATTTGAACTTATAATTTTTTACTCCTTTCGACTAAATGAATTATGCTCACATACTTTTAAACTTAGGGATCATTATTATAGGATTAGTAAAGTCAAAATGATATCAATTTTAAAACGATAATGGTCAAAGCAATAGCCTAAATTAAATTAATGTTCATTATATTAAGCTGTAGCCTAGTCTTTCTTATTGGAACTGAGTATGAGAATTGATACGATTTACATCATTAGGTTTAAAAATATTTATGAAGCAAGAAATTTATAATTGGTTCTTCGAAAGCAGTGGATAAAACATTATACAGTAATAATGATCCATAGTAACGATAAAATAATAGATAATAGTACAAGATAGGCGATAAACCAATAATATTTTGGACGCACCTAGATAATTATTAATAAATTGCTTTCAATTTTTTATATTTCCGAAGGGAATCTTCAATATACACCTATTTATAATTTTATATTAAATTCTAAGTCTTGAATAAACTTTATTTGGGACTGTTTTGTCTCAATATTGAATTATCTAGAACTAAAATTTCAAGTTCGTTAGTTTATGGAAGGAAGTATCAAATTGGATTTTAAAATAAATGTGTCTTGTGTCAAAGAAATTATTTCAAGCGAGAAAACTTTTCGTTGTTATTTATTTGGCTCGGAGGAAGACGGAATGTTTCTGGATATACTAATTTTCTGCACGGCCTAATAATTTCCATAATTTCGGTACTTGACTCAGAGTCGACGTTTTATCTATCAAGAAATGCATGAAACATTCAAAACTACCCATTCTACTCCTACAGTGCTGTAAACTGTACGGTACACTTAAATATATATTTTTTATCTTTCAATGTGATGAAAATATTCTTCATATTCAATCATTAAGAATTTTGGAACTGCACTAGCAGAGATTTAAAAGTTGTTAGTTTTATCAACATCTGCCATCAGTCTAAAATAGAAACTGATCGGTATTGATTTTTTTAATCAATTTTTAAATTATGTATAGGCTTATCTTGTATCTATGCTAGTAATCATACTAAAATCCATCACCAATTCAATATTTTGATAAAAATCGTTAAACTTTCTTAATGCTGCTCATAGAAGCTGATAATTATATGGTCTCATGTAAACATAAAACAGTAGTAAAAATTGAAGGAATCCATCACCTTGGAAAATACTTTTAACAAATCTTTCAACAGCAATTCACAATTTTCATGCATTTACAACCATTACATTAACATTCTCACATTTTATTATACATAGGAGGCTTCTGTTTTCTAGGCTTTTAAAAATTGTTAGGTACTCAAGTACAGTTTTTGAAGCATTGAAAGATTATTATGATAATAATTAAGAAGCATGGAATGTAAACTGGGGTTTTTATCATAATTTCAAAGTTATTTTCCACTTATTCGCAAGCAATTCAAACATTCATTGAATATTTGATTCCCAAACGATAACAACTAACTAATCAATTCATTTAGATTCTCAGTTCAGCTTAAATTAATTTTCATGAATTTCTAAAATGATATTAGGTCTAAATGCCTTCATATATTCATATTTAGATTAACCAGCTTAATCTTTTATAGCTGAAATCTTTCCACCAAAGTGCAACAAGAGTACAAAACGTTTCATAATCCTTTTTATTTTTGGAGCAGGTAGATGCATAGAATGTTCAGGTTACCATTAGAGTTATCGTTAACCTAGTTATGCCCAAACTTTCTAATCCATTTCGATGTAAGCAAATTCATTTTTCTGTGTCTTGATCTTAGATCAGTTTTCACATAAGACCTTCACTTACAATAATTGGTGGAGGCGTCGCAACTTCAGCTTACTGTCGCTTCAGTGGTCGTGGGTTCGAATCCCGCTCCTCAATCTGGCATCTATGTGCTATCATTCACCTCATTACCCACGCACAAGTCTCAAACTCATGTGGGCATCATCATCAATTGAAAAAATGTTTTTATTAATCTTATGAGATGAGATTTAGATGACTCATAACCCCTGTTTACAAAACATGTCATAAACCTTTTGAATATCCACCACCTGTTGCATACATTACAAATACTATTACACCATGGCATGCATAATGTAGCCTAGGCCCATAACCGGATTGCGAGTAACTGTCGGCCGGTATATAGGCATAGGGCCGGTCTCCTCTCTCGCCTGTCCCGCTCACCCCCTCCCCATCACCACTTCCACCCCCCGCCACCTCGGGTCGCCGTCTCCGGCCGTCGGACAGCCAGGGCGGCTGCCACGGACGCCGGTTGGACGTCTTGTGATGGACGACGCCTACCTTGGGCGGATGCAGGGTGACGTTCAACAGGGTTGGATGGTCCTCGATCACCATGAAGTCCACTTCGCGTGGCATGTAGCCGTCGGCGAATACCTGGTCACACACAAATGAAATTCAGTACTTGCTTCAATTTTTCCTCAAAAAATATTTACTTGATAAAATAGGTACAGCATAATTTATTGAGAGAAAAGATATCCCCCACATAAATATGTATAAGCCTATGTGAGAAGAAATAGTATGATTAAATATTTTTATTTTGTAGGGAAGAAAATAAATAAATACTCAATGGAGAAAGAATTCAAAAACAAGATTTAAAGAATTCAGCTGAAAAAGAGAGAAAATGTAAAAATTACTATTTGATGTAGAAAGGATCCTATAAGACACATAAACATGTCTATGAAACACAAATAGATAAAGGAATTTATTGCTACCTAGACATTGCCTTCTACAGTATGCAGCACAGAAACTTTCTGACTTGAAAGGTAAATTATTGAACAAATATCAGTAGAGGAAATCAAAGATGGATATAATTTTTATTGTGATAACAAAAAGGAAACAAATACAATCGCACCAACACAGGCGACACCTGATTAATAAGGCTGAAAACTCCATGCTTTTTTTTGGAGATTACGTCTTGAAGACTCCAGTTAAGGAGTATAAGACAAGTCAGATCAACAATTATACACTAGATACCATAATTACTACCGGTATATCAATTAATTGAGGTGAGGCTTAATTTTGATGTGAAAGGAACTCTTGTACACTATAAAAAGCTTTATCAACTAAATATTTTTTTCAATTGTTCTTAAATATTTCTATATTTTCAAGACTCTTTAAAAACTGCGGTAGCTTGTTGTAATGTTTCCTACCAATATAACTAGGTTTTTGTTTGAATAAGCTGCTATTGTGACTCACCAAGTTATAATCTCCTCGGCTTCTTGTATTATAATCGTGTACGTCAAGATTTTGGTTAATATCATTCGTTTTTACATATAAAGCAGCTTCATACACATATAAGCAGGTACAGTTAGGAGACCAAGTCTCTTGAACAATGGCCCACATGAATCTAATCTATTTACTCTTTCCAAACACCTAACCGCTTTCTTTTGGATCTTAAACACCCTATCAAGGTTTTGTTTTGATGAATTACCCCATATTAAGATAGCATACCTAATCTGTGACAGTAAGAGCCCGTGGTAAGCTGTAAAAAGTAACTTTTTGTCATTTAATCTAGCGAGCTGTCGCAGGACAAATACCCCAGATGAAACTTTACAACATATTTTCTCAATGTATGAAGCCCAGGTCAATCGTCTATCTAACAAAACTCCTAGAAATGCAATATGAAAGCGATATCACATCAAAAGGTATATCACTTGAAGAAACCACCCTATAAGTATTATATAAATTAGTACACTATAGCACATACATTTTATACAGAAATAAGTTTAGTAATCAAAGATAATGCGGATCTAGATTAAATTTGGTGTGAGTATGAAAATGGTCTCACCTCGAGAATGTATACACCAGGCATCAGTATCCTCCAGAATTCTCCATACTTTGTTGTCTGGAATCCAACGTTGCGGTTCTTGACTTTCAGCGAGGCCTTCTCAACTGGATTGCCGTGCTCATCCATAACAAAGCCATGCACTCCGCGGTGGGCTTCTGCCAGGAATTTCACCAGCGGCTGCAGAATTATTAAACTTATAACTAAATCCAAATCATCTCAATTTAAATCAATATCATACTACACAGACCCGCGCAACCATATCAATTTAAAACAATACTACATCACAAAAAAACCATAACTCATAATACAGTTATGACTGCAAGTCGTTAAATTTACAACAAAAAGTTAATATTAACAATGCAGATCGTCATGGAACAAGAAATCTCATATTACATTATTGATTGAATACAATTGGTCAAAGTAGAGGCAGTATCGTAGAATTTTTTTTATTGCTGATGATGCCCACATGAGTCCGAGACTTGTGCGTGGGTAATGAGGTGAATGATTACAATGAAAAATAAGACGAAAATTGTCACAACCACATTTATTAAAACTTCGAGAAACTAGTTTCGGTTGTTACAACATTATCAATCTCAATCAAACTAAATTAGAATGAAGAAAGTTGAATGATTACACATAAATGCCTGATGATGGGGTGGGATTCGAACCCACGACCGCTCGAACATGAATTAGGATAGTCATAAATAATAAGTAATATAGTTATAGTCAAACAAAATAATCTAGTACAACATAAGTGGATCAGTGAAGTTTTTTGGATCATTATAAGTGAAGTTTTTTCAAACAATAAATATGAATAATATTCAATAAATGAAATCCACTCTCAAGTGGAAATTGTGACTCACGTTATGGCGTGACGGCCGTTTCACTCTGATGTTAAGAGCATCGTCAGACGACCCACAGTACACTGATTCAAGGCATGAGTTTGAGGGTTATGGATGTTAGAAGTGTGAGAGGGTGGGGAATGAGTAAGCAGGAGGTTTGAAATTGGGATTATTTTGTCAGAAAAGGTGTGTGAGAAGAATTTGATTTGGTCATTTAAAATGTTGTCAGGCTGCTGTTTTGTGTATTTATAAATTTGATATTGCTCTAAAACATTGAGTCTTTGGCTTTTGTGAGTAAAGTGTAGTTTGTCTAAAATTAGTGTCAATGTCTATATAACTATTAACTTTTTATGTGAATTCAACGACTTGCAGTCAAATATTCATTAAGAATAAATAAAATTTACTTACTCTGTAGGCCGAGCGCTTTCGAATCTTTGAGATCCGTTTTCTGAGGCGTCCTCCTTGATCATCGATGTCAGTTTTTTGGTTAGAAGAATTGTGGTTTTTGTAAAATGTGATAGAAAAGTTTGTGTGATTTAAATTTTTTTTAACTACAAAAACAACAAATCCACATCAAAAAACATTGTCATTGAAACAGAAACAAGCATCCAACGCATAGACTCACAAATACATGACGAACTTAGACTAGAAGCCTACAACACAATAAAAACAAACAGCTCACAACCAAACCCACCCATAAATTCAGAAAACCACACCATAAAAGAATTGAAACACAAAGCTCTAACTCACAATCTCACCTATATCAAAGCAGACAAAAGCAACACTACAGTTATCATAAACAATGAAGAGCTCAACAAAAAAACACTTGATTACATAAAGAAAAACAACATAAACAACTACACACCGATCCCACAAATGTTTACCGAACAAAAATCAAACAAATAATCAACAAGACAAATCATGTAGCCTAATCAATGATTCACAAAAAATAAGACCGAAACAAATACACCCTTCTGCACCATCACTTCAAACACTCCCCAAAATTCAGAAACCCAACATACCTATTAGACCAATTGTAAACTACCAAGAAGCACCTGCCTATAAACTAGCAAAACACATAGATCAAACACTGAGAAAACTAATTAATATCAACAACAACACATACATAAAAAACAGTAGCGATCTTATCACAATAAAAGACACACAAATTCCTCACAACTCCACTCTTGCATCTTTCGATATAACAAATCTATACACCAACATACCTGTCAATGAAACAATAGAAATAATAAAGAACATCCTTATTCACAACAACACAGCTACAGAACATATAAATGAAATAATAGACATCCTAAAAATAATCACTCAACAAAATTACTTCACCTTCAACAACAAATTTTACTCACAACCTGATGGACTGCCAATGGGCTCACCAATTTCAAGCGTATTTGCTGAGATCTATCTCCAACACTGCAAAAACACTCATATACTCTCTAATAACAAATTTTCACAGAACATAATATACTGGCACAGATATGTAGATGATGTTCTATTGCTATACAGAGGAAACAAAAGACAATGTGAACAACTCCGATCATACATAAACAAAATACATAAAAACATTCAATACACAGCTGAATATGAACAAAACAATTCAATCAACTTCCTAGACCTCTCAATTACAAAGAACACAAACCAACAACACAGCTTTAACATCTACAGAAAACCAACAATGACAGATACCCTAATACACAACACCTCCAATCATCCAACACAACACAAACACTCAGTGTTCAAGTCAATGCTATACAGACTCAACAACACACCGCTATCCACCGACAATTACAACACTGAACTAAATACAATAAAATACCTAGCACAAGAAAACGGCTACAAACACGATCTAATTGACAAACTCAATCATAAAATAACAAAACACCAACACCACTGACAAAAAATACATCACAATGACATACATTAATCCACAATCAAACAGACTAGCAAAAATATTCAAAAAAGCTGGCCACACCATCTCATTCAGAACAAAAAACAAAATAAAAAATGCACTTACACTCAAAACCACACTGAACACAAACAAATACGATCTCCTAGGGATCTACAAACTGAACTGCTCTGATTGTAACAAATTCTACGTAGGACAAACAGGCCGCACATTCAAACAACGTTACAAGGAACATTTTCAAGCCCTGACATCAAAAGCTGAATCGAATTTTGCCGACCATATCATTCAAACTGGACACCTTTTTACTGACATTACTACCAACTTACACATTCTACATATAAAATCTAAAGGACACGAACTCAACACCTTGGAACAATTTGAAATATACAAACAAACCACACACAATAAACAAAACATCCTCATCGAACAACTAAATTTTAAATCACACAAACTTTTCGATCACATGTTACAAAAATGATTTGTAACTGATTTTAGTGTTTCACGTGAACTTTTAAATTAATAGTGGTTAAGTGAAAAGATTCATTTTATTATTTTTCAAGTGGTTTTCAGAATATCTTAAATTTTTAGTCTGTGTTAACCTCAATGTTTTGGACAATGTAAAATATTCAAAATTTGTGAAGGGAGCAGTTTTGGACTTGAGTCTGTTGCACCTTCACATTCGTTGTAAATTTGTCACAATAAATAAAATAAAATAAATAATAAAATCACAATTCTTCTAACCAAAAAACTGACATCGATGATCAAGGAGGACGCCTCTGAAAAGGGATCTCAAAGATTCGAAAGCGCTTGGCCTACAGAGTAAGTAAATTCTATTTATTCTTAATGAATATTTGACTGCAAGTCGTTGAATTCACATAAAAAGTTGATATTAACAACGCAGTTTGTCATGGAACAAGAAATCCAGGATTCTATATAACTGTGGCCTGTTGAAATGATTTTTGCCGAACACACCATTTCAACAGGCCAAGTTACACAGACATTGAAACTAATGTAGACACACTACACTTTTCTGAAAAAAGCCAAAAACTTAATGTTTTAGATTTAGAGCAATATGAAATTTAAAAACACAGAAAAGCAACCTGACAACATTTTAAATGATCAACTCCACTTCTTGTACACCCTTCTTGACAAAATAATCCCAATTTCAAACCTCCCGCCTACTTATTCCCCCACCCCCTCGGACTTCGAACATCCATAACCCTCAAACTCATGAGTCAGTGTACCGTGGGTCGTCTGACGATGCTCTTAACATCAGAGTGAAATGGCCGTCACGTAATAACGTGAGTCACAATTTCCACTTGAAAGTGGTTTTAAGTTATTAAATGTTATTCATATTTATTGTTTCAGAAAACTTCACTTATAATGATCCACAAAACTACTGATCCACTTATGATGTGCTAGATTCTTTTGTTTGACTATAACTATATGACTTATTATTTATGACTATCCTAACCTAATTCATGACTTTTCTCAAACTAAAATTATAATTTATTGCTCAAGGAACCCAAATATATTATTTCTATATTTATAAAATTATTGTTCAACTAAAACTAAATATTCTTTTGTACTGCACTTCAATTTTTTTGTAGTTATTAACAGTGGCGGCTGCTGTAATTGTTGCCAATTTTTATTTATTAAAGTAATTTTATAATTGAAATACATTAACTCAAGAGACAATAATATTGGATTATTTAAAGAAATTCTCATGTTTATCAGTTAAGTTAATAAGAAATTTAAATAATCAGAAAAGTAAAACCGCGGTATAACAAAGTTGTTGATTTTGGTGCTTGCTATTGCAACACGGGCTTCTGTACAGGGATTGCATGCGAGGAAAGGCTCGATAGCAGTCTCCTACTTGCTTCGTACAGAAGCCAGGTTGTTGCATTCATGGGTAATAGTAATATCAATGAATACAGATAGTATCTGTATTCATTGGTAATATCTTCTGTTACCCGTGGTTGCATTGGGCTTGCAAAAATAAATCAAGCCAAATAGATTATCATATAAATGTTATCAATAGCCTGTTTTTTTCACCCTGGTTCAACACTATTCAGCTGTGTTAAGCTATGGCACCAGTAATAATTCAAGTAAATGAAGATGTAATTAGAAAATCCCGCTGATTCAATTACTCAGTTCATTAAACATTTGAGAAATCTTCAAAGATATTATTAGAATTCTATTGTTTCTCAATTTTAAACTGCTTACCAATCTATTTTCCTCCCAGAACTTTGGCAGATCTGAAGAGAATGGGAATTTGCAACAGGATAGTTCCAATGTTACTTCCATGCATCCATACCATACGTAGTTGAAATCTTGCATTCCTCCTGTGAAATGGATAGAAAACAATTTCAATGAAATAGAACACAATAATAAAACACAATTAAGAAGAATCATAATGAAAAATAATTTAAAATAATAGAATTCTGTAATGAGAGGGCCTCCACAAGATTCTAGCACAGTAACATCACTAGTACTACACCCCATTCCTGATTATATGAGTAGCCTATTATCATCCAAAACATTATGTTAATAGTTAATAGATCTTCCTGAATACATAACATTCATATTGAATAGTGAATATTAATTTTCTTACAGAAAGAAGTGGAACATCCTCCATATAAGACAGGAGAAATGATGTTTAGATTGAAAGGATCAGAAAGTTATATTATTTTTGTACAAGGGATTTGGAACTATTCAATTCATGATGTTCGTCTGCAGAATGTGAGCATGTCAAGATCATTCTATCAATTTATTTATTATGACAAATTTACAATTGAATGCAAAGATTCAACAGACTTGAAGCCCAAAGCTACTTTTTTCAGAAATTTTGGCTCATAAAGATTACAATTCCGGTATCCAAAACATTGAAGGCTTTCCCTTGTCATGCTATACAGCATGAAATCAGCTGTGATTAAGTGGACATATATTTTGCTCTTGTGTAGAAGTATCAAAGCTGAAGTGAAGTAAGGTTCATTTTCGCCTCAAATTCATAATTATTTTTTCCTACAGTGACCCAAAAGAGTTCCTATTTTTGCACCAACTGTAGCACGCAAAATAGTCTATTCCTGCACCAGTGCGGGAAAGTAAATTCCAGTGCGCGAAAGTACTTTTCCGCACTCCAGATTTGCAACCTAACAACACAAAGTAGTGAGCATGTAATAAGCAGGTTCCCTATTCTGCATTCAAAAATAGGTTGGCTACTCTGCTTCAGCTACGAGATAGTCAGATGTAGTTTTTGTTGAAATTGATTTGATTTGAAGATAGGTTATGTGAGGAATTTTCAGGTTATGTATGTCCTGTTTTGTTCTGTTTAAATTACTTTATATGTTACTGTAGGAAAAATTTAATGTGTAATTCGAGCTCAAAGTATTGCTTCTGCACTCAAGAAACTTTTTTCACTCGCTCGTGAAAAAACTGTTTCTCTCGGTACAGAAAACCCCCATTTTGCACTCTAGTTACACAAATAGCTATTGTTACCATGTCTTAATCTTTTTGAAATTATTAGATAGAGGCCTGAGACATGATTTCAGAGGAAGATTTCACAGAATCTCAAGACCAAAGAGCGAACCTCCACATAATATTTTGCTTTCTAGTTAAAAATGTAGATATTCGGATAATTTGGTTCAGATTGATAAGAATTCACTTAAAAATATTACTTGCCTGTCAATGGATACCATGCAGCACCATTGGTGATACCCTGATTGAATGATGGGGTTCCTGACTTACAAGGTTTTCCCTGGTGCATTGTGGGATGGTTTCGTGAGTAGGTGAGCGCTAGATGCTTGAATACATCCTCATCAGGAGTTAAAGATGGCGTCGACGCGTAGCTCTGGAACACTGTAGAGAAAATTTCGGAATTTCGTTACTAAATAAATAAATAAAAATAATAAATTCTCAAAATTTCCCCATTTTTTTTAAATGTTGCAGAAAAAGAATGTACAGTACTTTTAAAGCATGCACAATAAAACTCCCGATAAGGGAAGAGGCACAGGATGAACTTGGAAAAATTATAGGTAATGATTAAAATAGGGGAATATGTGATATTTTGAAATAGTCATTTTTTCTATTTTATTTCGCCTAAGAAAAAATTTTCATGTTCATTTGTATGCTTTGTATGAAAAAATGTGTTTTAACATTTGCTTTATTGTTTTCAAGGCCACCCTGAAGCTGTTAGAAGGATTGCTCACCAATGTGGTATGGTATGTTTTTATCAATTTGTATTGAGTTGAAATCATTTTGTGTATTACTTTATTTGATTTGAGTGTAAGTCCCCCATATTTGCTACAAAATTGCTTCAAGTCGGATCTCCCCACCAATATAAACCTTAAATTTATTTACTAAATTGATTATTCCAGGTTAAACACAAGGTCATCATTTATTTGACAGGTGAAGGAATACATCATATGAATTCACATTTATTCCATGCCAGTATGAACTAATGTTTATGCCACCAGAAATATTTCTGTAAAATTTTCAAAATTCTGGCAATGAGAAATTTTTGCGTGTAACCACGTTTTCATAGAATAGAGACAGAGTTTGAAGATAGATTTATCAACCCCACCATTTTTTCACCTGTTGAATGCAATGGTTCCCAAGAATGTCATGCGTTATCCCTTATGTTTTCATGGATTTTGAAATATTTCGCCTTTTTTGAACCATTTCTCACATTGAGATCCTTTGAAACTTGAAAAGGATAAGATTTTTTAATTTTTGATATCTGATCTCATTATGAGCTACAGAATAGACAATAGTGTTGATCAATAGATGTAGATAGAAAATAATGTTGTTCAATAGATGTTATCATTTCCATATTTTTATATAGGCTATTGTTAACTATGGGTAACTATTGAGGAAATGACAGCCGAGTGCCCTAGCAGGTATTCGTTCAATCAGAGACAAGCTACGAAACTTCTGGGCCATCTTTGTAAGGGTGACCGATTGTATTCGCCAGCAAAAAAGACTCCGTTCTCTGCTGTAAAATCACTTCCCGGTGGTTCGGAACCCACCTAAAACTGTAGGCCAACTCATTAGTCACCATCATCCAATTCATTACCCACGCACAGGTCTCAGACCTATGTGGGCTTCATCCTCCGAAAAATAATTAATAATTTAATAAAAAATGAACGACTTGAATAGTGTTCGAAAAGTCGTTTCAATACTTCTGTTTGTAGTTTATGCTGTAGTTTATGTTGATAATCTCTATGTTCATAATCGCTAAGTATCATTAATAGGCCTACTCAGTTGTTGAAAATATGTTTGATAAATGCTATTTGAAGTCTTTATTTTACGGTACTCCTTGAAATGCACATTCTCATCCCTTTTAGATCGTCCCTTTTTTACGATATTACAAATAGGCAACGTACTGCACATAATCGAAACTCCTTTAATAGTGTGTCACCTCAATCCCAAGTGATTTCCAATAATTTATCTTTGCCTCCGAATGTACCCATGCACAAGTGTTAATAGGCTATAGTTTTTCTGATATTGTTATTGTGAGTTGCTGTTTTGCTATTTTCATTTGTATTTTCAGTGTATTTTATTCGTGTGAAACATGTTGTGGACAGTTGTTGTGGACAGAACCTTCGTAGAGCTGACAATCAATTTGACAATCTCCCAAACACCTTTTGTGTCATCCAAAACACCTTTCTGTATTTTTTATCTCACCATCTCCCATTTTCTTGTTTCCAATTACATTGCTGAAGTGTGTCCCAACTGTGCCTCCGATTTGTTTTATTGAGCTTATTACTGTAAATAAGAAGAAAGAACGGAAAAGAGGATATAAGAAAAGTTTAAAATAATGCGTAGGCCTATACATCTCCTTATTCATTTTATACTTGATTCAAATTTGTCTTGCATTTTTTGATCCATCACGGACTATCACGAAGCTAATATCAACATTTTACTGTAATACCTAAGACTTCTGATTATTTTCTTGAGAAAAAGTGGAATTTAATTTATTGGACTGGAGCATACATGCTTTCAGACTCGTATAAGTCCATTTTTTTGTGATGTTGAAGATCCACCTTGTTTCCACTAATATATAATAAAAACTTGAGAAACACTCAAGTGGAAATTATGATTCACATTATGTCGTGACGGCCGTTTCACTCTGTTGTCAAGAGCATCGTCAGACGACCCACAGTTCATAGTACACAGTGTGGAGTGTACTGTGGGTCGACTGACGATGCTCTTGACAACAGAGTGAAACGGCCGTCACGACATAATGTGAGTAATAATTTCCACTTGAATATGTTTTTTAAGTTTTCATTATCCATTTATTTTTTTTTTCATAAAGTCTCAGATATATTGTGGATCATTTTGGTGGCGATGATATGCTATATTTAGAATATTCAGCAAATCAGAATAAGCTAAGCTTGAAGAATACATATCCCAAAAATGACTCGAATTATTCAATATAAATTGCAAAGCTTTATCTCACATCACCCATATCACTAAATAGCTCATAGAATTGATGTAAGCTACTGCATGTTCAGCTTGAAAAAATATCTAGATCAGAAGTAAACCGAATTTATATTTTCCTCCCTATAACATTCAACTGACTGTGAAATATTATCTTACCTGCACATAGCGGTGAGGACCTACATATTCCTTCCAGGCCAGCAATATTAAACATAAATCTATTGTAAGTATTGCTTTATCGTTCAAACAGGTTATGAGGTAATCTAAATTCTAAATTTTTTTACATTATATTTGTTCCATTTTCAACTTTAAATATTGCTTAGTTGATGGACAGCTTATTTGATTGTATCTAGCATGTTATAGAATAAGTGGAATTTGAATTATGAAATAAAACTCATACTTATTAAACTCATTCATGCTATACAAAAGTTAAATTTTGTTAAACTCTGTATATCATCACATTTTTATTGCAGTATGAGCTGGAACGCATTTTATATTAACTTTTTAATATTCAATAGTTATGGATTAAGAAATTTAAGAATCATTTTATAACATTGAGCTAATTCTTCTTTTACAGATGGGAGATAAAGATTCCTGATTAATACTTCATTTCACAAAAAGAAGGGAATGCCAGGGTGAACAACGAACTATTTTGAATGGTAAGTAAGCATTTGAATTTGATAAACTTTAGAATCGTTTTCTCAATAATACAACAATATTGTTGTTGCTCTTGTCAACTTCGATTCTTTTAAAATAACTTTCATGATTAAGATCTTTTAGTATTTTCCGAACTCACAGTAATTGTAGTCTACAGTTGGATTGCCATCACGAACATCCCTGCGCTACAGTACTCAGAGTAAATCAGGGTGTTTTTTCAAGGACGCAACCCGAATATAAGGATGTAGAATAAAAGGTTGCGTCCTGAATGAAACACTCTGTAGTTACTGTAGTACAATAGTATTATTATTTTACAGTGTCAAAATTCAGCAACATGAATCAGAATTATTGTGTTCTGCTCATGATTAAATCTATTAAGTAAAATTTATTATTTGTTTGGAGACAATAATTATTGTTTCTGTTTTTAGTCTGAACAATTTTGTGCAGCAATGATGATTATGACGATGATGGTAATAAATATCATTAACAATTCAATAATAATATAGGATGACCCCTATCATGAGATTGAATCATAAATGTGAACTGCTTTTTTCTTTCTGTAGAATTTGCACGGTTCACCACTTTCCAGTGTATGTTTTAATCTGTAGGTATGAAGCCATTTTTTCTATCAACTTGTTTTTCTCCAATTGAAACTCATTTTTGAAACATATTACCTACATCATAGTCATGTAACATTCAATGATTAAGACATTTTCAAGAGCTGATATCATCTTGTAGAGGAAATAATCTGCCACTTATCCAATCTTGAAAGTATAAAGTAATCTTGAACATCTCTTCCTACCCTAAATTTCTGTGAATCTAAATGGGTGTAGCTGAAGAAAATGATTTTAAAATGTTGGGCTATTGAAGAAAAAGAACAGATTTCAAACATTCATTTCTCCTTTTTTAGTTTGGAAGAAATATATGATTAAAATCTTATCATTCTTGTTGTATATCACTATATTTTTGATCAAATAATAATTAATTAGATAATTGATATCGGAATTCCTTCTAACGCTTCAAATTTTGCTGAAGACTTCCGCTACTGCAGACAATGGTTGAGTACCCTACAGTTTGCATGTGAATGAAATTTTACCGGAAAAGAAGGCGTTTGATTGGTTTATTAAAAATTTGAACGTCTGATTGTGAATAGACCAATCAGACGCATTGGTTTCCGGTAAATAGTGAGGCTCCTATGAACACAATGGTTGAATTCTTGGGAGCTTCACCAAATCAAATGTTACCGGTGGCGTCTGGTTGGTTTATTCAAATACATAGACGTTTGATTAGACCAGTCAGACGCCAGTGGTAGCATTTACTGGTAAATGAGAAGGTTCCCATGAACTCAACCAGTGACCACTGAATTAAATAGCTTCCATAATGGAAAACAATGAATGTAAAAAGACACAAAAATATTCAGTCAATGCCGGGAATCGAGACACGGGTCTCCCAATTGCTGGTCTTAACATTTCAAACCTAAATCAACTCTCTGTAAATATAGATTGGAAAAATTGAATGAAATGAGTATAAAATAGTAGGTAATAATACTGACGAGAGTTGGGCGTATTGTCAAAGGGATAGCTGGCGACTAATGCGCCTCCATGCAGTCCGCCGGAGAGGACAAACTGAATCTTGCTGGTCCACTCCTTGACGGCGTCGGTCTCGGGCTGGCCGCGCTTGTTGTTGTGCTTGAAGTAGTCGGGGAAGTTGCGGTTGAGATCGAAGCCGCGCGCGTTGTAGCGGCCAACTCCTCCGTCGCACTGACCCTCCCTCGCCACCTCGAAGCCATCCGGGTTCATCGAGGGCAGAATGTGGATGCGCGTGTTGTCCAACAGCCACTTGATGTAGGGGTCCGTGCTGTAGCTGGTCACCAAGTACTGCGAAGAAAAAGAAGATCAAGAATAGAAT